>CM076577.1:884380030-884950474 GCA_034641835.2 Pinus albicaulis
ATATATTTGAAACAATTAAACTATATAAGGTTAAAACCTATGTTTTGTATCAAATCACTTTTTTTTTCAATGGGAAAATTTTATGGCTAATGTGTTTTTCTCAAAATGCGATACACCCCATTAAAATGGGAGATATATTGAAATGATTCCTATGATGTAATAAAATAGTTTCAAGTAGTTTAAAAATATAGATGCATAAATGCAATGAGGATAGTTTTGAGATATAAAAGTCCAAAATGGAATAGTTGTTTGTGAACAAATATCAGTGGATCACTATGGATATAGTTGCTTCATTAAAAGGGATTTTTCTAGTTTAGGATTTCCACTAAGTTGGGAAGACGGGAAAATATCACAATTATTGGATATTTCATTAACTAGATATGTCATCTTTGATAAAAGATGAGATCCAGAGGCTACCTGGCCCTTTACAGACTCTGTCTTTAGAACTTGTAGAAGTTATCCCTCAACAGATAGACTAAAATCCTATGGAAGTTCAAAATCCCATGAGATTTCAGCCACTTTAGGTTCAATATTTAGGCCTTGAAGCTTGAGAGAAATGACATTTACATGGTTTGCAGAATTATTTTATACACTTACAAAAAACATGCTTTAAACTTAATGGGAGAAAGCCAACATGACATTAATGCTTTAAAAAATTTGGTGAGTTCGTGACATATATTATATATATAATTTAATTATAATAATGAATAACAAACACAAAAAATTGAGAGCAAGGAAAATTTTAAGGTTGGAAATTTATTTTAAAGTTTAAAAAATAGTAACTTTTTATAGTCTCTATTTAAAAATTTGGCAAATTTTAAGGTAAAAATAATTTATACTATTTAGGCTAATAATTTTTAGAAAAAATGGAAATTAACAATTTTTTTTGGAAAAAACATGGAAAATAAGGTTAATTAGATATTGATTCCATTCCATTTATTTTATTAAAATATATGGGTTGTGTTTTGTTGTTTCAAAAGAAGAAAAATAATAGGTTAAGATTCTACCCAACCCTTCATATATTTGAGAGGGTAAATCCTAGAATTGATATTCTAGGAAGTAAATTCCAAAGTATTCTATGACTTCGAATCATGTCCTATAACTTCGACTTACACAATTTTCCTTAAAGTGGTGGAGGTTAATGGATATTAAAATGAATAACTTCTATTTAGATCTGTTAAAGAGATTGATTGTTGGGGCATTTACTGGATATGTCACCTTTGAGAAAAGATGAGATCCAGAGGTTACCTGGCCCTTTACAGACTCTGCCTCTAGAACTTGTAGAAGTTAACCCTAAAAAAACAGTCTAAAATCCTATGGAAGTTCAAAATACTATGAGAGTTCAACCACTTTAGGTTCAATTGTTAGGAATTCAAGTTTGAGAGAAATTACATTTACATGGTTTGAAAAATTATTTTGTTCACTTACAAAAAACATGCTTTAAATTTAATGGAAGAAAGCCAACATGACATGTATGCTTTAAAAAATTTGCCTAAGAATTCATGGGAAAAATGACACATGTACACAGTTTGCATTAAATTGGTTGAGGTTAATGGATATTAAAATGAAGAACTTCTATTTAGATATGTTACAGAGATTGATTGTAGGGGCATTTACTGGATATGTCACCTTTGATAAAATATGAGATCCAGAGGCTACCTGGCACTTTACAAACTCTGCCTTTAGAAGTTGTAGAAGTTAACCCTCAACAGAAGACTAAAATCCTATGGATGTTCAAAATCCTATGAGAGTTCAGCCACTTTAGGTTCAATTTTTAGGCCTTAAAGCTTGAGAGAAATGACATTTACATGGTTTGCAAAATTATTTTATGCACTTACAAAAAACATGCTTTAAATTTAATGGGAGAAAGCCAACATGACATGTATGCTTTAAAAACTTTTCCTAAGAATTTATGGGAGAAATGACATATGTACACAGTTTGCCTTAAAGTGATTGTGTTTTATGCATATTAAAATGAAGAACTTCTATTTAGATCTATTCTAGAGATTGACTGTAGGGGCATTACTAATATAGATGCATAAATTCAATGAGCATATTTTTGAGATATATAAGTCCAAAATGGAATAGTTGTTGGTGAACAAATATCAGTGGATCACTATGGATATGTCTTCTTCATTAAAAGGGATTTTTCTAGAAGGATAGACTAAGTTGGAAAGAAGGGAAAATATCACAATCATATGTTAATGTGCATGTGTTTTACATTGAATATTTTTCATTTTATTAAGAATCTGTTTGAAACAATTAACTATATAAGGTTAAAACCTATATGTTTTGTATCAAATTACTTTTTGTTTCAATGGGAAACTTTTATGGCTAACGTGTTTTTCTCGAAATGTGATAGACCCCATTAAAATGGGAGATATATAGAAACGAGATTCGTTATATAGGTTGCATGTAAATGTTGTTTTTTTGTTCAGGTAGTATTCTTAATGTTAAATTAGCCATAGAGTAAATGAATCTCTGTAGAGATGCAGAGGGTTATCAGATAGCGATGCAGCTGTTTGAAAGAGAAAACCAGTTAATTGACCTGTTATTTTAGAATTTATGTTATCCATTCTTCTAATATAAATCTATTTATGTATAAGTTGTGTTACATAGTCATCTAGTGGTTTCGCTACAAACCATTCTATATTCTATGACTTTGATAAGGGAAAGTATACTTTGGTGAGTTTGCGACATATAATATGTATATAATTTAATTATAATAATGAATAACGAACACAAAAAACTGAGAGCAAGGAAAATTTTAAAGTTGGAAATTTATTTTAAATTTTAAAAACTAGTAACTTTGTATAGTCTCTATTTAAAAATTTGGCAAATTTTAAGGTAAAAATAATTTATACTATTTATGCTAATAATTTTTAGAAAAAATGGAAATTAACAATTTTGTTTTGGAAAAAACATGGAAAATAAGGTTAATCGGATATAGATTTCATTCCATTTATTTTATTGAAATATATGGGATGTTTTGTTGTTTTAAAATTTTTGTTTTGTGTTTGGGTTGTGTTTTGTTATTTTATTGATATAGAGGTTAAGATTCTACCCAACCCTTCATATATTTGAGAGGGTAAATCCTAGAATTGATATTCTAGGAAGTAAATTCCAAAGTATTCAAGGACTTCGACTCAAGTAAAGTTTTTATCTGCAGCTATGAATTTTGAATAAAGGAATTTGAGTAGTTCTGTAGGTGAGTCAAGATGTTTCAACAATATGTCTACCTACAACTTAGTTGTTGTGTATAACAAGGAAGAGAGTGTGTGTGTATATATATATATAGGCGACGAGAATTTAATTTAAATCTTATACATTAGGATTCGAATGTCTCGTTAACTTAAATCTCAGAAATTACAGATTTGAATGTTTATTGAAAATTAACTTGATCCCTACGGGTAATTTAAATCCTATAAAATAAGGGAAATATAAGAAGTAAAACATCCTATAGATACATTTATTCACAACAGACACAATTTAAGTAACCAGAAATACATGTGGCTCATAGTTCATCTAAACTCAGTAACCATACAATATTACATATTAAATTGTAACTATTCAATGAAACAGTCTAGCTGCATACCCATAGTTCCAATTCTGAAATAGTTCCAATTCTGAAAATATGTAATAAGTTATAACGAGTATGCAGCAACATGTTTAGACATCTGGAGTTTGAGGAAGTAAAATTCAAAAGAAAAATGCCAATAAAAGGAAACTGCACTGAATTTATACATCCACTAAAATAGAAGTCAAGAAAGCATGACACAGTAGAACCGAGTAGATTCTCAACAGACCAGTTACTGGAACAGGTCAAGTGAACTAGTATAAAATAAGTGAAATATAAGAAGTAAAACATCCTATAGATACATTTATTCACAACAGACACAATTTAAGTAACCAGAAATACATGTGGCTCATTGTTCATCTAAACTCAGTAACCATACAATATTACATATTAAATTGTAACTATTCAATGAAACAGTCTGGCTGCATATCCATAGTTACAATTCTGGAAATATGTGATAAGTTACAACGAGTATGCAGCTACATGTTTAGACATCTGGAGTTTGAGGAAGTAAAATTCAAAAGAAAACTACCAGTAAAAGGAAACTACATTGAATTTATATAGCCACTAAAATAGAAGTCAAGAAGGCATGACACAGTAGAACTGAGTAGATTCTCAACAGACCAGTTATTGGAACAGGTCAAGTGAACTTGTATAAAATAAGGGAAATATAAGAAGTAAAACATCCTATAGATACATGTATTCACAATAGACACAATTTAAGTAACCAGAAATACATGTGGCTCATTGTTCATCTAAACTCAGTAACCGTACAATATTACATATTAAATTGTAACTATTCAATGAAACAGTCTGGTTGCATAACCGCCTTGCCTTAGCAGACTATATAAATTTTCATCTCCTTTCTCTTATTCCTGGGTTTCTTTCCTTAATTCATTTCGATCTGCTGCTAATGAAACTACTATTGAACCATACTGAATTAAGAAGAGTTACTACTCTTTTTAAATAAGACATAAAGCCAAACCAATAATTCAAGTATCTATATTTCAAGTCAAAATAGAAATATAATCATGTATAATATGTAACCAACTTCTCTTTGAAATGAATAAAGCATGATTAACCAGAGTCACTCTGAGATTTTCTAGCACCACATCTACATTAAAGATGATGCCACTCCAATTAGAAAACATAGATAGGGATGAATCTAGCACAAAGAGATATTGGAAAGGAAGAATAGGAAGAAAGTGAGAATATTGTAAGCTAGCTTCTTACCTTAACGAAATCCAGAAAAGGGCAGCTAGGTGGGAAGAGTGCCTATCGGGAAAATGGGTTAAAGGTGGAGAGTTTCCCTACCGGATCGGGAGAATCATGAACAGATTCGTGCCTTCGATTCATGGCATAGTAGTTGTTGGTGGGGGTAGGCCCGAACACTGATGGATTTATGAAATTGATGGGGCATAGTAGAGTATTTTAGGTAGGCCGGTACAATGAATGACAAGCTGCTACATTGGCAGCACATAAACTATGTTCGTCAACCAATTTTGTTCACCCCAGCTATAAAACACTCCAGACAACCATAGTGTAATAGACTAAGATGAGGCAACATTTACATCAAGACTTAAATACTTACCTGGAAATTCGCAGAAAGTCATCGCGGTGCAACTCCAAATCACAACAAAGCAGCAAAAGAGCGCAACAGAGCTCACCAGAGCAGCAACAGAGCTCACTACAGTGTAACAGAGCGCCACAGAGAATCAGAAAATAAACGTATGAAAGAGATGTGAAACCTGTAAAAGTTCACGGGCGATATATTTATAAAATATAAGTTCAGCCGAACTATTTTAAAAGTTCGGCCGAAATTTTGTTGCCGGTTTTCCCATCTCCGGCCAAAAATCTGTTTGCCCATGCCGTCAGTACACCGTCAATGTAAATGGCAGAATGAGTTCGGATGAACTAATTTCAAAAGTTCGGCCGAAATATTGAGGAAAATTTTTTTCCATATATATATATATATATATGCTTGCATTGAATGTTTTTATAGGTTTTCGACCGGTGTGTCCACAATCCAGTCCTCGGAATGATAAAGCACTTCACTCTTCAGAACAACCTCAGACTTCGTACTTTAGGGGGCAATCTGTTACACATTATTTTGTCACCATGACATTTTACTGTCTATATGGGGATATCACCACCTATATAGTGCTCCCTTAGAAGTCAAAAACCCTAATGTTCCTAAACCGAGTCTTGAAATTGGAGAAAATCTCATTAAAACCCTTAAAAGTCTAACTCCACACTTTTCCTAGCCTTTTCCTGCGGGTCCGCAGATATTTTTTCTATAGCCTGTGTCATATCCCACACGTTTTTCTTACAAAACCTGTGGACCCTTGTAAACAGTAAAATAAAGGAAAAAGTAAGTTCTAGAAGCCTAGTTGGTCGAATATTCTCCCAACTGGAAGCTTCTAGAAGCGCGATCAGTTCGAACTTTATCCCTCCACTCATGGAGCTTATCCCTTGGTCTATGGAGCTCAAACCCCTTAATGAGAGGAATCCATCCCCCTCTTCATGGAACTGAAACTACCTCCATTTCCCTATAAATTAAGCTCATGTTTCAGCCTCAAAGGTAGATGGTAGCATATATGAGGTCATTGCTGAAGTAATTTTCAAGAGAGCATACTCTCTACACTAGTTGTTGTTGGCATGAGAATGATCACACCCTTATGTCCATAACTCTATGCTAGTTCAAAGAGAGGAAGGCTTGTCAAATTGAAGGAGGAACCATTGTTCAGGACCCCGGGAGGAACTTGTACGGCATCAAGGTATCAGGTTGTAAAGTTACTCTTTTCATTCAAGATAATACATATGGATCTCCTATTCTCATTGAGTTGTTCTTATGCTTATTTTAATAATTCAATACTTAGACTCCTTGATCACTAAGTTAGATTAGTTGTTCTTAATTATTATATGCTGTAGGTGCTTTTAATTCTTTTATATGTCTTTGATTGCAGGTTCTACTTACTGAAGAAGCCTCTTGGAGCGACTGGATAAAAGACTGCATCAAAATTTGGATTTCAAGGTAGGTGCACATCCTCTTTCTTTGTTTATAATAATTCTAAATTTCAAATAATCTAGAGAAAACGATTTACAAATGGATGTTTGTTTCTAGCTATTCGTAGAATACTAGGGAGATTGCTCTTGTCCGCAAGAGGGATTAATCCATATAACACTACCCTTTAGTCATCCACAATTCTCATTATTTCAATCATCCACCCCTAACATTCCAATTTCTCCCCTAGGTTGATTCCCCGCCCTATGGTGATTCCCACTATCGTACAACCAGTGGGGGTATATCAACGCCCACACCCACTACCTTTTTCCAATTTCAATTCTAGCATGCCTTTATCCATCACCCCTGAACCATGTCTATATCCATCACCAAGTGCTCCACCATCTACCTAGGAAGGGCAGTATTCTCCATTGCCTTGGATATTTATGGTGAGAATGAGTAGTTGATCAAAATCTCATCATGAATTAATGAAATTTATTCTATGCATTTAATTTTTTACAGCTAATTGATTAATGTAATTTTTGCAGAATTATCAATTTGGAAATGCACTTGGGAGTGTCAAGAGGGGAGAGGGTGACTTATAGTTCCATATTATATATCAATCATGATGCCATTTTTCCATTATGTCATTTATGGGCATGGACTTATATTATCTATGTTGGGAATGAAGTTTGATTTTGTACAAAAGAAAAACGTATAGTTGGACCAATTTTCAATACAAATACATGAATATAGGCTTGTGTTTATGACAAAATATTCATTACATTTTAAATTCATGATGTGGATTTGATGTTCTATTCTATCAATGTGACATTACTTTTGATGAATGTAGTTAGAATGGATTTATTTTTTCTATTTACAAATTATCAGGTTTGCATGTTAAGTTACTTTTATATCTATATCTTGCTCGATGTTGAATGCATGGAAGAACATATCATTACCATGGAACTTTCTTATTTATAATAATAGATGTATCATGTACATTTAGAGAACATGGAAAAATTTAGGTGCTAATATTAGCAAGTGGGCTAATTTTCCATGTTTTTAACAAAAAAAGATTCACTAATTTCCATATTTTCTAAAAAATGATTCGCCCAAAATTTATGAATTATTTTTTTACACTAAAAATCGTCAATATTTTATAGATACAACATAAAATCATTAGAAATTTCAATACTTTACAAATATATCTCCTATCATTTTATAGTTTGCATATTAGGAACTAGGAAGATTCATCGAGGGTTCTAAACTTTGAGATAAATGTTCATTTTCAAAATTTTCCCTGGAACATAGCATAGGGGAGAGGCTTCTATTGTTGTGAAAGGACCAGTAGTAGTTATAGTACTGGTCCCACACATCCATCAAACAAAAATGACAAACTCATTAAAATATGCACAAAAATATTTTATATTAAGTTATATAAGTTATATAAATATGTCCAAAATGGGCCCAGTTTTTTATTAGACCAACAACTGTCATACACCAAGTCTTAACATCACAAGTTGACAAGACCTATTGGCTAAAGTACCTCCAGTTCTGAATTACCAACTAAGGCAAAGTGCACTACAAAACATTACAATGATTTCCATCCAAAAGAACAGTTATCCCCTCAAACAGTGACCCATTGATTTTGCATTGGGGAAATAGATCTCATTGCTGAGTAACACCTGCACAAGGACTGGGCAACACCTGCACAAAAATAGGTGAAATGTGTGCCATCCATATGTACATGTCTGTTTAACCATTCAGCCTATTGAATACATTAAATGACACCATTCAATTCAAGAAATAGTTCACCCAACCTTTCATTTCAAGAATTAAACACAACAACCCTGGAATTACAGGAATTAAATTCAGGAAAGCATTTCAATTCAGGAATTAAAATCAGGAAAGCACAAGGATCGATCATGAAAGCTTATCAGCCATTGGATCATGTACAAATCAATCCACAACACAGAATTAAATTTGGGAGATGGAAATCCATGCCAATCTTCCCTACCAATTAAATTCTAGATCATAAAACTATAAAGCATCAACCCTTACTGCATTTGAAGCATTCATTATACTCTTAAGCTACTGCTGACATACATTCAGAGTTTTCAAACAGTGTTTTGGACATACAGACAGAGTGTGCTGAGTGTTACATTCCAGACAAAGTGTGTGCATAGTGTTACATTCATTCTCTTCATCCAAACAGAGTGTGCTCAGTGCTACATTCTAGACAGAGTGTGTGCACATTGTTACATTCATTCTCTTCATCAGTTGTTGGAGCGTTGCTGGAGACATAAAGGTATTTGGTTGTTCTTGAATAATGTTATTCATTATATTGAGTACTTTATCGTTATTTTAGTTGAGAAACTATGTTAAGCTTATAAGTAATTAGAGCTATGTTTATAAGAAAATCACGTAGATTAAAGAAGCTATGAGTGTTCAAAATAGATTACTAAGACACTCCAAATTAGCTACTCCAAATTTAAAGTTGGAATTTTTCTAAACCTTTAAGTTCAGTATTGAGTAAAATCTTTCAAGAAATAGTTCCAACACACAGTCCCCTAAGAATAGTGCCCTTCAAAATTTATAAGAACAGAAATCTACTAACTACATAGGAACAGTGCCTGCGTGCCATTGAACCCACCGTATAAGTTGTCATTGTTTTAACAAAAATGGGAAATCGGGCAGATGGTTTTCTTAAGAAAAACAAAGTATTCTGAGTTGGGGGTTGAAAGTTGAGGCAGATTGGCACACTACACCAATTTGTCTAGATCAAATGTAGTTGTCAGCGTTCAGGCTTTAGAGGCATAGGAGGCAATAGAATACAATATCAATTTTTAAGCTTAAAATCTAGTTGCCTATAATATAATTGTAGTTGCCTCGTTTAGGCTTTAGAGGCATAGGAGGCAATAGAATATATTATCAATTTTTAAGCTTAAAATCTAGTTGCCTACAGAATAAAGGTAGTTGCCTCCTCCTTCTGCTGCGCTTATTAACTAGATTTGGATATTGAATTTATAATGTATCCTAAATTGATTTTGTGTTAAGGTTATAAGTAATGAGATTTATGCTTATAAGAAAATCACGTAGATTAAAGAAGCTATGAGTGTTCAAACTAGCTTACCAAGACACTCCAAATTAGCTACTCCAAATTTCAAGTTGGAATTTTTCTAAACCTTTAAGTTCAGTATTGAGTAAAATATTTCAAGAAATAGTTCCAACACACAGTCCCCTAAGCACAGTGCTCTTCAAAATTTATAAGAGCAACAAGCTACTAACTACATAGGAACAGTGCCTACGTGCCATTGAACCCACTGTATAAGCCATCGTTGTTTTAACAAAAATGGGAAGCAAATCGAGCAAAGGGTTTTCCTAAGAAAAAAAAAGGATTCTAAGTTGGGTGTTGAAAGCTGAGGCAAATTGGCACAGTACATCAATAAAAATGGAGCAAATTTAGTTGTCAACATTCAGGCTTAGAGGCATAGGAGGCAATAGAATACAATATCAATTTATAAGATTAAAATCTAGTTGCCTCCTTTTGTTGTGCTTATTAACTAGATTTGGATATTGACTTTATATTGAGTAAAATCTTTCAAGAAATAGTTCCAACAGACAGTCCATGTCCAAAGATAATTCCATGTTAAAACAAGCACTTACTGATTTTAGACAAGTCCATGTAGCTAACAGCCATGTAGGTATCACATATCTTTCTCATGCTGATATTACAAGTCATACATAATTGAAATACAATATAATGAAAAATTAATTCACAATAAAAATGTAATTAAAATTCAACTGTTTAGGTAAACCAGTTCTTTTCCACTTCAATGTCAATTAATTCACAACAAACAACTGAAGATTTCATGTTGTTAGCAGTAATATTGGAATTCATACATAATTATATTTTACTCTATATAGTTGTGTTGTAATACTTATCAAATTTCTTACCCATGTTGTACTCGAATACAATTCTAAATCATAATTTCGTGGTAAATATGTAGGTTGTTGGAGCCATGCCAAGAGTTTCTATTGCAGATCGGATAAGGAACAGGAGGCGAGGGAGAAGGGGGGCCCAACTATGGAGCAGTTCATCAGATGAGGATGTCAATGCTCCCAATGCTCCCAGCAATGTCATTGAAAAGGACCCTGTGGTATCAGATCATCCCAGCCCACCATCAGCCACAGAGCCACCTTCAACCACAGTGCAAGGCGCAAGTTCAACAAATAAAATAAGTGCCATCAGAGGCTGGACAAAGCAAGACATGCTCGATGCAATTTATGACATCGAGTTTAAGGGATATTCAATCCGTGAATCTGCAAAAAAACATGGTATTGCTGCCTCTAACAAACATTATTGGATAAATGGGTTGACTAATACAAAGCGTAGAGGGCATGTTACAGTTATGACTGAAGAGGAGGAGGATGAGGTGGTCGAGTGGTGTAAGGATATGGCCCAATTGGGACATGGGTTAGAGCTTATACAAATTAAATCCACTATAGCTCAAATCTATCAAGGGAGGCCAAACCCCTTTAAAGATGGTTTTCCTGGTAAGTCATAGCGGAGTGGGTTTAAAAAGAGGCATCCAGACCTTGTGTTACGTACAACGAAGGGCCTTGACAGAGACCAGGCTTTAAATCTGCGCCCTGCAATTGTTTCCAAGTTCTATAACACTCTTTCTGCTGCATATGACCAACACTCATATGCCCCAGACCATATATGGAACTGTGATGAAACAGGCTTATAGGCAGGAAGAAATTATGGTATGCGAGTAATTTACAAGAGAGGAAGTAGAAATGTACCTAAGATATTTCCTAAGAGCAGGGAGTGGATCACAATTCTTGCCGGTGTCAATGCAATTGGTTCATCAATACCAGGATTTTATCTATTTAAAGGTAAAACTCAACTAAAAAATTATATACATAATTGTGAACCAGGGGCATGCATGGCTGCACATCCACATGCATGGATGAGAAAGGAATTGTTCCTGAATTGGCTTTGCCACTTTTCTGCTTCTGTATTGGGTGGTGTCTCACTTGAAAACAAGCACTTACTGATTTTAGATGGCCATGGAAGCCACATGGTTGTGAAGACAATCGAGGAGGCCAATAAGTTGGGCATTTCCCTGTTAACATTGCCGGCTCATACCACTCACAGATTGCAGCCCCTTGATGTGAGTGTGTTTGGGCCTTTCAAGAACTATTTCAAGGTCGAGTGAGCTTCATGGATGGCAAAGAATCCAAGGGTGGAAGTAAAGAGGTTTGAGCTAGCTGAGCTTGCAAGTAAAGCATTTAAAAGGGCTCTCACGCCTTCTACTATCAAGGCTAGATTTAGGAGTGTTGTTATATGGCCACTCAATTTTGATGCTCTTATGCATGATACCAGTTGTATCCAAGCATTTGAAGTGGAAGGTCAAGAAGCAGAGAACTTACAAGAGCATGTTGGTGCCCAAGAAGATGTAGCTGTTGCTGAAGGTATAATATCCCTTTCTGAAGGGTTGTTTTGTGGTGGTGGTGATGTTGAGCATGTTAGTGAGACACAGTTCAGTCATGAAGCAACTAAAAATATCAATGAGGCTATGACACCCACTGATGCAGCTGACAATGAGCAATTGACCATGCCAACCCAAGTAAGTGCACCATCATGGCTGGCAGAGGTCGTGATGAATATCACTGGAAATAATGTATCTACCACCAATGAGGATGAAAGCATGGACATGCCTTCACAACCATCAGGGTTGAACACCGAACTTGTTCATTATTTTGTGGACAATGGATCACTAGAAGAGGAGCCTATTCAACATGAAGTACCTGAAGAAGACAACAATGGGGGCCATTCAGTTGTCCCAGAAGATGAAATCCAGCAGGCAGGTCTGGAAAAGCAGAGATTACTTGGTGCATTCCTAAAGCTACCAGTAGAGAGAGTGAAGGCCTCATCAAGGAACTCAGTCTCAGATTATCTTCGTTTAGGGAGGAGTTCACAATTGCTCACATCTGAAGACTATATGAATTTAATGTTTGAGTCCGAACGTAAAAAGAATGAAATTCAGGAAGCTAAAAAGAGAAAGAAGGAGTTAGCCAATGAAAAGAGGGTTGCAAGGATTGCAACAGCAGAAGCTCACAGCAAGTGCCAAGACAAAATAAAGTAAAGATAGGGAACACCAAAAGTAATTGCAAGTGGCAGGAGAGGCAGGTTCAATGTTGAGCTGTAAAAGTGAGGTGGAAGGACATGAATAGAAGTATTCATGGTTCAAGCCAGTTTGAGGCAAATAGGTTGACGTCTAACATGCTGGACCACATTGCAGGGCAACCACCATCATTCTCACATCCCAATACATCCAAATCAAATACCTGCAAGCAGGGTTAGGCCCACCTCATATTCCCAATAAAGTACAGGCTTAAATCCTAATTCCACACACTCCGTGACCTGGCATTGCATAAGTAGTAAATAAAAGTGAAATGAGGCTGTCACACCCCACCCATGTTGGGGGAGAAAATTGGAGTCAACCATATGCCCTCTGCTGATGTCAGATCAAAATTTTCTTCACGTGTTTGCATGTTAGGTGTCTCGACACCGCACCATTCCATTAGGATCTGGATCATTTGACGAGTAATTGTTGTACATTTTCCTCATGCTCTCATTCACTCTCCACTTTTCCATCTATCTAGATCATCCTAAGAGTGTGTCATTTTAGGGTTTTCGTTTATTAGGTCTAGGTTTCAAAATATCTTCAAATACAAGTCTAACAACAAATAAGAAAGTATGGATGCATCTTAACAAAGTTTCAAACATCAAATCACTTGCCTACCTTGCCCCATAGAGATCTCTGCAAAACTGAGCCTCATTCCCCAGGCCCAAATCTGCCTTTCACATTTGAGCCAACAAAACATCATAAAATTCAATCAAACAGCTCTGTACATATACCTAGCCTAAAATCAGTCATCAAATTAGTCATGTCAAGATTTCATTGGCCATCTTTTCTGAGATTGACAAGGAGAGAGCCCTCTCTCGACCTGGTAGGGCTAGCTACCAGGTTAAGCATGGTATGATGTTATCCTAGATCCTACCTTTCTCAGCCTGAGGTAGATTTAGGCCTCAACATAAGCATGGCCAACATTCAGGCACATCCTAATCATCCAATGTTGGGCAGTCTACCATACTTGGGTAAGGAAGTCAACTCAAAATTTTTTGGCAATGCAGGAAATGGAAGCCATCAAGCATAGAGGTGCCATGACTTAATTTTTGTAACCACAAGATACTGTGATTTTGGTAAGGATCAAATAGGTTTTCTAATGATAGCATCCATGGATGTTTGGGAAACTACAAATAGTTTCAAATTAGTATGCATAAAACAGTGTCTAAATCCTACAAGTTTGTTAATCTATTGAAGTTATAGCCTTAGAATATATCAGATTTTTTATGAATTTATATATCAAACAGTTTATAATTCCTACATATCAAACAGTTTCTAAATCCTACAAGTTTTTTAATCTGTTAAATTTATAGCCTTAGCCTATATCAAATTTTTATGAAGTTATATATCAAACACTTTCTAATTCCTACATATCAAATAGTTTCCAGTTCCTACAAGTTCGTTAATCTATAGAAGTTATAGCCTTAGCCTATATTATATTTTTTATGAAGTTATATATCAAACACTTTCTAATTCCTACATATCAAATAGTTATAATTCCTACAAGTTTGTTAATCTGTTGAAGCTATAGCCTTAGCCTATATCAGATTTTTTATGAAGTTATATATCAAACACTTTCTAATTCCTACATATCAAATAGTTTCTAATTCCTACAAGTTTGTTAATATTTTGAAGTTATAGCCTTAGCCTATATCATATTTTTTATGAATTTATATATCAAACACTTTCTAATTCCTATATATCAAACGCCTATATATCAAACGGTTTCTAATTCCTACAAGTTTGTTAATCTGTTGGAGTTATAGCCTTAGCCTCAGTGTCTAACTTGCTCACTTGAAAAGGCATAATACCAATCATCAATGACACCATTAAAACAAGTGATAGTTGGTGCCATCATTTTTGTTACTTAGAGTGACAAGACAACCCACATTCATCGATAGAAGCCAGTCATAATATTTATGAATAGTGATTAAGAACATATTTATGATAAATTTTTCATCTAAACAAACTATCCCTTGAACATTACATGCTCTTTAATGAACATAAACATATACCAATAATCTTGTTAAATAACAAGTATATCAACACAGGGAGCAAACTAGCAGTCTTATATAACGAAATTGTGTGAGGGAATCAGATAAAGTAAATAATGCTAACAAATTATAATTAATCAAATCAGTGGGCAACAAACCTGTATCATCAAAATTCATTGCAAACTTCATCAATAAAAATCACTCAATAAAAAGGAGGTGAAAATTACTTGCTAACTTCATCAATAAAAATCACTAAATAAAGGAGGAGATCTAAACAAAGAAACTGAATTCATAAGCAAAAAAGGTCTATGACACCAAATTACAACTTGGATTTTGGCCCATTGCCCCACTCTGAAAATGTGTCTTGCAATGAGAACAACCCTGATTGAATGGTCCCACCTCTTAATTGATTAAAAATAAGTGGAATATAAAAATCATAATTGCAAACCAATGATACCCTGAACAATCAACAGAGGGTGTGAACAAAGAAATTGAATTCAACATTATTAACAACACAATATTAGAATTTAGACAACATTATTAACAACACAGTATGAGAAAATGTCATCAAATTAATTGAAAACATGTATAGAATATAAAACATTATTAACATACTCGGCTATGTGGTGGTTATACCTCGACTATGTGGTGGTTATACCAATATTTAAACATCAAAATATCAATTCACAAAAAACCATAAACACTAAACCCTATATCTCAATTTACATAGATTGCTTTTAATTAACACAAAAACCATACCATAAACCTCAATATTACTAATAGAGTATGAGAAAATGACATAAACCCTAAACCCTATATCTCAATTTATGACAGTACGATAAAATTCCACCGTTATTAACAACACGGTATGAGAATTTAGACAACATTATTAACAACACATTATGAGAAAATGTCATGAAATTAATTGAAAACATGTACAGAATATAAAACATTATTAACATACTCGGCTCTGTGGTGGTTATACCTAGGCTCTATGGTGCTTATACCAATATTGAAACATCAAAATATCGATTTAAAGAACACCATAAACCCTAAACCCTATATCTCAATTTACACAGATTGCTTTTAATTAACACAAAACCCTACCCTAAACCTCAACATTACTAACAAAGTATGAGAAAATGACATAAACCCTAAACCCTATATCTCAATTTACAGAGATTTCTTCTAATCAACACAAAAAACCTACCCTAAACCTCAACATTACTAACACAGTATGAGAAAATGACATAAACCCTAAACCCTGTATCTCAATTTACAGAGATTCCTTCTAATTAACACATAAACTCTACCCTAAACCTCAACATTACTAACACTGTATGAGAAAACATGTACAAAATATAAAACAATTATACCTCGGCTCTTAGCTCTGTGGTGGATAAAAATATTTAAACATTTACAGAAAAACAAAAAAAATTACTTTAAACATTTACAGAAAACCATAAACCCTAAACCTGGAATCTCAATTTACACATATTATTTTAATTAACACAAAAAACCAGACAATTTACTTTAAACATTTACATAAAACCATAAACCCTAAACCTGAAATCTCAATTTACACACTCTTTTAATTAACACAAAAAACCAGACAATTTACTTTAAACATTTACAGAAAACCATAAACCCTAAACCCAGAATCTCAATTTACACAGATTCTTTTAATTAACACATAAAATAAAAAAATTACGAATTTACTTTAAACATTTATAGAAAACCATAAACCCTAAACCCTAAACCCAGAAGCTCAATTTACACAGATTCTTTTAGTTAAGACAAACAATCAGAAAATTACCAATTTACTTTAAACATTTACAGAAAACCATAAACCCTAAACCCTATATCTCAATTTATTCAGATTCTTTTAATTAACACAAAAAACCAAACAGACAATTTACAGAAAACCCAAGTGTTTAAAAACACAGTGAAACACAATAAAGAAGCTCAACAGAGAACATATCCTTCACGTTAAATGTGTTTACAAACACATACATATGACTGGTAGGACATAGTCCTGCCTTAAGACTTCTCTCCTCGAATTCCTCTCCCTCTTGACCTTCCTCCTTGCCAACTGCATTGTCCTCCTGGTTTCACACCAATCAGCATCATTACGTTTTCCAATGACCTCGCAAAACAACAAAAGTGCAAACCCAATCATTCACAGAAAACATTAAAAATGCAAAACACTAAAAAAGTAAACTAATAGGGAAACGCACTCGAAAGCACAATTCATGATCTCGTACCTAAAATGCACTCCGAAACACAATTCATAAGATATCACAACTATGTCAAGCAACAACAATCGCAGTAAAACCACCACAGGGCTGAGACGAGTAAAACCACCTCACTCACAGAGCCGAGGTGACACACCATCATCACCACGTGATGAAGGCATGTTTAAATGTATCACGTATTTGTGTGAAACCACCACAGAGCCGAGTTAAAACCACTGATAAGGCTCAGGTATGACCACTCAATATTTGTAGGCACACCACCACAAAGCCGAATAAAACCACCAAAGAGCTGAGGTAAAACCACCACAGGGCCGAGGTATGACCACCACAGAGCCGAGTATAACCACCACATAGATGATTAAAACCACCACAGAGCCGAGTATAACAACGACAGAGCCAAGGTATAACAATGACAAAGCTTAGTATAAGCAACACAGAGCCGAGCATAGCCACCAAAGAGCCGAGGTATAACCACACAGAGTCGAGGTATAACCACCACAGCACCGAGGTATAACTCCACCATAAATCCGAGGTTTAATGAACACATAAAGCCGAGGGGCACACAACCACAGAGCTAAGGGATAACAAGATCTGAATTGCCACCACTACGATCCAGATCTTCTGGAGAGCATGAATCCCCCAGGGAGATGGCCATAACGAGGGATGAAGTGCGCGGAGGGCTATAAGGTATAACGCACTGCATCGAATCTCCTAGTTAACAATGGCTTTCAGAAGGATCAACAAGCAGATCTTATGAAAAAACAAAGCTTCACAGGCTTCACAACGGCGGAGACGACACGTGGAGGTGCGCACATGATTGTCCATCAGATAGAAAAATACTCCGCCACAAGCTTACCCACGTATGTGACACTTGTCGCACAATAGTGGCTTGTTCCTACGTGTATGGGTAAAATAGTCATCAATAGAAACCAACAGATCCATCCTTCTCCTCTATTATACATGATATTTATGTAAATGTATCATGTACATGAAATTAATCTTATGCATTTTGTTTTTACAACTAATTGATTAATGTATTTTTTGCAGCAATATCAATTTAGAAATGCACTTGGGAGTGCCAAGAGGGGTGAGGGTGACTTATAGACCCATATTGTAGATAAATCATGATGCCAATTTTTCATTATGTCATTTATAGGCATGAGATTTAATTATTTATGTTCGGAATGAAGTACCATTTTGCAAAAAATAAAAACGTATAGCTGGACCAATTTTGAATACAAATACATGAATTTAGACTTGTATTTATGACAACATCTTCATTGAATTTTAAATTCATGATGTTGATTTAATGTTATATTTTATCAATGTTATATTATATACTTATCAAAGCTAAGTATATAAGGAGGTTAAAGTTGTGCATAACTTCTGTATATGCACATATATGGAAATTGCGTATATATGTAAGTTGTGCATATCTTCTCTATATGTGTATATCTTCTGTATATGCACATATACAAAAGTTAAGCACATATAGAAGTTTTGTGCATCTTTCGTAATATGCATACGCAAGTCTTTATATATGTGCATATCTTCCTCATATGCGCAACTTCCGTATCTGTGAATATTTTGTATTGCATATCTTCCATATCTGAAGAACTTCTGTATATGCGCATATCTTCCGTATATGATCATATCTTTTGTATATGCAGAACTTCTGTATATGCGCATATCTTCCGTATATGCATAAATTTCATATATATGCATATTTTTTATCGCATATCTTCCATATATGCATAGCTTCTATATATTGTGCATACCTTCCGTATATGCGCATATACAAAATATTTTTGCATAAAAGTTTCACATATATAGAAGATATACGCATTTATGGAATATATGCGCACATACGGAAGATATGGGGATATATAGAAGTTGTACATGTACGAAATATGTGAAATTACGGAAGTTGCACAAATTTTATATATTTGCATATATTCCATATATGCATAGCTTATGTATATGCGCATATATTCTGTATATGAACAACTTCCTTATACGTGCAACTTACGTATATACATATATCTTTTGTATATGCGCAAGTTTTGTAAATGTGCATATCTTTGGTACATGCACAACTTCTGTATATGTGCATATATTCCGTATATGCGCATATACGGAAGATATGTGCATATACAGAAGATACACATATACATAAGTTGTGCATATACGGAAGTTGTGCAAATACAGAAGTTGCACATATATAGAGACTTGTATATACATATTACGGAAGTTATGCACAACTTCTGTATATGCGCATAACTTTCGCATATGCGCAACTTCCGTATATGCGCAATTATTCTGTATATGCACAACATCCGTATATGCACACATGAGTATGTTTATATACAAAATATATTTGCATATTATGGAATATATGCGCACATACGGAAGATATGCGGATATATAGAAGTTGTACATGTACGAAATATGTGCAAGTACGGAAGTTGCAAAAATTCTATATATTTTCATATTTTGTATCACATATCTTCCATATATGCATAGCTTATGTATATGCACAACTTCCTTATATGTGCATATCTTTCATATATGTGCAACTTCCATATATACATATATCTTCTATATATGCGCAAGTTTTGTAAATGTGCATATCTTTCGTATATGCACTTCTTCCATATATGTGCATATATTCAGTATATGTGCATATATGGAAGATATGTGCATATACAAAAGATACACATATACATAAGTTGAACATGTACGGAAGTTGTGCATATACAAAAGTTGCGCATATATAGAGACTTGTGTATGCATATTACGGAAGTTATGCACAACTTCCGTATATTCGCAACTTCCGTATATGCGTAAATATTTCGTATATGCGCATATCTTCTGCATATGCACATAATTTTTCGTATATGCGCATATCTTCTGCATATGCACATAATTTTTTGTATATGCACATATCTTCCCTATATGCACAACATCCGTATATGCGCATATCTTCTGTGCCTATAATAAAGAATTACATATACAGAAGAAGCACATAGACGGAAGTTATGCAAATATGGAAGACATGTGCATATATAGAGGCTGGAGTTCCATGCAATGTTAGTATAAACGCATATCTTTCTTATTTTTATAACTTTCGTAAATGCACATATAGTCTGTATATGTACAACTTCTATAAATACACATATATTACGTATATGCACAACTTCTTTATATGCGTATACACAGAAGTTGCACACATATGTGGAAACTATGTATATACGGAGGTTAGAGTTTTGCGAATACAAAAGGGTATGTGCATATAAAAAAGTTAGAGGTTAGAGGGTATGTGCATATACAAAAGTTGCGAATATACGGAAGATATGAAAATTTACAGAAGATATGCACATTTATGGAAGATATGCGCAGATATGAAAGATATGCTCATATACAGGATATGTATATGTACGAAAGATGTGCAAGTATATAAGATATGCGCACATACAGAAGATATGCTCATATACATGATCATTGGCCACCAATATTCTGCCTGCTTCGGGGTCTAATAATTGGCCTATTCAACTGCAATGGTCCCGCCTTAGCACAGGAAGAAACAAGCCCTTCCGCTTTGAACAATTTTGGCCCACTCATCCTTTGCAACATAATTTACAAGCTCATATCAAAAGTGATAGCCAACAGGCTCAAACCTCTCCTCCCACTGCTTATATCACCCGAGCAAACAGGATATGTTGAAGGAAGACATATATTGGATGGCATCATCCTAACGCATGAAGTCATCCACTCTCTAAAAATGTAGAAAAATCCAAGTATGATTCTCAAAATCGATCTCTCCAAAGCGTTTGATAAACTCAGTTAGACTTATATTCGTCAAGTGCTCCTGGCCTTTGGCTTTAGTCCCACCTGGATCAGATGGATCATGAGTATGCTTTCCTCCCACTTTTTCTCCATTCTGGTCAATGTTTTACCCTCTCCCGCCTTCTCTCCCATAAGAGGTATATGTCAGGGTGACCCCCTCAAGAGGTATCCATCAGGGTGACCCCCTTAAGAGGTATCCGTCAACTTTGACGGAGCCTCAAAAGGCAATTCGTGTGAAGATGGCTTTGGAGTAATCTTTCGTGACTCTGAAGGCGCCTCCTTGCTCATCTTCTATGGATCCATTGGTCGGGATATCAACAAATCTGCTAAATTGGAAGAACTCATCCAAGGTCTCAACTTTGCTGAAGAGAACGATCTCTTCCCCTGGAGGTTGAAGGGGACTCTGAGGTTGGAGGGTGCTCAAAATGATTTATTTAGGCTGCCACTTAGCCTCACGTCACGGGGGCACATGGCCCCTCCATATGACCGCACCTGCCTCCTGCGTTGAAAGTTTTCAATGCATAGAGGATGCTGGCACCTGAAGCAATTACGCCTCTCCCTCGACCTATGCTCCTGCAACTTGCCTCCTGGCCATTTATGGCTCATGGATCCTGTGCTTATTCCCATTTGCGCATCTGCTTCTCATTCTCTACCACCCTCCTTTGTCATAGCTCCGTACGCTACTCTGCTCCTCCTCTGTTTCACTCTGAGCCTTCTGCTCTAGGCTAGCAGTCCCCCCTTCCGGCTGAGACAATGCCCAGAAGGCACCGGATGCAATGCCCTTGCGGACGAAGCAGGAGCTCTCCCTCCCACCCTCCTATTACTGCAATGTCTGCAATCTCCCTATCCATTTATGTTATCATGGAAGAACCTGAGGTTCTCAACCCACATTTTCTCTATGCCCAATTCTCGATTCATCTCCTGGAGGAGAAGCTCCACCTCTCCAGCTTCGGTAGTATAAATCATCTCCACAAATCCACTCTTTCACGCTCCTCCTCCCCTATGCCAAGGAAATTTTTCGGCTTCCCGGTCAAGCAACTAGCAGAAGACTAGGATAGCAGTGGGAGAAGCCCAATGGAGGACTCATACAAAAAAAATGCAGAAGTGGATCATGTGGCACACTCAGTTTCAGCAAAGCCAATCGATTTGGTCTCCAACTCAAATCTGGAGAGAGCCCCCCAGCTCTCAAAGAAGGACATTGAGACCATGTTCAACTTTAGCTGCTTCATAATTGAGGAGAATCCTCATAAGGAGCACCGTGACATCCAGAGTCATTAGCTACAGCTCCTTGGAGCTTATCCTCTTCAGTTTACACATGTTCCTTCTTAGTTTTTATGTCTATTTTTATCTCTGTCTGCATACTTTGTCACTTATGCTTATGCTAATGGTTGGTCCCCTGGAAGGGAAACCCATCTTTTGAATCTCTTAACTCATTAAGGGTTGGTTTCCCCATGCAGGGAAACCAATTTTTTGACTGTTTTTTCTATCTTCAACCAACAGGGGTTGGCCGGTCTAGCAACCCCTGTCATGAAGTTTGATTGTAATTTTTGTACACTATAATAGAAATTAGCTTTACTTAGAAAAAAAAAATATTCTTTGTTGAATTTTCACTTTTGATAGAGATATGTTATTTTATTGTGATTTCAGTTTAAAAGTAACAAAAAATTGATTTAAATCTAATGAATAATGTTAATAGCAAAGTGAATATTTCAAACACATATTTATAATATTACAAACTAACAAGATATGAAGAGAACAAATTGATTCATCTATATATATTTTGATTAGGGTGTCTCCTTATGTACATATATGTATGTATATGATAAGTATATGTACATGAACCCATAACCAAAAATAGATGGATAAATAAACAAAAATTTCATAAACTAGAATTTGAGGTTAAGTTTAAACTTTATAAACTCTTTTTAATCAAATTATTATGTGGATAAAATCCCTTATCTCACAAAAAAAACCATAAATTTGAAATTAAACTATTATATTTATTATTAAAATAATTTTATATTTAACCCAAAAAAAAATTTGATTTCAATTTAAATAGTATTTATGAATTCATGACATGATATACTTTGTAATAATATTCCATCTTAATCTTTAAAAAAAAAACAATTTAAATTGCATTTTTATAAAATATGCTTTATTAAATATTTTTATAATATATTTAAGTTATATCTTATAAAAAATTAAGTTATAGCTTAATTACAATTATAAATTTATTAAAGTGAATCCTCTTAATTTGATTGAATAATATATGGTCATTTTTTAATGATAATGGGGCATATGCTTATGTATAAACTAGACTAGGATGACAATATAAATTAAATTGTTAGTAAGTGTTGATAGACATCAAAATATTACCTCAAAATACATTTCACATGCTAAAATTTAAAAGAAAAAAAAAACATAAAAATTTACTTACTATTATTATTATTATTAAAAGAATTAATATATGGATAATGTATTTAAAAGAACATGTAACAAAAGTTTTAACCATGTAGATTTAACATCACAATACCATGGAGAATCTTAATTTATAAATGGATTTTGTTACATTACTATGAAGCAATACCATGCTATGGTCATTTTTACAAATTATTAATTTAATTAAAAGAACAAAAAGATATAACTAGTTTCAAGATAAATCTCAACTTTTAATTTATGAATATGCTAACATATTTATGGAGGTTAAATATTTACCATCTACTTTATAATTAGTGATATTTAAATTAAAATTTTGAAAATTATATTACAAAATAAACATGTATATTAAAATAATAATGTACATCAATTTATTGTAATAAACATAAATAATGCTAGTGACTTAAAAAAACATTCTAACAATAATGTATGCAGCCAAATGCAGCCAATGGACTCATCATATTGATGCATTTCCCATAGCGTAAAGAAGAAAACTTAGTAGGGGTAGTGGTTAAGGAATAAATTTATAAGAGTTTTTCTTTTTCTTTTTTTTAAATGGAGTATCAAAAGGGAATCTTGTTGTAAGTGAAGGATGTGGAATTATATTCTTTGCAAATAATCATTCTAATAAATTTAAGGTAGGATTGGGGAGACATGAAATAATTATGAAGAATTCATTACACACTAATATTGTTTCCCAGGAAAAAGGAATTAATGGGTTACACTTGTTTGGTGGCTCTCAAGTTGTTATAAAATGGGTAAAAAATGAACAAAAATGTAGCAAGGTATTTCTAAATTATGCCTTGGAAGAGTCCAACGGTTTGAGAGTGTTTTTCAACCGTATTTCTCTTCAACATGTGTTTAGAAAGATAAATATGAAACTTTATGGTTTATCCAAAACTAGAATATTATGCAACATGTTACTTGGAGGACAGCAAAAAATTAAGAATGAGCACGATTTATAATATTATCACCTCCTTTTCATGACATAGATGATAACAAAAATAGGAATGAAAGATATTTCTAAATTTATTTATTTTATGTATGTAGAGGAATAATCCAACATGGGGTCGATTCCAACTACTACCACTACTTATGTTTACAAGAACACGTGAATCAAAGAGATTTGAACCTCAAAACTCCTCACATATAAGATTCATTTTCACTAGCTTCCTGAGTTAGGTTTCCCATGGGGATAGAAGACATTTCTAAATATTTTCACCTTCTTTTCCATGAAATAATGGTGGGAACAAAAAAAAACTATTATTTAAGGTTCTTCTTATCTCTCATCAAATCTTATTCTTTAACAATTCTAATCATATTATTTTTTATATCTAAATATTAAAGTGATATCTCGATTATGGAAAATATATCATTTTATAAATAAATAAGTGAGATTTATTTGAATGTAGTATATTCAGTAAAACTAAAAAATAAATATAATTTTACTGGTTAAAAAGTTTTGAAAGGTTTAAAATAAAAAATATATATATAACCAAACATGTTTATTTAGTAAATTTAAGGAAATTGTTACACATTATCAGTGTCATATTACTATCTAGATATTTTTTTAATGCAATTTGAGTTATTCTCCATCTAATAATATAAATAATAAACTAATAACACATTCTATAAATAGGTATTTTAATGTCCATGCGTAATTTTATTATAATAAATTTCCATATTAATTGAAAAACTTTATCATAATTTGAATTATTACTATCTAGATATTTTTTTAATGCAATTTGAGTTATTCTCCATCTAATAATATAAATAATAAATTAATAACACATTCTATAAATAGGTATTTTAATGTCCATGTGTAATTTTATTATAATAAATTTCCATATTAATTGAAAAACTTTATCATAATTTGAATTATATTTAATATAAATCATTTTTTTTCATATTATTTAAAAATTATTTATGAATAATTATGTGCAAGAATTATCTATATTGAAAAAAAAAAAAATTTAATGATAATTTTAATAAAAAATCCCTTGACATTCTGATAAATTATAAATATTAAGATTTAAATATTGCCAGTGTTTATGATTTAAAGTATATTTTAGAAAAAAAAAATTATCATTACATTAAAGCAAAAGTATTAAATAAAATAATTTTGTTGTTATGATTTGTTATTTTTTTTCAAGAATAGATACTAATTATATTTTTTTTAGTTAATTGTATTTATGTTCCCAAGGAATTTCACTCTCTTTAATTTAACTAATCAATAGTTTTAAAATGAATAGTTGAATTGAAAACTGATTTACAAAATATGAATCACTTTAGAATTTACTCAATGACTAAAGACTCTATAAAATAGAAGTAGGAATATGAGTGTTTGAAATGAGTGTTAAAACATTTTTTTAGTGCCCTTAGGTTTATGTTAGCTCCAAAATATTTTTTAAATTACAAAGCACCAAAGGGACATGTCTCTAAGTAATTTAACTTATCAATAGTTTTGAAATGTATATTTGAATTGGAAACTAATTACATAATATGAATTAATTTCAAAGTAACTCAATAACACGACATTGTATAAACTAAAAGTAGGAATACGAGTGTTTTGAAAGTGTTAAACATTTTTTAGTGCCCTAAGTTTTTTCTTAGCTCCAAAAGGTTTTTTAATTGCAAAGTACAAAAGGCATATGCCTTTCAATGTTAGTGGTAGAAATTTTATAATTATTGGTATTGGTAGAATGTAAAAGTGAGTCTAGTTTTTTTTTTTTAGTTTTTAGTTTCTGGAAAGAAATTTGAGAAATTATTCTTATTAGAATAACTAAAGTTTAAAATACATAACTTCTCATTATCTAAGTGTATCCCTTGACTACTTCTAACTATATTGTGAGCGTAGTGTATGCTGGACATCATTAAGCTACTAACAAGCATGTAATCAAAGAAAGATTAATCATGTACATTTAAGTCATGAACTTAAGAAAAATTCCAAAGAATATATCATAGGTATAGTTGATATGCAACTATTTTAAAGTGTATCATTGATATAAGACAAAGTGGACATAGAATTTCAAATGTGAAAAACACCTCTAATACACCATTCTATATCGAGAGAAATTTTAGCCTATCATTCAAAAATATAATATTCATTATAAAAGGAGAAACTTCTTTCTACACAAAACACTAATTAATGCCCTAAACATGTTCAAGTTACCTAGACATGGTGAGTTGTTTTAGTTCTCAAAGTGGTAAGCCTAGTGGGTTTAGTAAGAGCAATACTAGTTGAGCATATATGCTCTATGTATTGTTTTCAAGACATGAACCCACGTGCTTTCAAGTATTTTGGTGTAATTTTCGTTCTTTTCACCATCCCAAGATCATTTGCCCTTTTTTCTTTCTGCAAAAGTTAAAACGTAATAAATAATATGAAAATTGATATCAACATAATAAAAAATGGGTTAAAACAAATGCAAAATAGTATGGAAATAATGAATAGATGGGCACCATGCAAAATGGAAGAAGACACAATTCATTGAAAAACTATTCAATGATAGTGTCTAATAAATTATATGTCAATGTATTATGAGCTATGGTATAGGGTATACAACTTAAATCTCCTAAATTCTCTTGAAGACGAGGTGAACATCGCAATGGTTGTGAACATTGTGGCTTTGGATGCATCACTTGCACGCTATCTATTATATGTGGATGGCTTTGAGGAGATGCATATTCTTTATTCTAGACTATATATATATATATATATATATATATATATATATATATATATATATATATATATATATATATATATATATATATATATATATATATATCAAACCAAATTAAATGTAAAAGCTAATAATCAATTGTAAAGAATTATTTAAATATATACTTGATCAAGTATATATTTAAATAATTCTTTACAATTGATTATTAGCTTTTACATTTAATTTGGTTTGATATATATATATATATCAAACCAAATTAAATGTAAAAGCTAATAATCAATTGTAAAGAATTATTTAAATATATACTTGATCCATCTCACTTACTTTATTTTCAAGACCATGATCATGTTTTGGGGTTTCAAATGATTGTAATGGTTCCAAAAACAATACCTGCATCCATTTTATTTATTATCATCATAGTAAAATATAATAATAAATAAGAAAAGAAATCTGAATAATAAAATATATGTTTTCTCACTTGTCATCCTAGTAAAATATAGTAATATGTATGCTAATGTTGATGTGAAATAGTTTGTATGGAAACAACACTCACCTCCTCCAAAATCTGTTGAAATCTAGGCGAACGTAGAAATGGTTCACAACTTGATGCATGTGGGGGTTCAAAGCTTGATGCATGTTGGGTTTCTGAGTTACTCAATCTAAAATCAGTGAGCAAATAATATGAAGATTTCTCTATGTAATTATGCTCATTAGGCTAGTAATATCAATAAAAATGGGGAATTAGTATACCATTGATACTAAAAATAAACATGTCATTTAATGTGAAAATATCTTGAAAATAAATACAAGCAAAAATTAAACTTATGTGAGTACTCATTGTTAAATCTAGTATATTCATAGTTTAAGTTAGGGTTATGTCCATCTACCTCTTCTGCCCTTATATCATTGAAAATTCCTTCTCTTTCTTTTTGTTTCAAAGCCATTTCTATGCGCTTAATCGTGTCCATGCGTCTACGAGGTTTTGGTCCCAATGATCAATTTTCTTTTTGATTTTGAGTTTTGAGGCACCATCAAGCTCATCTATTGTAGAAACAGACTGCATAAAAACAACTCAATGATTAACATGTAATCATATATTCATATTATTATAATAAGACACACATAACCATGCCAATAAATACTTACAAGAGAAATAATTTCTTCATGAACAAATATTTTATATGCTTGTTTGGGTGCACGACATAACCTTGCATCTACATCATATTGGATCTTTTCATTCTACTTTCTAATCTTGCTTGGCGACTTGACCCCACGTCTAGCATTGTGATATCTTTGTCTCCCTCTTTGACGTGGAGGAATAGGAAGGAGATTGTGTATCATTATGCGATGGTGATTAAGGCCACTTAATTTCAATCAAGTGAATACACAGGCACAATCACCAATTAAACAAGAAAAATTGTGGTTGGTGCCTTTGACAATGACTTTCCATTCATGTTTATCTTTCTCCATTTTCTCAATTCCCTTTACATTCATAATTTCCAAATCCACGTCAAAAAACATCTTTAAAATGATTGTCATATACTAAATAAAATGCATAGTTTTACACTAGAATTTCCATCATTTGTGTGTTCATCGATATACACAATTACACTTATAATGATGTATTCAAATCAAATTCTATATTAAATTAAACCATATAAATTCCACATTTATGTTAGCAATGGAGTTATATTTACTTGGAAATGGAATTATATTTACTTGAAGTAGCTGGTTAGCTTGGAAGTTTTATTTACCTAGCCTACCACTTAACTCTATATTTACTTGGAAATGGCAGCTTGTATTTTTAGATGCTTAATACCAAATTGTGGTTTGAAAATTGCTAGAACATTTGGGTTTTTTATTTTCACTTTGCCACGGCTGAATGATGATGCTGGAATCAGTAAAACCCAGAACCAAAAATCCTCTCAAATATATATCACCACTTTCTATCCAGCATGTATGGGCAAGTGCAGCTGAAGCCAAATGGATAATTCATTGTTCTTATACAAATATTTTTCAAAATATACATTTATATTCTTAATTTATAATTACTCATTGCTCACGAGAAACAAAATTATAATTTATAACATATAATAACCATAATACAAAACATTAAAACTTATAATTTTATATTTACTCAAAATAAATTTGACTACAACAAAAATTATGAAATTTTGACTTCAAATTTTTTTTTTTAATTTAATAAAATTATAAATTACATACAAACCCCATTATCTCAATAGCATGTTCTATATTATTATATATATAAAAAGTTATTGATTTTTTACAAATTTCCTTAAATCGTGCTAACTAATTTCTGGTTGAATAAAAAAAATTAAACAACTTCTACTGTAACCAAAAAAAATCAAACAACGTTCTCTCGTAACCATATCACATTTCTTGATTTCAGAAAGAAAAAATAATAATAAAAATAAAAATAAAATAAAATAAAATAAAAAATAAAAATAAAAGTCAAACAACATTCGTATTGAATTAAAAAAATCAAACAAAGTTGTCCCATAACCGTACCACATTTCCTGATTTGGGAAAAAAAATTAAAACAACGTTGTTATCAGGTAACCATATTCCATTTCCTAAATCTAGAAGGGGTTTAACGTTGTTATCAGGTAACCATATTCCATTTCCTAAATCTGGAAGGGGTTTTGGAGAGCAAATTTCGTTTAGAAATCTGTCCAATTTTACTATAACCAAATATTACTGTAAACTTCAAATTTAAGTATTAACAAAATGGTCCGAAGACACCAATTTTACTATAACTAAATATTACTGTAAACTTCATTTGAGTATTGATAGAATGGTCCAAAGTCACCAATTTTACTATAACCAAATCAAATATTACTATAAACTTCAAATTTACATATTGACAGATAACCAGGGGGGTTTTCAGGTTTTGGTTGATTTATAAGAATAAAGAAAAACAAAAAAACAACTAATTAATACTCATTCTAACCCATACTCAATCTAATTGGAAAACTAAATAAAGAAACTCCCATAGATGCTACAAGGAAGAATTCAGTATTGTAATAATTTAGTTGCGAACATGTCATCTAGATTTCAACCATTTTCTCCATTTTAAATAATAAAAGAATATTTTTCCACCATTTGCATCATGCATTGCATATTCTTAAATATTGACTCAGGAATGTAATTTAATTGTAAATTTTCAATGGATTCTTATACAGATGTGATGAATTCTTAAAATATTGAAAAATGTGTTGAATGAAAGAATGTTCATATTCCTAGAAGAAAGAATGTTCTTAATCCTGGAAGTAAGGGGCCCAAATAAATAAATATATTATCCAGGATATTTCAAATGCAACAAGAAAAATTGTAATGAAAGAATGTTCGTGGAAGAAAGAATGTTAGTATTCCTGGAAGTAAGCAGCGCAAGTAAATAAATATATTATCCAATCAAATAAAATTTGCTTGGTTAAAACAGTTTTGAATAAAATAAAAGTATTTCAAATGCAACAAGAAAATTTGGGTGCTGAACCTTACCGGGTTATTAACCTCAACAATCTGGTATAATAGTAACCTCAACAATCTGGTATAAAACGCTTGCAAACCATAGACATCGTGCAATTTCTTATGCGTTGAACTCATAAACTGCAACTGCTCGGTTTGAGGGAGTAAACAAGAAGAAATTATTCACCCATTCAGTGCCAACAACCATGGTTTTAATTGAAAGGGAGGAGAATACAAATCAAACCGGATCAATCAGCCATTAAATGTTACAAGATATAGCAGTTGAGTTCACACATCATAAGCATTTGCGATTCAATCTCCAGAAATATCAATTGTACGAAGGCACCACGCAGGCTTAATTCATTGAATGTTAACCCATCGTCGGCATCACCATTCAATTTCCCGAAGGCAAAGGTTCGGTGTTCGGGATGTGAGGTAATAAATATGGACACGACTTCACGAGTTATATATGTCATGGCGATGGGATTATGGGCACGAGGTATAATAAAGACTCTAAAGGAGTATTTAATAATGTATAGTTATGATTTATGGGTTGTCGTAAGACTTGGCCGTCATAATTATTTTTAATTAATAAGTATTATTTTATTATTTCTAGATGTAATTTGATTATAAATCTCCACACAAAAATTAATATATGCTAATTATAAAATAAAATAAAATAAATTTAAATTTTTATATAATAATTTATCAAAAATATGCAAGGAAAAATAAATATATTTAAGTAAACTTTATTATTTACTAAATTTATACATGAAAGTAAAAATGATATAAAAAATATCGTAATTAAAAAAAAAATGGGTAATTAAAAATGTCATTTTGGGAGCAAATTTTTTTTTCTCTGTATGGAGGTTTCGACCTCCTGAACGATGTATTAAAGCAGCACGGTATGTTTTAGCTGGATGACTGTATAAGAACCAGTTTTATTTATGTTGTAGCTTTTTTGGGTGGTTCGGGAATATTTTGTTTCCAGTATGTCGTTTATTATAGGACTCCAAGAAAATGTACTTTAATGAACAGATTTGGATGAAAGTATTTGGTCTCATAGTAACAGGTTATTTGAACTGGCACATCCATATATGCCAGAGTTTTTTTCCTTTTGAAAAAAAAATTAAAAAAAATGGGTGGCTTTGTTTATAATTTAAAGTAAAATTATTTTTTGATTCATTAATTTTGCAATTCTAGTCCTATACTTTTATTATTATTTTAATGAATTAAAATCCTCAAAATCAATTTTTATAACTAAAATCCACAAAATCAATTTTGCGCATGTTTTTTTTTGCGGTACGTTTTATGAAAAGTGCACTGGTGCATACTATCAATTAGAACACCGAGACACTGTGCTCTCCCTACAAACCGGCCCGGTGCATCTAAGTACTCCAACACACCACTACTCTATGTAAAAACTGGCCTAGTGCGTCTCCATAATCTAGCACACTGTAACGATGTGCAGTGTGTCATTGATAAAACCACCCAGTGCATCTCAAAATCGAGCACACCGATAAATGGTTAATTAAAAAAAAAAATGGGCCGTAAAAACCTCATTTTTACTTGTTTAGTGCTCTAGAGCTCTCAAACACCGATGTGAGTTTATATTCTCTGAGGCGCCCTGCCATCAGTGCTCTTATTGCCCTCATTGCTACCGTCCATTGCTCACTATGTGGAGTTCGAATTTCAAAAGCGGTGGGAAAATTTGTTTTTTTTTTGTAATCCTCAGCAAATATGCTTCCTCGACATGCAAATCTATATGTAATCTACTTGTTTCTCAATAACTAAACCTTTTAGCACATTAAAATTTATTATTAGCTTATAATTTACCATTAAAAAAAAGTTGTGTGCGGTGTGTTCGAGCCATTCGGCTTGCACCGTTCGCGGTGCTGCCTATAAATTTACAGGTCACACCGCGAACGGTGTTAACGGAGACTGCACCGGGTTACATTATGGTACCAAGAAAACGTACACCAATAAATTTTTTAAAAATAACATGGCAGTGCGGTCGTTTATAGGACCACACTGTTAATTATGTACAGCTATCGGGCGATGCGTTGACCAAACTAATTGCCTCGAGGTGGATAGTTTGGTCAACTCACTGCCCGACATTAGTGCATAATTAACAGTGTGGTTTTTTACAGGACCGCACTGTTAACTATGTACTATTGTCGTGTGGTGCATTGACCAAAGTATCCGCCTCGGTGCGTTTAATTTGTTCAATGCACCACACAAAAAATTTGTGTTTGCACAGTGTGTAATAAAGAAGTACGCACCGGTAACAGTGCGTAACTGTTTTTTTGGGTTCACCGAGTGTTTTTTTCAATATATATATATATATATATATGTGTGTGTGTGTGTGTATGTGTGTGTGTGTGTGTGTAAATACATTTCTCATTTAATAAAAAATAATATATTTAATATATGAATCATTCAACGTCGTCAATGGAGAGAGCAAAGGGAACAACAAGAGCATATGGAGGACCGTTATAACATGATTCAGCTGTGAGAGGCATGGGAGAGGGAGAGAATTTTGTACCCTCACCCTATTAGGACACCCACCCAGTTGCTCCTAAGGGAGGTAGGCCTCCTCAAGTTCTATGAGGAGGCTACGTCCCTGAAAGGTCAGAGTGGGTTATTGGGACAACTGATCTACAGGTGGGATGCCCACTGACAGGCTTTATGGGTCAGTCTTGGCTAGTGGTACGAGCCCACTAAGGAGGAAATCTATTTTATTACTGGCCTATCTAGGAGAGGGCAGGATTTTCCCCAGTTCCCAGATGTCCCTGTTGGTTATGCAGCAGGGAGTCAGTTGGCGTACTCCTAGAGATACATTAGGAATGATATACTTTCTCCTGCAGATTTTCAGGTGTTTGGTGGTCAGTTACGTATTGATTCGTTTGGTCCATAGGAGGGGAGGTACCTCTCACTACTACTGATGACCATTGCACACTATACTAGTGATGGGCAGCACATTAGTTGCCCACTATTATTTTATTTTGATTCTTTATTCCAGACGCCACGACTTCTGAGATAGTCTGCGATTTTTTTGCGACAGTTTTGTATAGCATTAGATAGATATCGTTCTCAGGCATGTGGGAGGTTGACCTTCCCTTTTGCTTCAGAGCTATTTTGTTTATTTTTTGAGAGGTTTCCGGAGACAAGGTATACTTTTGTTCAGCAGCCTCGCAGGCCGATGTTGCATGTACGGATGCAGATGTGGGGCCAGATGATGCCTAAGAGGGGCCTATCCGATTATCCAACCAGGATATCTACTGATGCACTGGAGTTGCTAGCCAGTGCTGATGATCACTTTTTCGTGATGGTGTCGTGTCTGTATGTCGGTTTAGATTGGCAAGGGTGTACCAACATCCTCTTCACACAGGATGAGCCACCGGATGCTAGAGGTAATATTAGTGTTTTCTTTAAATTAATATGGTTTCATTTTATTGTCTTAATTAATTAATTAGAATAAAATATATTCTAACATGTTCTTTAACTTGTTTTATTAATTTTTTTAATGAAATTGTCTAATTATTGTTGTGTACTATATATTTTGTAGATATTGGCACATTCATTGGGGACATGATTCCACCCCCACTAGATGATCTGGGTGTAGATCATGACGAGGAGATGGAGGAGGCAGCGGATCAAGGTGACAGACCTGATCCTCGGGTGTAGATACCCGCAGGGATGTGGTATAGGGCAGACACCCGATTTAGGATGGAGTTGGGCGATCGACTGTGTTGACTCCTGGTTGATGAGGGAGTCCTCCCTGCTACAATCAGAGAGATCCAGGCTGGTCGTAGGCTCATAGAGATCTGGAGAGCCCCACAATATGATGACCCTTATGCATCATATCGTTGGAGCTTTTAGAGTACTAGCAGCTAGGAGGGATAAGCAACATGGAGATGTGCGAAGTAGCAACTCATCTGATGATCATGATAACGAGGGGAGTGATCATCATTCTAGTACTCCACCTCCTCCTCCTTCACCTCGTGCCGAAGATGAGCAGCCATCATCGAGTCCTGATCACCATGCATATTCTGAGCAGTCTGCACCATCTCAGCAGGAACCTAGTCCTGAGCAGACATGGCGATCGAACGAGCAGGCACTTGATCCTGAGCAGGCAGGTCCATCTAAGCAGGCACCATCCACTGAGCAGGTTGCACCATCGACGACTCATCAACAGGCACCTCCTAAGCAAACTGAACCATCTAATCAGCACGCACCTCCTGAGCAGACTGCACCATCCGATCAGCAGGCACCTCCAGAGCAGGCACATCATCCATATGAGCATGAGTTTGCACCATCGACAGAGCCGGCCTCGACTAGTACTAGTTATAATATTGATGTAGCACCACCAGATATTTAACATTTATATGCAGTGATATTACAGTTGTATATTTTGTGACATTATACAGTTATCCTATATATATATATATATATATATATATATATATATAGTGCATGCATTTTATATTCATGTTGATGTACTTAATTTACATCTTTGTTTTCATCATGATGTGCATATTTTTAGGTCATGTTAGATATGTTCATTTAATGTGCTTGCAGATAGATGTGTATGTGATAGTTGTTATTTGACATGAGATGTATATTTGATGTTTGTGTTGTGATGATGTTTTACAATGTTTTTGTTTTGTTTGATGATCATGATCACGATGATTAGATGATGTTAGCGAATTTGAATGTGTATTTTAGAATATGATGTTTGTACGATGGTTATCATGATCGTGATGTTTATTTTTAACATTAAATTATGATATTTATTAAATATTATGTATTGGTAATTATAAAATTGTGTAATTGTAATTGTAATTGTATGTAAAATTGTAAAATTGTAATTGTAATTGTAATTATAATTTTAATTGTAATTGTATGTAAAATATTTGTAAAATTGTAATTGTATTGTGAAATGATTGTAATTGTAATTTTAATTGTAATTGTATGTAAAATTGTAAAATTGTAATTGTAATTCTATGTAAAATATTTGTAAAACTGTAATTGTAATTGTAATTGTATTGTGAAATTGTAAAAATTTAATTGTAATTGTATGTATTGTCATGATTCAATTTTATTAAAATTGTAAAATTTGTAAATTTGAAAATTTGTAAAATTGTAAATTAATTGTCAATTTTGAATCATAACTACCGTATGTAAAATGTATATCGTACATATTTTTAAATTACCATAATTGTAAATTTGTAAATTTGTAAATTTTTATGAATATAAATAATTGTAAAATAATAAATCTAGAATAATATGAATTTTTCTAACATAATAAAGTTTAGAAAATAATGCAAATAAATTGAATTTTAGAATTATCATTATTTTAGTAGGATTTTATATACCAAAAATAACAATATACATTAATACATTTTTTAAAATTTTGAAGATTCCATTAACACATTTAAAGCAATCAAGTAGTTGTATTATTTTAGGAATTGACATAAAAAAAAAAAAAAACTTGATACAATGCATTGTTTTCGATATTAACATAATTGCAAATTATCAATTGAAATGATTTTAACATTAACACAATGCAAACCAATTAAGTCAAAATACATATTATAATGTTTCGAAAAAAAAAAGTCTTAGTTATAAGGTTAAGTCCTATTCTTTGTAAAAACTCATCTTAAATAGTATAAATGATGAAATAATAGATGTACCATATCACTCTCTTTTCTCATGATCACCCTCATTATCTTCCAGCTCGCTTGACATGATAACACTATTGTTCTCAAAAATATGTTTTGATCTAGGGTCATGTCTCAATATGAACCACCAATCTAGTTACAGTGTTTGGGGAAAACATACGACTCCTTAGCTTCATCCCACATCTTTCTAGAGTTGATACATATCAGCCTACTATCGTGATCTTTCTTTACATTATTCTGATCAAAGGTGTCCCACTACTTGCACCTAAAAATAACACATAATTGGAAAGAAGAGAAGTCCACTTCAATGATATCTTGTATCTTTCCAACGTAACCTAATGTCCCTCCTACTAGGTTTTGATCATGGTGGCTAGCTCAACTAGATTAATTGAACTCGACTTCCACTCCATAGTCTTGTGTCATGTGTCCATCATCGACATTTTACGTGTGAAAATGGTGTCCATATGCCCACATAGATGGGAACAAATGCACCTATAAAAAATTTAAAAATCATAGTATCATGTGTCTTATAATAATCAAACTATTAATCTCGGATGCGGGTGATGAATAGCAGGTTGTCGGTGGAAGGTGTGAATTGCAACAGCTGTCCTAGCCACTTGCAGTCGCCCGCATGCAGTACCTCCGCCATTAAAGACCTACAGGAGGGTCGTTCGACGCCACTCCTCCACTTTCTCAGCATTAATCTCGTGTTCTTGGAGCTATCAATGAGAATGTCGCATGCCCATTCCCTCGCTCTGGCTTTCAATTTTCCCAAACTGCTCAGCTCTAGCCATCCATTTTTCTTGCGCCTTCATTTAGACTCTCCCTGCAATAAGAATGCATAATCGGCTCTGAGTATCCCCAACATTCCATCACTGCATTCCACCTCTGAGCTCAATTCTTCTTCGCCTTCTTGTCCTCCTTTACCACCCACTGTTTCGCCTTCCTTCGGGCCTACTCAAGCTCCATCCTCAACCTCTCAAGGCTCCCACTCCCTTTCGACTGTTTGCAAGAAGAAAATGCAGCGACGTCAATGTATGAGATGCTGGTGGGGTGGAGGCGACAGAGGATAAGGTGGACGAAGTGGCTCGAGGCTGCCCCTCTTGGCTGGGGATGATGAAGCCAACCAGCCTTCCACCAACAATGTTGCCAGCTTCATCTTTTGCATCAAATTGAACATACCACGGGTAACAGCAACAATCACAGTTGCATTCCAGGAGGAGGCTTCTGGTGATGTCGGTCAAGGCTCTGGAGCGCGAAAGAGGCAAAGGAAGTCCACTATCTTGAACAAGCCTCCCTAGCTTGCTCGGAAAGAAATCGCCCTCCCGTTCAAGACCGGATCTTAGACTTCCAACAGTGACGATTCGAGCTCTCAAACCTCCAGCAGTGACGGCTCCGTGCGTGAGGACACAGCTTTGAAGAGCTCCAGCTCTCCTTCTTCCTCTGAGCTTTCAGCCCAAAACTCCAAAGAAAAGGCCAGCGACCCGGATGAAGGCTACAACTGCCCAATTGTGGAAGAAAATCCACCCCACAACGATAGCTAGTCTCATGAAAGGTTCTTTTCTCTTTTTTTGGAGTTTTTGGTCTTGGATTCAGTGCATTATTGGAAATTTCGAATGTACTCTCTATAGCACAGATAGTTCTATTCTTTTTATGCACATTCAGTTCTAGAACAGTATCAGTAAGCTAGTTTCCCATGCTTGGGCAGCAAATTTTTGGGTCAGTTTCCCAGTCACGGGCGGCCTATATTATGATACAGTATGTTTCTTTTGATTCAGCTTCCCTCCAACGTAGGCCAGTTTTGCCACCCTGGAGGTGATTGCTCGCTTTTTACACTATGTTTTTATAAATAGATTAAACCAACTTAGAAAAAAAAAATAACCCAAATATTAAAATATGAAATATAGATAGTGCATTTCAAAGGTGCATTATTAAGTTTGAATGTACATAAATAGATTATTACCGAGTTGTTGCACCCAATCCCTATGTTTATCGCATCCTCTTCAACATGCGGGTAATGACTGGTTGCACTGTATTTCTCTCTAACTTGGTCAGCAACCCAACCGTTGGGGCATATAATTGGCATATTTTATTTTAAATGATTGGGATAAGGCACACTACTACCATTCAACCATCTGAATCTTTCCTGTCACTATCCCATTTCATCATCTTTTTTTTGTACAATGCGACCCACGGTTGTGTCACTTTGGAACTGTAAAGAACAAATTTATTTACTGCTTCAGGGTGAAAATGTGAAGTTGGGAAACACTTTTTGCCCTTTTGACGTTGAAAATTGTAATTTTCTATGTTTTTCAACTTCAACTCCACTAAACTCATATTTTTATTGCAAATTATGCTTTGACATAAAAACAAGAATTGTAGAGAATTGTCTTACCTCCATACCCATATTTTTTTTTTTAAAAATATTTACATATAGAGGGGTAAATTTATTGTTTACTAACTACATATACTTGAAATTTTCAGCCAAACAAAAATAGTCACTTTATGATCCATAACTTTTTTTAGGGAAGGTTATTCATTTTTTGGAAAAAAACCATAGCATCATAATCTGCATATATTGCATTAGTGCCCAGATGATTTTTCGGTAATTTTTAGATTAAATTACTATTTTTTATTATTTTTTGAAATGGACGAAGACAAAAAAACAGTGATGTTTCAGTACATTTTATGATCCATAGATTTTCTTTTCAATGTGATCATCAATAAGAAAAATGAGAGTACCCTTTTGAAGTAGATAGGGAGAGGAAATGCAATATGATTTTTCTGAATTTTTTGGTTTCGTCATTTGAAAGTTATTGAATTTTCATTCAGTGCAATTTTTCGAACAATGAAATTCCACAGTGACACAGTTTAGTAAAAAATTAATAAAAATTTGAATTTTTTAATGAAACTCCACAAATATCATATCATCAGAAACTAGATTCAGATATGAATCTAATGGTACTTGGTCCGACATATAACATTTTGTTTTTGTAGGTGTTCCGCCCCTCCAAAGTTGCAGGTTCCTGAAAACTGCAGAATTTTCTGGGTTTTTCGTTGACCAAAAACTCTCGGCCGAGATAATGTCTCGGACGAGAAATTTATAAAACTCTCGATCGAGAGTTTAACCCACCTAAAGTTACATTTAACCGCGTGGCCAAACTCTCGGCCAAAAGTTTAAAAAACTCTCGGATGAGAGTTTGCGCCCGAGAGTTTACCCGATGAAACTCTCGGCCAAGAGTTTAGAAAACTCTAGGACGAGAGTTTAGAAAACTCTAGGCCGAGAGTTTAGAAAACTCCAGGACGAGAGTTTAGAAAACTCTAGGACGAGAGTTTTGAAAACTCTAGGACGAGAGTTTAGAAAACTCTCGGCCAAGAGTTTTATTAAATGTTTTAATCAAAAGTTTTAGGGGTTTATATGTTTAGGATTTTATATGTTTAGGGTTTAGGGGTTTATATGTTTAGGGTTTTATATGTTTAGGGTTTAGGGGTTTATATGTTAGGGGTTTACATGTTTAGGGTTTAAGGGGTCAAATGGGTTAGGGGTTTTGGGGTTTAGGGGCTTAAATAGGTTAGGGGTTAATGGGTTAGGGGTAGGGGTTAAGGGTTTAGAGGTTTAGGGTTTAGGGGGTTAAATGGGTTAGGGGTTAGGAATTAGGGTTTAAGGGGTCAAGGGTTAAGGGGTTAGAGGTTTATGTGTTTAAGGGGTTGAATGGGTTATGAGTTGGGAATTAGGTTTTAAGGGGTTATAGGTTTAGGGTTTAGGGGGTTAAATGGGTTAGGGTTGGTTTAGAGATTTAGGGGGTTAGGGGATTTAGCAGTTAAGGATTTTAGGGGTTAGAAGTTAGGGTTTAATGGTGTTAAATGGGTTAGGTTTTTAGGGGTTTAGGGTGTTGAATTGGTTAGGGGTTTGGAATTAGGGTTTAAGGGGTTAGGGGTTAAGGATTTAGAGGTTTAGGGTTTAGGTGGTTAAATGGGTTACAGGTTTAGAGGTTTAGGGGGTTAGGGAATTTAGCAGTGAAGGATTTTAGGGGTTAGGGGTTAGGGTTTTGGGGGTTAAATGGAATCCACACTTAAACGGGTTAGGATTTTAGGGGTTTAGGGTGTTAAATTGGTTAGGGGTTGGGAATTAGGGTTTAAGGGGTTAGGGGTTAAGGGTTTAGAGGTTTAGGATTTAGGGGGTTAAATGGGTTATAGGTTTAGAGGTTTAGGGGGTTAAGGGATTTAGCAGTGAAGGATTTTAGGGATTAGGGTTTAGGGTTTTGGGGGTTAAATGGAATCCACACTTAAATGGGTTAGGTTTTTTGGGGTTTAGGGTGTTGAATTTGTTAGGGGATGGGAATTATGGTTTAAGGGGTTAGGGGTTAAGGTTTTAGGGGATAGGAATTAGGGTTTAAGGGGTCAAGGGTTAAGGTGTCAAGGGTTATGGGTTGGGAATTAGGGTTTAAGGGGTTAGGGGTTTTGGGGTTTAGGGGCTTAAATGGGTTAGGGATAGGGGTTAAGGGTTTAGAGGTTTAGGGTTTAGGGGTTAAATGGGTTAGGGGTTTAGAGGTTTAGTAGGGGTAAATGGGTTAGGGGTTAAGGGTTTAGAGGTTTAGGGTTTAGGGGGTTAAGGTTTTGGGGATTAGGAATTAGGGTTTAAGGGTTCAAGGGTTATGGGTTGGGAATCCACAGTTAGATGAGTTAGGTTTTTAGGGGTTTAGGGTGTTGAATTGGTTAGGGGTTTTGGGGTTTAGGGGCTTAAATGGGTTACAGGTTTAGAGGTTTATGGGGTTAGGGGATTTAGCAGTGAAGGAATTTAGGGGTTAGGGGTTAGGGTTTTGGAGGTTAAATGGAATCCACATTTAAATGGGTTAGGTTTTCTGGGGTTTAGGGTGTTGAATTGGTTAGGGGTTTTAGGGTTTAGGGGCTTAAATGGGTTAGGGGTTAATGCGTTAGGGGTAGGGGTTAAGGGTTTAGAGGTTTAGGGTTTAAGGGTTAAATGGGTTAGGGGTTTAGAGGTTTAGTGGGGGTAAATGGGTTAGGGGTTAAGGGTTTAGAGGTTTAGGGTTTAGGGGGTTAAGGGTTTAGGGGTTAGGAATTACGGTTTAAGGTGTCAAGGGTTATGGGTTTGGAATTAGGGTTTAAGGGGTTAGGTGTTAAGGGTTTAGAGGTTTAGGGTTTAGGGGGTTATATGGGTTATATGTTTAGAGGATTAAGGGGTTAGGGGATTTAGTAGTGAAGGATTTTAGGGGTTGGGGGTTAGGGTTTTTGGGGTTAAATGGAATACACACTTAAATGGGTTAGGTTTTTAAGGGTTTAGGGTGTTGAATTGGTTAGGGGTTTTGGGGTTTAGGGGCTTAAATGGGTTAGGGGTTAACGTGTTAGGGGTAGGGGTTAAGGGTTCAAAGGTTTATGGTTTAGGGGTTAAATGGGTTAGGGGTTTAGAGGTTTAGTGGGGGTAAATGGGTTAGGGGTTAAGGGTTTAGAGGTTTAGGGTTTAGGAGGTTAAATGGGTTAGGGGTTAGGAATTAGGGTTAAAGGGGTCAAGGGTTAAGGGGTTAGAGGTTTAGTTGTTTAAGGGGTTGAATGGGTTATGGGTTGGGAATTAGGGTTTAAGAGGTTATAGGTTTAGGGTTTAGGGGGTTAAATTGGTTAGGGTTGGTTTAGAGGTTTAGGGGGTTAGGGGATTTAGCAGTTAAAGATTTTAGGGGTTAGAAGTTAGGGGTTAACGGGTTAGGGGTAGGGGTTAAGGGTTTAGAGGTTTAGGGTTTAGGGGGTTAAATGGGTTAGGGGTTAGGAATTAGGGTTTAAGGGGTCAAGGGTTAAGGGGTTATAGGTTTAGGTGTTTAAGGGGTTGAATGGGTTATGGGTTGGGAATTAGGGTTTAAGGGGTTATAGGTTTAGGGTTTAGGGGGTTAAATGGGTTAGGGTTGGTTTAGAGGTTTAGGGGGTTAGGGGATTTAGCAGTTAAGGATTTTAGGGGTTAGAAGTTATGGGTTAATGGGGTTAAGTGGGTTAGGTTTTTAGGGGTTTAGGGTGTTGAATTGGTTAGGGGTTGGGAATTAGGGTTTTAGGGGTTAGGGGTTAAGGGTTTAGACGTTTAGGGCATAGGGGGTTAAATGGGTTACATGTTTAGAGGTTTAGGGGGTTAGGGGATTTAGCAGTGAAGGATTTTAGGGGTTAGGGATTAGGGTTTTGGGGGTTAAATGGAATCCACACTTAAATGGGTTGGATTTTTAGGGGTTTAGGTTGTTGAATTAGTTAGGGGTTTTTGGATTTAGGGGCTTAAATGGGTTAGGGGTTAATGGGTTAGGGGTAGGGGTTAAGGGTTTAGAGGTTTAGGGTTTAAGGGTTAAATGGGTTAGGGGTTTAAAGGTTTAGTGGGGGTAAATGGGTTAAGCGTTAAGGGTTTCGAGGTTTAGGGTTTAGGGGGTTAAGGGTTTAGGGGTTAGGAATTAGGGTTTAAGGGGTCAAGGGTTATGGGTTGGGAATTAGGGTTTATGGGGTTAAGGGTTTAGAGGTTTAGGGTTTAGGGGGTTATATGGGTTACATGTTTAGAGGTTTAGGGGGTTAGGGGATTTAGCAGTGAAGGATTTTAGGGGTTGGGGGTTAGGGTTTATGGGGTTAAATGGAATCCACACTTAAATGGGTTAGGTTTTTAGGGGTTTAGGGTGTTGAATTGGTTAGGGGTTTTGGGGTTTAGGGGCTTAAATGGGTTAGGGGTTAACGAGTTAGGGGTAAGGGTTAAGGGTTTAGAGGTTTAGGGTTTAGGGGTTAACTGGGTTAGGGGTTTAGAGGTTTAGTGGGGGTAAATGGGTTAGGGGTTAAGGGTTTATAGGTTTAGGGTTTAGGGGGTTAAATGGGTTAGGGGTTAGGAATTTGGGTTTAAGGGGTCAAGGGTTAAGGGGTTAGAGGTTTAGGTGTTTAAGGGGTTGAATGGGTTATGGGTTGGGAATTAGGGTTTAAGGGGTTATAGGTTTAGGGTTTAGAGGGTTAAATGGGTTAGGGTTTGTTTAGAGGTTTAGGGGTTAGGGGATTTGCTTGGATTAGGAGTTTTAGGGGTTAAGGGGTTAGGGGTAGGGGTTAAGGGTTTAGAGGTTTAAGGTTTAGGGCGTTAAATGGGTTAGGGGTTAGGAATTAGGGTTTAAGGGGTCAAGGGTTAAGGGGTTAGAGGTTTAGGTGTTTAAGGGGTTGAATGGGTTATGGATTGGGAATTAGGGTTTAAGGGGTTATAGGTTTTGGGTTTAGGGGGTTAAATGGGTTAGGGTTGGTTTAGAGGTTTAGGGGGTTAGGGGATTTAGCAGTTAAGGATTTTAGGGGTTAGAAGTTAGTGGTTAATGGGGTTAAATGGGTTAGGTTTTTAGGGTTTTAGGGTGTCTAATTGGTTAGGGGTTGGGAATTAGGGTTTTAGGGGTTAGGGGTTAAGGGTTTAGAGGTTTAGGGTTTAGGGGGTTAAATGGGTTACAGGTTTAGAGGTTTAGGGGGTTAGGGGATTTAGGAGTGAAGGATTTTAGGGGTTAGGGGTTAGGGTTTTGGGGGTTAAATGGAATCCACACTTAAATGGGTTAGATTTTTAGGGGTTTAGGGTGTTGAATTGGTTAGGGGTTTTTGGGTTTAGAGGCTTAAATGGGTTAGGGGTTAAGGGTTTAGAGGTTTAGGGTTTAGGTGATTAAATGGGTTACAGGTTTAGAGGTTTAGGGGGTTAGGGGATTTAGCAGTGAAATATTTTAGGGGTTAGGGGTTAGGGTTTTGGGGGTTAAATGGAATCCACACTTAAATGGGTTAGGTTTTTAGGGGTTTACGGTGTTGAATTGGTTAGGGGTTGGGAATTAGGGTTTAAGGGGTTAGGGTTTTTTGGGTTTCAGGGCTTAAATGGGTTAGGGGTTAACGAGTTAGGGGTGGGGGTTAAGGGTTTAGAGGTTTAGCGTTTAGGGGCTAAATGGGTTAGTGGTTTAGAGGTTTAGCGTTTAGGGGTTAAATGGGTTAGGGGTTTAGAGGTTTAGTGGGGGTAAATGGGTTAGGGGTTAAGGGTTTAGAGGTTTAGGGTTTAGGGGGTTAAATGGGTTAAGGGTTAGGAATTAGTGTTTAAGGGGTCAAGGGTTAATGGGTTAGAGGTTTAGGTGTTTAAAGGGTTGAATGGGTTATGGGTTGGGAATTAGGGTTTAAGGGGTTATAGGTTTAGGGTTTAGGGGGTTAAATGGGTTAGGGTTGGTTTAGAGGTTTAGGGGGTTAGGGGATTTAGCAGTTAAGGATTTTAGGGGTTAGAAGTTAGGGGTTAATGGGGTTAAATGGGTTAGTTTTTTAGGGGTTTAGGGTGTTGAATTGGTTAGGGGTTGGGAATTAGGGTTTAAGGGGTTAGGGGTTAAGGGTTTAGAGGTTTAGGGTTTAGGGGGTTAAATGGGTTATAGGTTTAGAGGTTTAGGGGATTTAGCAGTGAAGGATTTTAGGGGTTAGGGGTTAGGGTTTTGGGGCTTAAATGGAATAAACACTTAAATGGGTTAGGTTTTTAGGGGTTTAGGGTGTTGAATTGGTTAGGGGTTGGGAATTAGGGTTTAAGGGGTTAGGGGTTAGGAAATAAGGTTTAAGGGGTCAAGGGTTATGGGTTGGGAATTAGGGTTTAAGGGGTTAGGGGTTTAGAGGTTTAGGGGGTTAAATGGGTTAGGATTGGTTTAGAGGTTTAGGGGGTTAGGGGATTTAGCAGTTAAGTATTTTAGGGGTTAGGAGTTAGGGGTTTTGGGGTTTAGGTGCTTAAATGGGTTAGGGGTTAACGTGTTAGGGGTAGGGGTTAAGGGTTTAGAGGTTTAGGGTTTAGGGGTTAAATGGGTTAGGGATTTATAGGTTTAGTGGGGGTAAATGGGTTAGTGGTTAATGGTTTAGAGGTTTAGAGTTTAGCGGGTTAAGGGTTTAGGGGTTAGGAATTAGGGTTTAAGGGGTCAAGGGTTATGGGTCAAGGGTTAAGGGGTCAAGGGTTAGTTTTCTGCAATAACATAATTATCCAATCCCATACAGTTCTGCTTGGAATGTCACACTTAACATTCATTTCCTTTTTGGATAATATTCTTTATCCCCTTACATCCATACCTAGGAAAATAAACTTCATTTCAATTTAATCTTGTGAAACTAAAGTGGAATATAAGAGGACCCATTCCAAGAAGGGCATCTCACTCAATGTCCAAATAGTATTGTTTATCCCCTTACATCCATACCTAGGAAAATAGACTTCCTTTCAAGTTAATCGTGTGAAACTGAAGTGGAAGATAAAGTGACCCATTCCAAGAAGCTCATCTCACTTCAAAAAGTTCTCGAGATTTCCAAGAATTTATAACGATATTAAGGTGCTATGCATTGTCTCCTTTATCACCTCATTGCATTTAGTCAATTGTTTTTTAAATTTAAATTTATTCATTAATTTCAAAACAAATATTATATATATATATATATATATATATATATATATATAGTTGTTTTTATTTTGATTTATGTTTTAGAATTTTATTTTATTTATATTAATATATCAACTAGTTTTATATAAAATATTTTTAGTTTTTTATATAATATTGATATTACAAAATATTGTAACAAATTTTATTTAATTAAATCTTCATGTATTTTTTATCATTAATAATAATAAAATAATTTAAAATAAAATTATAATTTTATTATTTTTTATCATTTTTTAATTTTAATAAAGTACTATTAAAATTATATAAAGTACCAATTCTAAAGTACTGAAAGTTTTATATAAAATAAAGTACCAATTATAACAACTTAATAATTTTGGCGTTTTATTATAGGAATAAAACTCTCGGACGAGAGTTGAAAAAACTCTAGGATGAGAGTTTTTAAAAATCTCATCCGAGAGTTTTCAAAACTCTCATCCAAGAGTTTTCAAAACTCTCATCCGAAATTCTTCCCGAGAGTTTCCGTCAATAAAACTCTTGGACGAGAAAATACATAACTCTTGTCCGAGAGATTTTTAACTCCGGTTAAACCCAATAAAACTCTCGGATGAGAGTTTTTAAAACTCTCGGTCGAGAAATAGAGTTGACTATTTTCTCGGACGAGAAATTAAAAATTTCTCCCAAATTCTAGCCGTCCGCCAAAAAGTTTTTCCCAACTTCGCGATTTCACCCTTAAATTTATGCATTCGTTGATGAAATAAAACCGACATATAGTACATATGAGATCCAAATATACATTATATCAAAGTTCAATGTGAATATTTACTTTGTGTAAATTTGAAAAATTATAAGTCACTTACTCTTTATCATGCACCTTTTTCCATTCGTTTGGAGAAGCCCCCCTTCTCTTTTTTCTTTATCCCTTTCATTGTCCCAAATCACCTCACCTAGTGTGTTGTCAATATGCTTGATGTACTCACTGGCATAATAGAAAGACTCATACGATATGTACCCCTCTGCCATAGACCCCTCGGGTTTTGCCCTTTGTCGAACAAAACCTTTCAGTTTCTTCATTTACCTCTCTAAGAAGAACATCTAATGACAAGAAACCACCCCAACTAATTCAACCTCATCTACTAGGTGGATTAGAAGATGAACCTGCAAGTCCATGAAACTCATCGGCAGTTCCTTCTCAAACATACAAACAATCTCAACTATCTCTTGACACCACCATGGAATGCTAGCCACATGAATCTCCTTTGACGTGATCCAACGTACAAATGCAGATAATTGAGATATGGCACGTCCTAGGTCTTGAGGGAAGTCGTGTTTCACACACCCACACACGAAAAAAGGATAATGACACTGCAAAGTTATAAACACATGAAATAATATACAAAATTAGTAATGTTTTATGATCCATGCATGGGATAAAATTTATTAATATAACAAATAATAAAATCATTCTTTTGACATTATACGTACTCTTAGAAGATTCAAATGGTCATGCGATTTCAACCCCAAAAAATGGTCTTTCACAGTGAAGCTACGTCGTAGTGAAGACCCATATGAAGATGGCACCCTCACACTTGTTAGTGTCAGTATTTTCATCCTACCATCAGTGATCAAAATCCTCTTTTCATATCATTTTAGGAGTCCCACTCAGAATTGTTTTACCAGTCCACTAGGTCATGCAAAAAATTAGTCACTGATGGTAGCCCCAAGTCGAAAAATCATCACTCTTCCAAAAATTTCATAACTTGCTAGCATATCTTCATACCTTACTGACTGTACATCATCCATAAAATCAATATCAGTCATGTCATCTTGAAATTTAGTCCTTCAAGGTCTCATTAGGTCTTTTATGGTTTTTCAAGGTTTCATTAGGTCACTAGGGTTTCCAAGGTTCAATAAAACTCCATTCCATTGCATAAGACTAACAAGTAAAGGGTGATCCAAATAAACTTCTCTTCACTAGGTGAAGATGATTTGTGAAGAAATATCTCATTTTAGCATGTAATTTTAAGTTCAAATGCAGTTTTTATATTTTTCATTTTGTAATTTTATGTCTTTTAAATGTAATAATTTCATCATCCCAAAGCTTCTAACTTGGTGTTCCAAAGATGCCAAAACATCAAAATGTAAATTCAAAGAGTTCCTAGTCCATCAAAATGATCAATTTCCAAAGAAAAGAAGTCAAAATAAAAGGTGAAAGTTTCAAAGGGTTAAATTGAAAACAAGAGGGAAAAGAGGGTCCCAAGGCCCAAATCATCAATGCACCAAGTATAAAATCCCTCAAGACATCAAATTCATCCTCATTTCTCCCTTGCAGCATTGATTCACCTCCTCCACATCAATAAATTCCAGTTTGAAGGGCGAAAAATTGAGTTTTTTGTGTGGCGTTGTGCACCTGGACGTCAGGAGGGCACACCTGTAGCTTGCACTGCTCACTGCCTTCAGGCGCTACGCACCTGGCAAAGGTAGGGTGCACCTATAGCAGGCACTACACACCTGCCCAAAAATTCTTAGTGAGCTCCAAATCGATTGGCATCACTTTCAAACTTCAAAAAATCATTTCCCACACTCTCCAGCAAGCAAGCCAAAATCACACCATTCCTCCTCTCCTCAAATCAATTTGTGTGGTTTTTAATGTTGTATGCAAGATTTGGTGTTTTCTTGAGCTTAAAACCCTAGTATCACTATCAAATCCCCAATTTCCATTCCCTACCACTTCACATTCCTTTCCTACATTGCAATTGACCCTATCTATACCCCCTATATCACTATCTTCATTTCCCAAAACCCTTTTTCCCAAAACCATAAGACCTAGGTGCTTCAATTCCCTAGGCTCCCAAGATCACTATACATGTAATTAAATTCCCATTCACAATTCCCTTATCATTTTTACTCCCTATCACCTCCCTCATTTCATAAACCACTTCCCCCATCTCCCTATTTTTTTCCATCCCAATCCCCTCTCCCTAAACTTACATTTCACTCCCATCATCTCCCTAGGGTTTTTAGCCAAGACACTATGCCGGAGGAAAATAGAGAAATCAGTTATGAAGAAGAAAGGGAAGAGAGGAGGCCACACAAAGGATGGAGGATCCTCATAATTTAAACTCCAAACACCAAAGAACTCATGGCCTCTCCCATGATTGTGACATGTTTCAAGCATGTAGGATGCTTTGACTACTGTGAAAAAATACAAATGGTCCAATATCACCCTGTTTTGACCACGTTTTTCATTTATAATATTCATGGAAACCAAGTAACCCTTGCTGGTGTCACATTCACAGTATCTACATCCATGATAGCAACTGCCACTAGAATTCGAAATGTTGTTGAAAAATGGTACAAACAAAAAGACTTGGAGGATCATTAATATGAGCCCTACATTAAGCCAAGGTACAAAAATGAAGGAAAAAGGGTCTTTCCTTTCTCTTACCTCCTGGATAGGTATGCCCCCATGATGAAAATCATCATGAAGTACTTTACTTGTGAAGGAATTTTCTCTAGACTCTACACATATCATGTCTGGTTATTAATGCACTTCACAAGGGTCAAAATTCTCAACATACCTTATTTTGTCTTCACAAGCATTGAAAAAATGTCTTACCTGGTTCAAAAGAGAGATTATGACCACCATATGAAAATTATTTTTCACCACTCCCTCATCAAGATAATAGTCCTCCATCACCTTGATCAATTGAACATCTCATGGAGTACTTTCATAGCAAATGACATCTTCACTGCTCCACCAATTCAACATGCTCAAGTTGTGCCTCCACCATATCATCCCTCCATTTCCATTCCTCCATCTCATCCCACAGTACCTACTTCATCATCAGCTCAAACTAATCCACCCATTTCACCACCACCATCGCCATTTCATGTGCACATTAGGTCACCAAGCAGAGTTGAGATTAGCAAGCCTAAGAGGGATAATTTGGGAATATTGGCAAAAACATACCAGAGAGGTAATAGTCAATTTTTTTCCCCACAGATTGTGGGAGGGGCCTTGCCTTCTTCATTTCCAAATAAGGTAGAGAAAGGAAAACAAAAGGTGACAGAGGCAGATATTCAAGAAGAGATCAGGCACAAGGAGGAGAATCTTCACGAGAGAGACATGGAGTTTGACCTTGTTGATTTGAGTCAGCAAGATGATTCTAAGATCACTATCACAATCATCAAGGAGAAAGAATCCAAGATTAAGGAGCTACAAAATAATATTGAGAGATCTAAATTTTTCATTACCTTTCTTGAGCAGGAGAACCAACAGCTGAAGACCAAACATTTCAATGATGAAGTGAAATTCATCAAAGCTCAAAGAGAGGCAGAAAAATCTAAAGTCTTGCTTGAAGAAACATTAGAAACATATAGTGAAACCAATGAGGCAGAAGAACAAGTGCTAAGGAGAAGGCCTAGGACTAGAGGGTCGAAAAGAGCTCTAGAACTAGAAAGGCAAAAGGAGGTTGAGCTTGCTAATCAGCTCACTTTGAATGAACAATTAGCAGTGGTATTCAATGAGAACCAAGAGCAATGGCTTGACAGGGATAACCAACACCTAGAGAAGCTTATGGAGAAGGAAAATAGGGATAATGATATATTGAGAAAGAGGGCCAAGCATTATGCTAAGGAAAACAAGATTGCAAGGTCAAAACTTAAGAAGGCCAATGCAAAAATTGAAACCCTAACCATGCAAAAAGAGGAAGGGAGGCTTGATATCCTTATTGAAGCCTCAATCCATGCATAAAATTCATCATCAGTCATCATTCAGAAAATTTTGACAGGTTTTGGGACATTTTTGCAAATTTTGAAAATTTTGTGCATTTCAAGACAATTTTGTGACAGTTGCAAAGCCAGGTGCACAACGCCCTAGGCACTGCGATTTTGTTTGAGGCATCTTTTGGCAAAAATAAGACCACCATTAGATTCCTAATGGTGAATACATGTTATAAAACAACTTTTCTAAGCTTGTTTTGGACAACTGGCAGGTGAAAAAGTGAAAAAAACACCCTAAAAACCACAGTTCTGCCTCATTTTTCACCTTGGCACTGCGCACTGAGAAGTCTTGGGAGAATGAAGTTTTGAGGGGTCAAATCAAGTCCATTCTGCAAACCAAGAATACATCTATAAATAGATAGGATAATATTTCCAATGAGCTATCCTTAGCTCAATTTGGACATCAGTAACCCATCCAAAACTTAGCTACAAGTTGGAGGGCGCACCTGACTTTTTCTGATTTTTCTCTGTTTTTTCTGAAATTTGAATTTCATCTTGGGAAATCAAGATTTTACTTATATAATTGATGATGCAAATGTAATTTCATTTTTTTACTGTTACCTAGGGTAAATACATTAGATGAAAACTCATGATGAGGTGTAATGAATCAGTTTGCAAAAAGTGAGGGATGAGTCAGTTTGACCACCCTACACTCTAGGTATTCAGCTTAGTTTTTGGTGGAACTGCTCCTCCTCTCATGGATTCAACCCTTGAGGCTGGGAGGAATTTGTTTGAGGCCTATATCATGCAATTTTTTAGTCATTTTACGGGTTGGAATCAGTTAGATGTTGGCATATTGATCAGAGACTCTATTGTAATCATTTTGGTAGGAGCTTAATAAAAGTGTTGAGCTATTTATTTGGGATACCTGTGATATGGTTGTCTAGCATTGTTTATTCTCTTGTTTCATTTGTATGAATGTATTGTTGGTCCATTTTCCATTTCATTTCTATTGTATGATCACTTTCAAGTTAGAGAAACAGAATTCATCTCACATGCTCTGTTTTGGGAAAGTTTTCATAGTCTATTCATCTTTCTTTCAGTTTAGGAAGAATTCATCTTTCATGCTCTTCCTAGCTCCTCACTTTCTTGAATCATTCCATCCCAAGAACCCTAATGTGCTAGCCTTCCTATCTACCTTGCCCCATTGAATGGATTGTAACCCTAATTTTATTTTCCCTGATCTAGCCTCTTTGACCTAATATCCTCATCCAGCAACCTAATCAAATAAAATCAAAACCCCTGAACTCATACCTAGCCTAAAAACCTAATTTATCTAGGCCTCTCGGTTGTAACCTTGTGGAGAGAGCCCTCTCTTGTTTGGTAGGTGTTACACAGAATTTTGTCACCGTCCATGCAATCCCTCGTCTCGTACATTGTAGGACTATTCTCGTGACCTGTGAACAGTAAAATGTCTTGAAAACACCTTGATGGCATCCTTCTGCATAAGGACAAGAATTCTCCTGAAGAACAATTCCTCTGGAAAACCCTAAAAATCCATGTTTTGGCATTGGCGCGGGTAGCTAGTTCATCACTCGCACCAATGGGGAAAAAGCACACTAGTGGGCGCCAGATGGTGCTCTGTCCCTGAGTCTCGCTCGTGCCAAGCCTATTAAGGAATTTTTTTTTAAATAAATTTCAGAATTTTGATTCTAACAAACTCAGAATGAATCATCAAAAAGAAGTTGGGTTGTTTGCCTCCGGATCTCCCTGATTAGGAAGAGGTTTTCCACCTCTCATGGAACCTTCCTAAGAGATAGGGCTCTATCCCATGATTATAGGGATCCCAACCTCCCTTCCTCCCTCTATAAAAGCCTGCCCTCTCCATTTTCTAGCTAGCTGAACTTGTGGGAAGAAAACTGATGTAGGGGCATTATGCTAAAACAAATTCCATGTAGTTTTATAGGCTTAGGAGTTTTGAGTCTTCAAAGGGGTTATATTTTATGTAATGAAATCAGTAGGATTTAATTAATTTTGATTAAATGTAGAGAGAATTGTAACTTCCCTCGAATGATTAGAGGATAGGAGAAGTCGATTTGATAGGAATGTGAAGAGTCAGTTCAGTGCAGTTAGGAAGTTAGGCTAAATTTATGATTTGAGGATTTAAAGAGTTTTGTTGAATCATTGTAGGAGTTGAGTTGATTTGTTTTCATCCTGTATAAGTGTAAGCTTCAAAGGCATTAATAGACAGACCTGGAGAGAGATCTGTAGAGGTAAAGTAGGAGATAGGAGGCCATTGAATTGAAGATCTGGCCGAGGACTAGAAGCTTTTGTAAGTAATTTCGTTTTGTATATGAAAGGATCTGCTCGGAATAACATGAGTATTGTTTGAACTAATTACTGTGTGAATGGATTTTGAATTCAATAAGTAATGGTATAAGAACGTATGGATATACTCTGTAATTTGGGATTTCAAATGATGCTCTGTATGTGATTGGGAATTCGATGTTGGTTAATGAGGCAATTAATGTCGATCTTGTAGTTTAAGTTAATTGTATGAAGGGTTGTGCGTTCCTTTGAGAAGACAAAGGAAGGATTGCAATCATCGACCACTGCAAGGGTCGATGACATGGAGTGGATTTGACTCTCAATACAAGTTCGATATCTGAATATCTCATATCTTAAGAAGGGGCATCCAAGGAGTAATTGAGTGTATTATTGAGAATACACAGTGTGTTGAGGACCATGATGGGCCTGACTAAAAGGCATGTCCTAGTGTAAATTTGAGCAAAGAGATCCAACTGAAAAGAGGTGAGAGCCGAAGCTTGAAGACTGGTAATTCTGGGATTGATCGAACCTTGAATGCACAATGTAAAATCTGATGGAACTGTGCATTATAACATGTGGAAGCATCGTGTTAAAATGTTGATGAACCAAAGGTTAACATATGAAAAGGAAAGATAATGGAACAGAGTTGAAGAGAGGCAGAACCTTGAACAAGCGGGAATTGGAACCAAGAGCGTTGAATAGGGAAGGAAGTTTTGCAAACCCACAAGTGGGTTTCGCATTATTGTTAGATGGTAAGCGGAATGACTGGAAAAAGTGTGATATTGTTCGTTGGAGGACATGTGGAATAAGTGGTATTCCTTTACCACCCATTTCACACTTTTTCTGGGTGTTAAGGTGCTATGGAATAAAAATTGTGATTGACGTCCGATCATGTTGGAAATAGATCCAAGGGTTTTCGCACAGGAGATTTTCACGAGAGTTAGCTCAAAGGTATGACCGGTGTTAATTGTGTTGATAATTGTTTATTAATTAATTAATATGGTGGGCCCGAATGGTTAGTTATGTAATGTTGGGTTTTGAACCAAAAGGTCGAGGAATTTTAATAGTTGTTACCATTTGGGTATGCATATGAATGGAGAGCGGAAGTTTATGTCGATAAAATATAAGGTGGTAGGGCCGAGAGTCTTTATTATATGGATGGCACCCTTGGTAATTCTTAACCAAGGTTTATATGGTTAAAATGACATTTAAATGTTAATGGGCTTGGGTCTAAAGCGTTTGTGGGCCCGGTACATGTTATAGAGAGTATGGTCGCAGTGTTGGGTTTTCTTATAACAATCGGGGTGTTAATCTAAGGTCTCAAGTATAGATTGAATTAAACCCCGCATGTAAATTTTATGGTTTCATAACCTTTGATTAAGAGAAGATAAGCTTCCGCATTTATTTAAATTTCCAGTTCAGATAATAAGATGGGGGTGCACTTTTATATGCATGAGAGTTGAGAAAGTGGTTTAGGAAGGGGGGTCCCCATTATCATGTGGTATCAGAGTTGGAATAGCTCTTTTGAAGATTAATTTTGGAATACATGCTTTGGAAAGGAAATGAGGAAAATTTTAAGTTTAATCTGTTTGAGAGTGATTGCAGATTTGAGGAGGTGTGTAGTGAAGGTACACAGAGTTACGATGAACAGAGAGTTGCAAAAGAACAAGATCATTCAAGTATCTTGCAGGTAAAATAATTTTAAGCCTGATTTGAATTTTATGATTGTAGAATTGTGGTTGCAGAAAGTGCAGACAGAGTTTTGATGGTGATGGCAGTGAACCTAGTATTCAACTAAAGGTTGGATAGGGAGAAAATTTACAGCATACAGAGATGCAGTGCAGGTGAAAGAAGAAGCAATATTATACAAAATCTTGAAGGTGAGTGATGAGCATTATTTAACTCTGGTTTGAAGGATTGTTTGCAGAACTTAGATTGCAGGCAATTGAAGAAATCTTAGCAAAAGCAGATCACAACTTTGAGAGCAGTGATGAAAGAGTCCAGCAAAGGATTCTAAAGTGAAGAATAAAGTGTGGAAGAACCTGGAGAATTCCCAACAAAGGTTGGATAAAAGAAGAACATATGTGTTCTTGAAAAGTTGCAGAGTGACGCCTAGAAAGAGCAGAAGAGAGTGCTCAGAAGGTTCCAGCAGATAGGGGACCAGTAATTGCCAAAAGCCCGAATTCGGAGGAAAGGATTGGTGAGGTAAGTGGCAACAGGAGAGCTTGCTGTTGCAGAGGCTTGGTGCAGCTGATTAGTGAGGAAATCATGATGGAGAAGAAGATGACTACTGATAGTCATAGCAGAGATAGCAGAAGTTCTAAGAAAGGCCACAACAGAAAAGATGAAGAAGATGCCAGGACAGATGGCATGAGGAAGAAATTGACTGATGCAGAATATTGGAAAGAGGTAGCTGATATCAAAGAACAGTTTAATAAACTGAAGATGGTGATAGAGGAAAGCTAGAGAGTTGGTTGGCTCATGAAAAATAAATTAAAGTGGCATGGGCTACAGATGAAGAGAGAGCAGATGATAAATGCTCAGCTGAAGGAGGAAATACTCAGAATGATTGAGTATTTCACTAGTAAAAAATGGCTAATTAGTTACCAAAAAAATGACTAAAATTTGCATAGAAACAACTATTTTTCGGTCGGCGACCAATAGTGGCTAATTTACAGTATCTTATAACGCGACCAACTTTTAGTCGTTTTTAGCTTAGTCATTAATTGGTCATCTCAATTTTGTCGTCTAGTAGTATATTTGGTCATTAATTTGGTCGTTGGTTTATTCATTGATTTGGTCATTAATTTAGTCATTGAATTGGTCATTGATTTAATCATTGATTTGATCATTAATTGTCACAATTAATGACCAAATATACAATAAAATATATTATTAAATGATCACTTGAGAAAAAAAATTAATGACCAAAGAAATATGGCCAAAATGTTGGTCGTGTTATAAGATACTGTAAATTAGCTACTAATAGTCATATATATGCAAATTTTAGTCATCGTTTGAAACCAATTAATGACCAAAGAAATATGACTAAATTTTAGTCGTGTTATAAGATACTGTAAATTAGCTACTAATAGTCGTATATATGCAAAATTTAGTCATTTGTAATCACAAATTTATCATTTGCAATAGTCATTTATTTATTTTTTGGTAGTTTAATATTCATTATATAAATGACTACTTTATTAATTTATATTCGTTTCATTTACTTTCATTAACAATCGTCATAAACAACGAATTTAGTCGTATATTCATTTTATTTGTGTTCATTATTAATAAACATAAATTGTCTATCTAGTACTTTTAGATTCATTTTATGTGTTTATTATTAATTAACATAAATTAATTAGTATGATTTTGCAACTAAATTTAAAAAAAAATGAAATATCATATAATGGACATGTTCATCTATTATGAAAACGCAAAGTTACATATGTTAATTACAATATTAAGTAATATCAAGTGAAACTATAAACAATTCGAACAAAAAATTATATTATATAAAATGTCAAGTATTACAATATGAGTTTTCAACTTAATATTGGTTGGAGTACAATTTACACATAAAATATTGTTCCATTACTTCAACACATTATCATTGTGTTGCTAAGACATTGCAAGTGAATTCACCAACTCTAAAGATTTGACCATCTGTCTCTATGTGTGTCTTATGCGAGATATTGGCTCTACAAGTACCACTATACCAGTTCTCTCATCTCTCTCTTTAATTTTCATTTTGTCGCTCTAGTGTTATTGTTCTCTTTCTTCAATTCCTGCTTCTTACCATCAATACTGAGTTCATTTTCTGCCAAAAAAAAATACAATACAAAGTGTAAGACACGAAAGTCGATGAACTCTAGAATATAAACTAAATTAGACTATAAAGGATTTATACAATATATACCTCAACATAAACTATATTGTTAATGTCATTTCTCACCATAAAAGCAATAAAGTCGAACAAGTTTTCTTCAATTGGGAAATAGTGGCCACTATCTGGCCAAATGAATAGTATAAACAAATGAAATAAAACGTCACCATAGAATAAATTTTGAACCTACTGTGTTCTTAGTGTACAACATTTGTTGATGAAGTGTTATCTTCAACTAAAGTAATAAATGAAAATAGAAGCACACATTTTTATCCCAATATTTTGAATTCGCATGCTTATGGTACATTGCAATTTTGATTTTATCCTACATAATCAAACACAACAGAGCTAGCAATTTGTACTAAGAATGTCCCATGCTCCACTTTTGTAGTTGTATCGTTTCCTCTAGTTATCTTTAAGAAGCAATGACACTTAAACAATAAAACTTGTCAATAGAAATCTAATGGGTGGAGCAAAGTATTGATGACAAAAAATTACAACAATAAACTAAAAAAGAATAAGACAAGACTTTGTAAATTGCGATACTAACCAAGAATATAGCTTCAATATAACAATTTGAAATTGTCAACATACTATTCCAAGGGAAAAATAATCCAATTCCCAAAAGCCAAAAAATTATATCCAGAGAAAAACTAAACATGTTGGGTCCATATTCAAAGTAAAGTAACTGGGGACTAGCTATATCAGATACTTTTTAGAGTGTATGAGTAGCTACTAACACCATTAACAAAAATTTTAAAATAGATCTACCACGTATGACCTCAAATGTGGCAACAAGTTTGATATATGCACTAGATGTATACATTTTAAAATGCATTGCAATGATGTGAGAGTATCAAAAGAAACTGCACATAATTACATATTCACTATCCACTTTTATTCCAAAACAACATTCAAATAACTACTATAACGTACCCGAAAAATATGTCGAAATTTCCATTCATTTTCATGAATATCCCTGTTTGTCAATTCCTGGGAAGGTGGTTGTTAAATGAAACCCTGCCCAAAACAATCGAAACTTAATAAGAGAAAAATAAGACAAATACCCTTACCTTTTGCTCCTTTAAATAATGTCTTCTCTTAAAAAAGGTCTAAAAGTCTACGCACTTATCTATTAGATAAAAAATAGAACAACTATGGGAAAATAAGAATTTCACAAGTGGAGGACAAACTTTTTCCACAGTGTGACATGGCACATAAAACCTGTCATCGGTACTAGTGTTACTTGTATTTAACGTTCTACAAAAATAATTATTCAGTTGCTTGCTTGGTGTGCCGAGATCAAAACCAAGATAACAATCTTTTTTCTCTTGTTGCACAATATCATCATTTTTTAGTTCCCTGCACAAATGGAACTAGTACCAAAGCATTTCTCACCAAAATTGGCAAATTACGACAAAGCACAAATAATGAAATTGAAAATGTCTTACAAAATTAAGAGGTTGCAATTTCATTTGAGCATATACTTCATATGTTTCCAAATCTGCCTGGCAGTCAAGAAGGTATTTATTAAATTTTAAATCTTGTATATATAACGATATGAATGAAAGTGGTTCACAACCAAAGCAAGGATGAAATACATAGAAACCACATGCATTGTAACAATGTGAAGTTGGCAGATTAATTGAATTGGAAGATTTGAATAATTGGATATATAAGCCTCAACCTCCTTGTTTGTTGAAGCAACTAACGGAAATCACATTGATTATGATCAGTTTCATTACATAACATTAAAATTTCAAAATACTGGGGTCTCATTTTATGATGAAAAGAAGATAAGCATTCATTATTTTCAGTCATTTGTATCCAAAAGAAGATTGCAAATTAAAATTTAGTGAGAAACCACCTCACTTGCTCACTGTGACCCTGTGGAAAATAAACAACCTTGCTCCCAACAACATGTAAGAACACAAGCGGTCTGGCACGGCCAGGCCAAAGCTCTTAATTAAGGAATCTCCTTTCCCTTGCTTGATTTTACATGAACAAACAAATTGTCAATTGGATATTCCTTTAGAAACCTTTTTACATTCCAATAGTAACTGTGTAAAGTAATATGATATTATGATTGTAAATGTTGCAATATAAAGCACAATAACTTCACAAATATTCCAAATGACAATGTTTTCCATAGACAGTTTTACATTAAATATTTTTCTAAGGTGTCACAATTTGATATGATGAGTTAATTTAACATTCTAGTTTATCTCAATTGCATCTCAACATGCAATTCTAGAATTAAAATAAAAAAAATCACTGAAATGCAAAATCATTCTAACTAGAGTAATGGACGCATTAAAAAGGTAAGAAGCGAAATTTGCACGTTTAAGCTCTTAGAATAATTTAAGCGGCAAGTCACTACATAGATATATTTTATTTAACATTCCATGAAACTTCGTCGCCATATGGGACAAAGAAAATCTTACATCATTCGTGACATTTTAAAAGAAATTAATGTCAAAAATGGCAAAAAACAAAGATAGAGGTGAAAATAAGGTAGCCAAATCTTGGTCTTAACCTACTCATCCAACTAGACTGTTAACCAATTCATAATGCTCTGCAACTTATTCAAGAAATAGCAAGAAAGCTAATATATGAAGTACAAACCAATTCTGAAATAAAACTTGTTTCCCTGAAACCAGCATACTCTTATAACTGATTACACCCTAGTAAAGTTTGATAAAACCACATATGATAACATATTCGAGTCATTTTGTCTAAACACAATAAGATGTGAAAATACACTATACCTAGGAAGTACATAATAATGCTTCTTTTGTGCATACAACGTTCAATGTTTTTCACTCCCCCTACTGGTATGCTATGGTTTAGTCCATCAATAATTGCCCCTAATTGATACAAAATCCATGGATATGACAAAGCGAGAATTGTATTAATTAGCAGCATTTTGTAATTAATTAGCAGCATTGTTATAAGGAGACTTTCCCTTGGAACTTGATTGTGATTCTCCACTCTGCTTCCTTTCTCCTCAAAATGGCAGACTTCAAACGTGCTATGGTGTTGTCCAAGGCTCCTAAACCCCTAAAGGAAGTTTCAGTAGGATTACTATAATCCATAAAAGCCTCAAGAACATGAACAATAGCTGCTACCAAGTGTATATGTTGTGGATCCAAATATTTGAGAAGAGGGAGAAAATTTGGCATTAAACCCATGTCCCATAATGCAGTGCAGCCAAAATAAGAAGAAACTAGAAATGTTACAAGAGAAAGCAGTGCCTCTACTAAAGATATCAAACAATAGGATGATTCATTGGAAACTTATTTCCATTGAGCTTAGGGGGATATTTGATATCGTTGATGAAATATTGAGCATAGTTGAGAAGAGAAATAGTATTACAAAGGCTTACCAAAACTCCACTCCCAGTCCTTCCAAAATGGAGCTGACAGTCCAATGTTTATTTTCATTAGGTCTTGTTGTGGATCTACCAAATCCATATTTGAATCTTTATTAGGGTCGAGAAGGTCATTCTCTTGAGACAAGCACTACCAATTCATCTAATATCAAGTAGTTTCATCTGACATCTCTCCCCAAAAGAGGATGCCTTTCTTGTTGAATGTGTGAGCTTGAAGGTGGGGAAACTATCGAAGGAAATCACACTACGTCTCCAACACCAAATGGAGTGTGTGCCAAATCCCAATTTATCTTTCATGTTCCATCTAGCCAAGCCCACAATTGCTTTCCATGCTACCCAATTACTTTGGGAAATTCAAATAAGTGAGCTTGAGACTGAAATTTGGTGTGTTAAATTTTCTTAACCCTAGCAACTGGAAAATGTAGTTTCTAGTAAATTTCCTTGTTGTAAATTAATTAAAGTTTAAATTTACTAAATCAAAAAGCATTGTTGGTATTTAACAGGTAAATAAAATAAAATCAGTAGTAGAAAATTAGGCACCAATCCCACACATGCATACACAGAAAATCTACACATCAAAATTTCGCGTTCATTAAATAATTTCTTACCATACAAGGGTTTCCTTACTGGGAACATGGTCCTTTGTGGAAAATTACAATCTCTAACAACTATAGAAATTTTATGGGCTTCTGTGCAAGCTATAATACCTGAATTCTCCTAAGCACCCACACGACTTTCCATATGCTCAACCTGCAGTGCAACCTTTCTGTCACCTGTGTGGTTGTTTGAACCCCTATCCACAGCACGTGCAACATTTTACTGCTTCCTATGGCACGTGTGACTGCTCTGCTCACTTTTCACAACACATGCGGCGCTACTGCAGCACACATGATTGTTTTGAACCCTCCACACAACTTGTATTTCTCTCTCAAGATGAGTATGGCCTCATTGTGTGATCTGGATTTATGCAGGAATGCAACAAAATAAACACATAACCATAAATACAGAGATGCAGCGGAAATAACACTTCATTTCATTAATATCAAAGAACTGAAATTTGCTTACAGACAGAATGGAAATAAAACTAGCTAGGGCACTGGTAGCTATCTCTGAGAAGAGATGTGGCAGCTACAGGCCTCTGAACTGTGTTACAATGAGGCTCGAGGGCCTATTTATTATTGAGAAACAATGGAGAACCCTCAACATCCCAAAAACCTAACCTAGGAGATGAAGCGCCAAAACTATGGGCCCCGTTTGGGTAAATTGGTGTTTCAACTTCCCAGGGACGTAACTTTGGCATACTATCTCCGTTTGACGCACATGATACATCATTAGAAAGCTCTATCCGAGGACTACGAGTCTGTCGGGACGAATTTTTATCAGAAAAAATTGACCGGCGCTTTCGTACCCAAAAAACGTCGTTTAGGGCCTCAAAACGGCTCCGGAAGTTCAGGACCCGAAAAACTGCTAAAAATAGTAAGTTATACCAAAACGGAAAAACTGAAAGAGACAATGGTGGGGGCCCAAGTGGAATAGGCGGGTGGCCACCAATATCCACCTGGATCATTGTGCCACTGTTGTTGGCTGATCTACACAATTATGTTGTACAACCTTATTGGGAATGATCCTTGCTATAGAAATCACTCTGCTAAATATTTCAGACCATATACACTTGGATGAAATACCATTTTCATCCAATCACATGTCTAGACACTCAAATCTATTCGGAAGTACCTGTCCAGTTCTACTATCATTAACAGGTCGAGGATGAAGGAGATGATATCACACAAAGAAAAATCCCCCCTGCACTTTCCCCACTTGTTGACATCATACTAGTAAAAATAGAACCTGCCATGGAGCATCAACCTCTACACCCCTTGACACTCATATGGTAGCCAAAATAGACACTTGAATGAGAAGTTTGATCAAACCAAGCCCCCTGACATCCTTGGGGATAGTAACACATCCCAAGGGGCCAATGGAAGACCCTTTTATTTGATTGAGACCATGGTTACAATCTCAAAATCTGCTCTACTATTGATATCAGGCCTTGCTATGCAACCAACAAGACACAAAATATATTTGCAAGTCTAGTAGGATTGTGCAACCATGGTCAACTTCCTTGTAAAGGGAAGGTCTTGATGATGCTAAACAGGAAGTTTCCTTTGTAGTTGCTGAAGTCACCAATTGTACAGGGATATTGGCAAAAGATCTAGACTAAAGAGAATACCAAAATATCTAACAACCAGCCAGGGTGGGGTAAATTTCCAAGCTGAGGGATTCTAGTTAGGAAGATATTCCAACCCCACCAGAAAAAAAAAATATTGTTAGTCACTAAACACATCACTTGATGCCAGGTTTATTATGTCTAAACAAGCATGAGCATCATCAACTAAACCTATCTAAGCACTATTTGGTATATAAAAGCTAATGTATTAGTGAACAATGTGTTCTCCATAGTCACACATCTAGGTCCAAACTCCACAAGAGCCAACATATCAATAATGAAGGTCCAATCCACTCAGTCAAAAGCTTTGTCAAATGAATTTCAAATAAAATGGGTTGCCGGCTAGTTTTTGTGCACATTTGAAGGTTTTACATGTTGAAACCATGGTATTGAGATTACTTGTTTGTACACAAAACTTGTGTTATCATTAGAAAACATAACAACCTTCCATGGCATTGCCTAGATCCTTAGAGTCTCTGTTTTAGCCATGATCTTGCGTGCCATACTAAGCAATGAAATTGGATGCCAATTCACCAATTGTGTTTGTGGCTGCTTTTTTGGGAATGTTTTTTCCAAATGACAAAAATTGTCACTATTCATGGCTCATGGCCTTGTAAGATTCACACATAATGCCATCTAGATTCTATACTCGGAGACTTGCCATTGCTCATGTAGCTAAGTGCTGCAAAATCCTCCTCTTTTGAGAAGTCATCATTCTACAATCTGCTCTAATCACCAATAAAAACCTTATGAGGATTGACCCTACAATAAGCATTTATTGCAACCACTACATGATCCATCACGGTATAAGGATAAAAATATTTTGAAATTGCAATTTGAACATACCTCTAATGTCAATTGGAGTGTCTACAAAATAACCATTTGCATGGAGCAATCCAAGATCCTCTTCATTGCCACTTTTCTTTTTAAAAAGTCAAAATAGAATTTTGAGCCCTCATCTCCCTTATGAATCCATTGTAGCCTGAAACAAACTCAGGTACCCTTGGAAATATATTCCCCTTTGCTTCACCTCCCTCTGAACCATTATTTCCTACCATGCATCCTCACCATAGAGGGACACATTATGGAGATCCTCTTCAATAGAAATGCACACCTACTGAAGTCTACCTTGCTGCAAATCCTTTCTGTCTTTTGCGGGCCATCCTCCTACCCCAACCTCATGGATTTGACAACACAATATCTTTGGTTGTAGCTTATGATCCAAGTAGATTGAAATGAATTTTTTACTGTTTCTCTAATGGATGTATGTAATTTCCCTAGGTAATTTTTGGCCTTGGTGTTCAATCCTTATCTAGCGTTTTCAGCCAATCATGAAAAAAATCATAACAGTAGTGCACATTTATCAACTCAGATAATGGTAAGTACCCTTCTATATAATTCACTAATGATATAAGAGACATTTAACAGTCATATGTTTCTTCAGAAAACCATCACAAGTCAAGGCTAACTGCCTAATGAACAGTAGACCTATATAACCAATAATCCACCAATATAATTCTAAATTTAATGTCAATATTCAATAGATCAACATTCCAATTGTAACCCGCACTAGCACTATCCAAGTTTGGTTGATAATATACTAATTAAAAACTCACTGTCTAACTGTGCTGCCTCCAAACTTGTTTGTTGTTAAGAAGAGCTTGTGATAGCCCTTTCTCAGTGGAGTTTCCATCTGCAGTTGGAGTAGTCTCTTAACCTGGTCAAATCATTGGTTAGATCTTATGACAGTCCCCTTTTGATCCAAATTTCACCCGCGGTTCGAGAGTTGATCATGTTGTTGCATCACGTCAACAAACTACAGGTTCTGGAGGCCTTCTTGGGATGTTTCATTATCACAGACCTTGCCTGTAATTATTGGGGAGTGGTTTCAAAGCTTCATGTGATCACATACCCCTAAAAGAGATATCTGTTGCAGCCCTAAATACACTCAGGAGGAAGGCCGCATACAGGTGATTCCCTAAATGCTTCAGACTGGGCACTAAAAACCACCTAGTAATCTAATGATCTCCTATTTGGTTGAGAACAACCTCGCTACCTCCTGTTTGGCTTCAGTGCCTCAGAGAGGACCCCTCGCAGCCTTACCTTTCCTTAACCAAGGGTTCTGAGCTTGGGTGCACCATAGAAAAATCACAGAGAGAAGATATTGTTGCCCAGAAAAACTAATGGTGGCCAGGCATCCCACAGAAAGACCTTCATTGTCTTGAATAGGACTTATTGACCATGAACAACCGGTGGGAATGCATTTCCCTGCTTGCCAAAATTAATCATAGATGCTCCAAAATATTATGTTGCAAGAGTTGTAAAGGAGAGAGGGGGATTAGCTAGGGTGGGATCACCTCCACCAAAACTAATCAAGAGAAGAAAGGAGTCTTAAAACTCTCAGAGCTCTAGCTCAAAGAAAACTGAGATAGTCCATTCCAAATCGATGATGAGAAAATGACTCTATCTCTTTATTTATAAATTCCTCATGGGGGTCTCTCTTCCTAATTTAATGTGAGGGTTTACAAGCATAGCCCCCAATTATGCCTTTTTGCTCCAGCTACCCCAAATGTACCCAATGTTGCCCCAAAACATTGGATAATGGGTTTCCCCCTTTATCAATGACTATATCATATGGGGTTGGATAGGCTACTTCGTCCTCCCTTGGGCACTTAGTCAATAGGGAAGATTTTAAAGTAGGGTAGGAAAAGGGTGTAGCCTCTATTTTCTTAACACCTATGTACTTAGAGAAGTGGGAAGGCTTGGCTTGATCGATATGTGTACACATAGAACTGACATTGTTGTAAAATTAATCATTAGTCATGTGTTGCAATGCAAAATTAATCATTAGTAGATACTTGCATCACACCATGCTCTAAATGTTGTGTACATAAGTGGCAAGCATGGCTTTTATTGTCTTTGCCATATAGTCAAGTGTGTTTGAAGCCTTTAAGATCTTTGTTCATGCATTCTCAAGCAGATATGGGGAAACTGTTAGTTAGTATCTTCGCAGCTACAATGGCACCATATCGATTATCAACAATTATGGAACTTGTTTGTCTAATTAATTTGGTCTTTCTTAGCATATTAAGGACAACTTTGGCAAGTGCCTTTCTTTATGGGGAAACCATTGTGAAAGAGAGCCTTTTTATATGTATGAATATTTGTGGGACAAGAACACAGGCAAGTGGCTGTCATGGCAAGCTCTTGTTATTCTGAAAGACTTCACGAAATTGATTGATTCTTCCGCAATATATTGATGATTCCCAAAGAATGTTTTTTCAAGCTAAGTAAATAATCTAGATATTCTTTACTCCATTTGAGAGGATTGGAAATGGTCTCATGAGATACCATTTATGGGCATTATTGAACCAAGGAATTATGTGACAAGAACCGAAAACTCATTCAGTGGAAAGCCATCTCAACAGGGAGTGGAATGTTTGAGACCATGAGTCAAGGTGGACCTAGAAGTGTCATGACATTGGAAATCCTATTCGTATTTTAAAACTGAAGTACTTAGATTGTTGGTTCTTCACAATATTTTGGTGATAAGGGATGAATTGCATTTCATTTGTCTAACGAGTGGTTATTGTATGGCATGTTGCAACTTTGAATCTATCTTTCTAGGCCATTAATATTAATCTCTATTTTAATCTTTGATTTGTTTGTTTCTTGTGTTCATTGGAATAATGCTCTATTTGGGGGCAAATGGATGGTTCGAGAAGCATGTACAACTGTGGGACGTTATCTGTCTAAAAATCCCTTCCTACTTATAGAAGTGATACAGTTGGGAAACGTTTCATACGATGAACACTTTGTTCAGTTTGGAAGAAATTTCTATATTTACTATTTAGATCAAGTTTGACTATGTAATTTTTTTCCAACATTGTCATTTTTAGGTAGGATGTGGATAATCTTTAAGTTGGGGTCAAGGAGTGTTAACTATTATTTTTTTTGTAGACAAGCAGCTCTTATTTGACCACTTTTTGGCTCCTGGCTGTAACAACTGTAATTCTTAATGCAATATCTGTGTCATTTTCCCCTAAAATATTGTTTTAGGGTGTGTATTACTTGTAGGTCTAATCCGTAGGTGTGAGAAGAGGTTAAGGGTGCTGCTGTATTTTCTTTATGGTAATTATCTCTCTGTTCTGGGCCGTAGTAAATAGTAGGTTGTGAAGGAAGTCTAGAGGGCTGAGAGACCTAGTCTAGGGTCTCCTTACTTAGCCGCAGCCACTAAGAATCCAACGCAATTGGATCAAAGGTTGCAGACCCTTGGACAGAATTTGTGATCCCTTGTTGTAGTGTATATCTCCATGATCTTCTGTTGAACATCTTTGTTGTAGAACACAAACAAAGGACCATCACTACAGCTATTTGTTAAGTTGTTTGAGAGAATGAAGACATGGTTAAGTCCTTCTTTCTAGGCCTCATATTCCCAGGCTTGAATGCAGGCTGTAATGGAGAAAGATGGAAAATTCAGCCAACCGTAACCAGTATTCCGAATTGCAGTCTAAGGTCAGATCTTCTATTTGGAAATTCAGTGTTGACTTTAAAATCATTGTACTCTCTCTCTCTGCTGAACATATGTTTATGAATAATAAGAAGAATTGATCAAGGGTTTTCCCCAACTTCGGGTTTTTCCCTGGCTTGCGCCATATCCGTGTGTTATCTTGCCTTGGCTTGTCTTTTGCTTCGATCATCTGTGTTCTTTCTTCAGTTGCTGTTTATATGATAATGAGCTATGTGATTTCTAATGGAATATAAATGGCTTATGGGATAGTATGTTCAGTGAACTAACTAAGTAAGAACATGCTCCAAAATTAACATGGTTTCAGAGGTAGATAAGGTCAATCCCAAGCAAGAGAAGGAATGCAACCACAAGGAATGTAATCAAGTTTCCATCAAGCAAGGGACTGTTAGAATTCTAGTTTGGGAATATGTCAGAGTTGGTCTCAATAGCTCATAGGGGCTTCAAATCAAATTTTCAAACCATTATTGCAGAGTCCTCCTTCAACATTTAATGGAAGTAGCCAACAAGGAGGAGAGCAGAGTCAATACTATTTTGGGAAGTGTCTCTCTTGCTAGATCATACCACAGGTTAAGAGGTAAGTATTTATGGTTTTTATGTACTTTTTTGTGAAGGGTTTGTCTCTGTTTATAAGGTTGCTAGAAGGTGTTGTTACAGTAGTATGAGGAGAAGGATTTTAGAGGGCCAAGAGGCCTAGAAGGGACCTCACGCCCTAGCCGCAATGATCTCAACAGACAGTGCAGGTAAACAAGGGTGGTTCCTTGTCCTAGAAGGAGATTCTCATTCTGCTCTAGGCCACAGAGAAGGGATTTCTTCTGCAACAACTCGGAAAATTATGTTTTGAGGCCTATATTAGACCTCAGTCATCATAAGTTTCATTTCAGTTAAGATCAAGTATATCTTTGTATATATGAAAACATTGATGTAGCAAACACATGAATTGTAGGAGGCTTGAGGAGGAGCCTTAAATCCCTTCCAACCATGCTTTGAATGTATAGTATAACAGCATAACAAGAAGCATAGTTGGTCATGAAATCACAGTGATTTGAAGCAGGGTTCAGCAAGCTTAATTTTCAAGGAAGTCTCTCAGATCTTCACTCTTGATACTGCACCTATGAAATAATTGGACGTTTGTTATATAGCTATGGTATTGGTATGATTTGCCTATAATGTCATATTGCATATGCTTCAATATGATTCTTTGCATTATGAAATTTTTTCTTGCTTCAGTCATATATATGTTTCTCATATTACTCTACATTGGTATAGATTCTGATATTGGCAATAATGGGTATCAACCCATTCCTATATACTCTCAACTTTGTGTATGGATGTCACTGTGCAACAAATCCAATATGGTATTGCTATTACAGCAGTATAAGCTTGACCTCGATTTCATCAGTTGTATATGAATGATGATACAGTACATGAATATATGGAAGTTCATCCATATGTTCAGATATGGATTCTCTGCTCTATTCGTATGGTATATTCCCACTGTCTATATTCGTTGAGTTTTGCATTGTATACAGAACAATAATATTACCCTATATATGGTTTCAGGAATCCCATTCTAGAATGATGTTGCAGTGGAGTAGCTGCAATATCCTCCATCTAAAATATCAATGCTCTCGATCACTTTGGGCTGTATTGATTGTGTTCACAGTCATGTTCCTTCAATAGTGTCATCATTCATATATACAGTCACAGTATGATCTTCTTAGCATCAAGCTTATCAATCCTTGTTTAGTTTCGAGAAGAAACATTTTTTCACTTTGAAGACCTATAGTAGCATCATTAAAGGAAGCAATTATGTAGGTATCTGAAGACCAAACCTCCCTTGTGACAGAAATCGCTACAAGAATTCAGGTTGAACATTGGACATTCCATTAGCATAATTCAAGGATGCATCAAGTATTCAGTCTTTAATGACAAGCATCAGAAACTGGAGGGAAGAAGACAGTTCTTCTTCACCAGTTTAAAGTGCATTAAATATTTGCCACATTCTTCTGCAATGATAATGAACCTTGGAATAAATTCATTTTATCAGATGTAGTATTTTGTGGCTGAGAAGAAACTTGGCATAATTTGAAATTTCCTTGGTCTATCTAGATGTTAAGATCAGGCTAGAAGCCAGTATCCATGGCATAATCAGACTTGGAAATCATTCCAAGGATAAATTCAGAGTAATTCCCTTGGTATCTTTAATTTCAGTCATTCTTGCAATTTCAATAATAAGGTTCTATTGATATATTGCTATTGAGATCTGTCATTTGAATAGGTAGAGCATGTGAGAGATTTCACCTATGTATTGCTGAGGTTTGGTATTCTAACGTGTCATCTTAAAAATAAGGATTAGATTGATAAAAGGCTGAAGCAAGAATTAAAAGGGAGAAATATTGATGACTTTGGCACATGGACCAAAGGAATAGTGACTGGAAAAGTAGCAGGTTGCAGATAGCTCTATGACTATAATTTTGGCAAGGTCACTTTCCTTATATTTAGAGGGAGTTATGGACAAGCCATGATGATTGGATTTTAAGGATGCAACTACTTCTGATTGATGACACTCTTGTTTGTCAATGTAAGAGGGAGTTGACTTTCGAAGTCAAGATGTAAGACCTAGCCTTGATGCACTATTCCCTACACTTAAGGATTGATGGTAAAATGGTATGCATATGTATATCTTGTGGGATACCTGATCACCACCTAATCAGACATATGTCTCGCTATGAAAGTTCTCAAGTCAATTTATGGGCGAGCCCCATATATTGGACAACTGCTTATTGAGATATCTCAGTGATTCTACATCCTGATGTACACTACTGAAATCTAAGGTTTCATGAATATTTTGATGATAACTCGGTTGACAATATGATGGATGGAAAGATCACATCTAAGTGTTATATACTCCAGCACTACTGCAGTTAGATGTATAAATTTAAGAAACCTCTTCAGTTGTCATTGTTGTATATTGCAGAAAAGGATTAAGAGAATCCAGTGCTTCACATAATACCACTTTATATGGTACAAAAAAGGACATTCCTATTTTATGTCATGTTTGAGTGATATCACATTGAGCAGGATGCCTGATGGACACTTTTCTTTCTAGAAAGACAAGCTTAGGCTTGTGCTCTCCCTGGGTAGGAGGGAGTAAGATCAGTTAAATATTTTCTTCATCAAGATATGCAAGAAGCAGAGGATTAATACATGATGCCAAGATCTCTGTTGGATGTTTTCTACCACTTTTTATTTATTTTTAAGGATCCAGACAAGGAGAAAGAACCCTTGAATTTCAAATGACTAATGAAAAAACAAACAAAGACTAACAATGACAGTTATTCCGTGAACAGTTGATTGACACTTAAAATAACTAGTAACAGAGCTTCATCACTTGATTCTTTCCCGATGACAAGTATTTGTGTGATGTATGAATTCAAATTGAGATCAATCACAGACATGCTGGGAATTAGAAATAAAACCTACCAAAACCACACAAAAACTAAATTTTAAAGATAAACCAAAAATCTAGATGTTTGAATTTTTATACTAAGGTTTGTTTGGCGGCCTCCTGTCTAGCTGTAATGATCAAATAAAATGTACATTATGGAATCAGGGAAGATCGTGTTGATTATGGTAGCCAAAGAAAAATTTATCAAACAAGTAACTTCTCAAAGAAATTTTGTGGGGGCAGTATGGAACAACCCTTTTGATGTATGTACACAATACACATAGAATTTGTTAACAAGAAGTCATAATTTTGGAGTCTCTGGTATAACAGACAATACATGGAACCTTCAAAATGCCAAAATCTAAATAGAAGTTGAAGATTGAAACAGGGGACTCAATTGGAGAGAAGGATTGACTTCACATAGTTCCTTCATGTGAATAAATGGAAAAACAATTGCAAGCCGATGGTATCAATAACAACATAACACCAAAATAAGTAATATTGGAGATGAAACAAACCAATGCAAAACAGTGATAAGTTAACAAGGGGAAAATGAGTTTGCTTTGGTTGCAATACAAGGTCATTTTTTACATTCTCACAGACTTAACAATATAAGTCAAAACAGTGAAGGATACAGGTATTTTCACAAACATGCCATGTTATCACTTGGACTCTTCAATGCCAATTTACCATCCATCCATCTATCTACATATGCTTGAGTGTGTATGCATAAAGACACGGAAAGGGCCCTAAAAAAGGATTTGTACCTAACATCGTCAGATTCTCCTGTGATAGCAGTGACACCCTATCTGTCCAATAGAGTTGAAGGGTAAGTCACATGGCAAATTCAAACCCAAGTATAGGCACTTTTAGCATATTTCTTGTTTAAAGTTATATAGATGAAACAGCTGAAAATGAAACCCGCCAATTTTTTCAGAATTAAAAGGGAGTTGTGGTGAATTTGAAGGAGATGAATAAATTTAAGTCCAGCTTGATCAACCTCTTATGGGTTTCTGCAAGTCTGTTTGTTGCTTGCGGTGATATTGTTTTGGGGATTTCCGAGCCGATGGTTAGCCCTATGAATAAATTCTCACGCCATTATGATTGAAAGATGTGGCACAAAATTCAAATGATAATAATCCTTATAGAAGTAAAACCATGATGAAAATGAAGTTAAATTTAAGAGTGTATAGTTTCTAACTTGAAATTAGCGAGAAGACAACCTTTGAAATAACTTTTCTTAAACTAGTAGGTAGAGGGTAAATTGAATAGAAGGAATTTTTTTATTTTTGAAAAAATGAGGGGGTGGGGGGGGGGGGGAGATTTTATGGTTTCTAGTTTTTCGCACTCTGTGCATTGGGACGATCAATGGCAGCGGTCACTGTAGCTCTGATGCCTTATAGGAACTGCCTCACCACTTGTACGCACATGCAGGGTCTTCATTAAACGCTCCTTGAAATTGTAACCGGTCTCCCTTCGAACTCCTGTTTAACACTCCCAGTTTTTGGTTTACGCATTTTTTAGTTATATGTTTCATCGTTGTTCCATTTTTGCATCCTCCCAGCGTAGAAGCCAGTCCAGCGTTTGAGACTCTCCCTCATAGTGCGGAGTTTGTAACAGTTTTGTGATTCATCTCTCTATGGTCTTAGTATGGTTAGCACCAAATACCATGTCAACTTAGAACCAGAACCGGAGGACATTCTGTCGGTCTGGGGGTTGGAACCAACCCAACAGAACCTGGAGAAGGTCAAAATGCCAACGAGGTCTCCACTTGGCAAGCAAGGTGTTGTTGAGCTGGATTGGGAAGTCGGTGGCAGTTTAGGTTTTTGGATTAGTTAAGAATCCTCTCATCAAAGACTGTATCCTGGCTGCAGGCAACGGAATCTTCAATCGATCTGGAGAATGCAGTTTTACAAAGAGCTGAAGGTTGCGTTTCCCCGAAAAATTTTCGGCTAAGATCTTTATGTCTCTCTTATTCCTTAACCAGTGGTATCGAAGACGTGGTAAAGGGCAGTAGTCTGCTAAGGCATGAAGGTTTAAAATCTTGTTTAATTGAGGAGGTAAAGGCCGTGTCTCTGGGAGTGGGTCAGCGTTTGGATAAGACTCGGGGATGAAAAATCTCGCTAGTCGTTTTCCTTGGTCTGGTGCATGAGCAGGCTTTGTTTTCAGAGCGTTCTGGTGATAATGAAGAGTTGTTTGGGGAGAATCTATGTTAAAATTGGACAACTAGGTCCAAAATCCATGTTGTGATGCTTAGATGAAGATACCAATATTTTTATTGGGTTCCTCTTTTGGAGAGGTGCAAGATCAATCTAAATATCATCTTGATCCGATGAGAAGAACATTTATTTTGAATTTTTTTCTAATATATTCAAATATGTGCAGGTTGGCTTTAAGGTTTTGTACCCCAGCAAATGTGTCACACACCCTCAGTGATGGATATAAATAAAGTCAACGTGGGAGGACATTTCACTCATCTCCTATCACACATATTTTTCTCTCCAATTCTGATTGGTTCAAGCTACTTGGAGGAAATATGTGGTTCACACGTGGGAGAAGGATGAAGACATTTTCTACTACAGCTAGGGTTTTCACCGCAGGTTTGACCAACATTGACTTTGGTCAACGCATGGTCAAAAGGAGCTGAATTTTGGCATAGACTTCAATTTCTGCAGTCTGTACATTTTGGCACAAGAACTAAGGTCAAAGGTGGACCGTAAACCATGTTGTGTTGACTTTTACTTGTTGTTGTCCTACGTTGACTTTTCTGGGAAACGTTGACTTTTGAATTGACTATTTAGATGATTGGAGGGTTGTGTGACATTGTTGGTTAGCTGACCAATTGAGACTTTGTTGGTTGAAGCATCCTGTTGATTGTCGTAACGCACCAACACACTTATCTGTTTCTGGCTTGTATTTTTTCGATCTACTGGTATGTTCTATCAGCATTTTACTTAATGATTTATGTGATTGCTGCTTAGTATTGAAGAGAAAGTAAAGTTGCATCAAGCATAGAACATCTACATAAATTTACATGGTATCAAAGCTAAGGTGAAGACAAAGCCCTAATTTGTAGCAATCACCGAAGAAGAAAATTGGTTCCACAAATTATGGCTTCAAGGAGGATGACAAATTGACTGGGAAGGATGACTTCCATGCTTAATGAAAGATGACATTGGATCATAAATTGGAAGACCAAGATGTCATGGACTATGTGTAGGGTAAAATCCAAGAACCTCCATCCACTGCTACTGCTGCTACCAAAACAAAATATAAGAAGGGGGAGATCAAAGAAAAGTTGATGATCAGGGACTCAATTCACCAGAGTCTAGTTGCCTACATCTCTAAGCTGTGAACATCCAAAGTTGGTCCAAATGTTCAAGGCCAACCATGAAAATCAATTCCTATTCTACAAGAATCAATTGAAGAATATGAAGAAAGGCAGGGATGAGTCTGTTCAATCATATTTTCTGAAGCTGGCCGAGATCAGGAACAATCTGCTAGCTATTGGGGAGACAATAGCTGATCGAGAGATGGTACTCACCGCACTTGGAGGGCTCTCATCCGAATGGAATGTGTTCAACACTACCATTCTCAATAATAATGTGATACCTGACTTTGATGAAGTACTATCGAGATGCGTTCAAGAAGATACAAGAATGAAGGAGTATGAAAATGAAGGAAATGCTGCCTATGTTGCTCACTCTAGAAAGAAGAACTTTGGTGGTCAAAAGAACAAAGGAAGATCAGGGGCCCAAGGAAAGAAGGGCAAGTGTTACACTTGTCATAGGCCAAGTCACTATGCTAGAGAATTCCCTTTCAAGAAGGATTCTCCCGATGGTGATGACAACAAAAACAACTGGAGCAATGGTAATCAAAGGAACAACAAGTTCAAGGGAAAGAGGAAGGCTCCCTCCGGTGGAAATGGTAAACCTTTCAAAAGGTCAATAAACTCCAAGTATGAGGAATCAAATGTTGTTGATAAAAGAAATTAATACATTCTTGTATCAGCCCTCTCTGCTGCATCTCCACCCGACACTATGGATGTCTGGTTGATAGATAGTGGTTCCTCAAGGCACATCACTGGGTTCAAGGAAGCACTCTCTGATATAGTTGAGAAGGATACCAATCTAGAAATTATCCTTGGAGATAATGCCACATATCCCGTGAAAGGGACAAGGACTGTGACCCTCCACTTGTCTCATGGTCAAGTCTTCCACTTGTAGGATGTACTCTATGTACCAAATTTGAAGAAGAACCTTGTGTATATATTGGCCATGGAAGAAAAATGTTTCAATGTGGCATTCATTGATGGAAAGGTGCGCATGTGGAAGAAGAGCTTCAAGAAAGCTATCACGATTGGGTTTAGACTTGATACACTCTACCAGGTTGGAGGAAGTCCACTAGGAGCAATGACATGTGATACTATTTGACAAACTGAACTATGGCACTAGAGGTTTGGACACCTTCACTACAAGGCCCTTCCCGAAGCAAGGAAGGTGGTGATAGGGATTCCCAAGTTTTCAAATAATCATGAAGGTGTATGTAGGGGTTGTGCCGAAGGAAAGCATACAAGGGGACCTTTCCCCTCAAGTGTGACAAAGACATCTGATGTCTTGCAATTGATCCATTCTAATCTATCTGGTATGTTTCCTGTGCAATCCTTGGGAGGATGTTCTTATTATATGACGTTCATAGATGAATTCTCTCGCAAAACTTGGATATACTTCTTGAAGAAGAAGGATGAGGCTTTCATGTGGTTATGTACCTTCAAAGCCTTGGTGGAAAATATGATAGGGAAGAAGATCAAGATTTTGAGGACCGATAATGGCACTGAATATGAGACAAATGAGTTCAAGGACTTTTGCAAAGAAGCTAGCATCAAGAGGGAGACCAAAAATGTCTATACTCCTGAGCAGAATGGCGTTGTTGAATGAAAGAACAAGACCATTGTGGAAGTTGCCCGTGCCATGCTATGTGACCAAGTTCTACCGAAGTTTCTGTGGGGAGAAGCTGCGAACACTGCTGTGTACATACAATACCGATGCCCGCATTCCACTCTGGACTCCAAAACTCCTGAAGAGGTTTTCACTGGTAAGAAACCTGTTATTTCACATTTTAGAGTTTTTGGATGTCCTGTTTATTTTCATGTGCCGAAAGAGAAAAGGAGCAAGCTGGATGCTTCTAGGAAGAAAAAAATGTTTTTGGGCTACAACGAAACTTCGAAGGCCTATAGATTCTATGTGTCTGGTCAAAGGGAAGTGGAGATATGCCACGATGTCACTTTTGATGAAGATGCTTCCCTAAAGAAAGTAGTTAATCTTTCGAGATCTGAAGAAGATCATGAAGCAAGGCCTGGAAATCAAGAAGAACCGAAGGATGAGACGATGCCTAATGTTAAAGGACCGATGGACCTGATTGATCCACCTCCTTCACTGGGGAAGAGACCATCATGGCTCAGGGACACTCTCTAGGATGTTGAGGGACATATGGCCCCAAGGGGGGCATTCCGTGAAAGCAAGAAGTCGAGTAGATACCAAGGGTATCTAGCAGCCATGAGTATTATTGTACAATCCGAGCCTGGATCTTTTGAGGAAGCTGTAAAGAATTAAGTCTGTAAGGATGCTATGCATGAAGAGTATGAGTCCATAATGAAGAATGATGTCTGGGATGTGGTTCCAGGACCAGAGGACAAAGCAGTTGTCACCTCGAAATGGCTCTACAAGATCAAGCATGGATCTGATGGAAGTGTTGAAAAGTTCAAGACAAGATTCATTGCCCGTGGCTTCTCTCAAAAGGAAGGCATAGACTATGATGACATGTTTGCACCTGTGGCACGATATACCACCATTTGATCTATCATAGCCCTTGCTACTACGAAAGGGTAGAGTCTTCATCAGATGGATGTGAAGACCGCATTTCTGCATGGTGCGATAAAGGAAGAGGTGTATGTAGAGCAACCTCTGGGGCTCGAAGTCCAAGATCGAGACACCCATGTCTGTGTTGGAAATATGATGCAGAGTGTTGTCCTTGATGGCAACCCACTGAATGAAGATGAAGACATGCGACTGTTGACATGTGTTGTCCTTAATGGAAATCCACCTGATGAAGTTATTCTTGACTTGATGGACTTGGTAAATGATGTAAATCTGATGTGATATGATGTTTGTTGACAATATGATGCTAAGTGTTGTCCTTGAAAGGCAACCCACTTGATGAAGATGATGGCAACTTACTTGATGAAGTTGTGCTTGCTAGAATATGTTCGTGATGAAGAAAATATGATGTATCTACAGTGTGTAAAGAAGGCAATGAAGAAAGGAATTCAGAATGTGCTCAAAGTATGATGAAAAAAATTATGTCTCTATGAATACGCAGATATGTCTAGGGGAAGTCGCGTATGCACGCGGGAAAGAACGTGATAAGTCGCGTATGGGAAAAAGCGCTCAAAAAGTGCAAATCTAGGGGCCCGTGGTATTGAAGACTCGTGGTATTGAAGACTCGTGGTATTGAAGGCTCATGGTATTGATGACTCGTGGTATTGAAGACTCATGGTATTGAAGACTCGTGGTATTGAAGGCTCATGGTATTGATGACTCGTGGTATTGAAGACTCATGGTATTGAAGGCTCATGGTATTGGTTTGACTCGTGGTATTGAAGGCTCATGGTATTGGTTTGGCTCGTGGTATTGAAGGCTCATGGTATTGTTTTGGCCCATGGTATTGAAAAAGATAAACATATATAAGGAGAAGAAATTCATTGTGCAAATCACAAGTGTGGGTGCAAGATGTCTGAGCTTGAATGAATACTTCTCTTTGAAGTAGATCTGAATGGAAAGGGTTACACTTGAAAATAAATCTGAATGTATGATGCACCAATGATGAAGAAGGGGATCTAGATCTGAAATCCATTTGTATTTGCTAGATCTGATTATGGAAGGCTTAGATCTGTGATGAGGCGAACATCTAGGCGAACATCTGTCTGAAGTGAAAGGGTATGAAATATCTGATCTGTTCTGCTGTGTTTCTGATATCTGATCTGTGTTGATAAGTATCTGTTGGTGATGTATGTTTGTGCTAAAAAGTATGGAAAGGGCCCAGTGTGAAAATTGATGAAACGTGGTCCAAGGTGGTGCTGAGGGTTGTAGCCTTCAGTCAGGGGGTCGTAGCTCCCTTCCAGGTGAGGCTGGTAAACGAGATCGGGGGGTCGTAGCTCCCTTCCAGGAGAGGCTGGTAAACGAGTCGGGGGGTTGGAGCTCCCTTCCAGGAGAGGCTGGTAAACGAGCGCAGGTGGGTGCCTGCGTGCTGGTCAAGTCTGCGCCAGCACATATGTTGTAAGATGTTTTCTCTATAATAAAATATTGAAGGCTGAGCAACTGCAGCGGTGGTTTTCTCCCGAATTGGGTTTCCACCTAAAAATCCTGGTGTTCATGTGTGATGCTTGGTGTGATGGTTTATTATGTTCTTACTGCACATGTTTACTATTTATGGAACATCTGATGAATGAATAATGGAATGATATAAGCAAAGAACTAATGACATAATTAGGTCTCTGTGTATACGCAAGTTTTATGAAGGATATCCACGTGTATACGCTAGTTGGCTTCAGAAAAGTAGCATATGGGTTTTAGAGCATGAAAAAGTAAAAGTTTTGAGTATGCAGTAAATACTGATTCACCCCCCCCTCTCAGTATTTTTCCCAACAATTGGTATCAGAGCGTGGTCCTTCTGAAGAAGCTTGATCGCTTGAAGGAGATCCGTCGCAATGGGAAGTCAAGAAGGAGTAATGTCTATAAAGCCACCTCTATTCAATGGAGGCAATCTGATATTCTGGAAGGTACGAACAAAAGCATATCTGCAAAGTCTTGGTGCAGATGTATGGGCAATCGTGGAAGAAGGTTATCAATACCCGGCAAGTATTCCCACTGATGCAGCTGAAAGAAAGAAGTATGAAATCAATGCCAAAGCAGTGAATGTCTTATTGGGAAGCATGTCTGAATCAGAATTTGCTAAAGTGATGCGACTACATTCGGCAAAAGACATATGGGACAAAATCATTCTAAGCTATGAAGGAGACACAAAGGTAAAAAGTGCAAAACTCCAAACTCTTAGAATTGAATATGAAAATTTGAAGATGCATAGTGATGAGAGTGTTGCTAGTTTCTTTCTTCGTCTGGATGATATTGTAAATCGAATGAGAAATTTGGGGGAAACCATAACTGATACTACTCTGGTGGAAAAGGTCTTAAGATCATTGACTTCAAAATTTGACTCTAAAGTTTCTGCTATTGAAGAAAGACAAGATTTGAAAACTCTTACTATTGTTCAATTACATGGTACTCTGACTGCTTTTGAAATGAGACAAGGAGGCCCTTCTCAAGTAAGAGAAGTTGCTTTTAAGGCATCTACAAAAGGAAAGGAAAAGGAAGTTGTCAAAGAATCCAGCTATATATCCGATGAAGAAGAAGCGAATTTCGTGAGAAAGCTCCAACTAGGTATTGGAAGATTCAAAGGTAAGCTTCCCTTCAAATGTTTTGAGTGTGGAAAAGTTGGTCATTATGCTGCTAAATGTCCTTATAGAGAAAAGCATGGTAAAGGGAAACAATTTGAGAAGAGAAAGAGTTATTATGCAAAAGAAGATGATGATGAAGTGTCCGGTGAAGATGAAGAAGATTCTGATCAAGATCTGAAAGTGCTCATGGCTAAGAAGCAAAAGAAGAAGGTTACTCGAGGAAAGGAGATACCACAGAAATCATGTATAGCAAAAATTGAAGAAGATGAAACAGATTCTGACGAAGATCTACAAGCACTCATGGCAAAGAAGAAAAAGGAGAAGGCCACTCGTAATACTCTTCTTTGTGCAAACAATAGTGAAAGTAAAGTTGTGGATCTAGAAGAAGCTCTCAAGATTAAAAAAGAAGAACTACAAAGTTCATACAATAAGCAAGAAACTATCTATAAAGAGATGATCTCACAAATGAAAGATCAAATAGAAATGCTGAATGAACAGATGGACAAGTATCAAAGGTTTCATACTTATGCATCCAATCGAATTAAAGATCTAGAAGCAGATTTTGAAAAATCGAGCAAGAAGAATGAAGGACTTGAAGCTGCAATCATTTGTCTTCAGGAAGATTTAGAAGCATCAAGTAAGAAAAATAAGGAACCTCTACAATCATTTGAAAAGGAAGGCCTTGAAGCAGAAATCATCTCTCTTAAAGAAGATCTGGAAAAATCAAATAAGAAGAATGAAGAGCTGCAAAAAACATGTGAAGGAAATGAAGATTGGTTGAAAGAAGAGATTCTAAATCTGAAGGATCAAGTTGAAGATGGAAGAAGAAAAGAAGAAAGCATGACAAAACAATGTCAAGCCTTGGAGGTTGAGGTAAATATTCTCAAAGGTAAATTAGAAGAAAAGGTTAAACTTTTGAGGTTTCATGATAGTACTAACATTTTGGACAATATTCTGAGTAATCAAAGGTCTCCTGCTATTAAACATGGTCTTGGTTTCCATGAAACTATTAAAGGAGAATCTAGCTCACAAGGAAGTGCCAAAAATTCAGAGGATGTCAATGCAAAACCTGAAGTGTTGAAAGAGACAAAAGCTCAACCAACAATCATGAATTATCAAAGGAATTCATTCAAGAACGTTGAATGTTTTAAATGTCATAATTATGGACATGTTGCAGCAAATTGCAGGAGCAGATCATTTCAGCCTCAAACAAACAGTTCCTACATAGAAAGGTACTCTGGTTTCTTCAAGGGATATTGTTATTCATGTAACAAGTATGGACATAAAGTAGCTGAGTATAAAAGGAGGAAGAATAGAAATACTCATTATGATTCTTATGTTTATTTCTCTAGCCACATGAGATGTTATGCTTGTAACAAGTATGGACATGTAGAAAAAGAATGCAGGATGAACAGATCTGGGAAAGTGGACAATTTTCAGCAGACAGTTGGAAAGCTCCAGCAAATTTGGAAAAAGAAGGAGGACCGATCAGAAACGTAGGGAATTCAGACCCTACTGCAGTCATCCGCTTCTGGAAGATTACTTCTCTGATTGACTGCGGGAACGATGTGAGATACATTATGAGATCTATTAATGTATCGTCACAAGGGGAGCAATGCATGATGACTCTCATGGTTGATTTGATTATTCTGGTTATGTTTACTTCTGACAGCACATCTGATGTAGAAAGGACAGGTACATGAGGTACAAGCTCAGGAAGAAATGAAGGAAGATGGAAATTTTCTATGCTTCACTTTCCATACGCAGGTTCCATTAACTAAAGTCGCGTATACACGCGAGTTCCGGAAGACGCAGTCGCGTATGCATTGATGATAAGAAAATTTATCTGATAGCTGAAGATCTGAAGCAGAGGTCCAGGGGGAGCATCAGTCTGACTGCTGATGATTGCACTGTTAGCATCATTCTAGTTATGCTCATGATAATGAAATGATGCATGGGTTCTTGTGTTGAATATTATGGATGAAGCCTGGTTGCTTTATGATGAAGAGCATTCATTGTTGAGATGAAAGTCTTATAGTTCAGAGATGAGGACAGATCATGCAGGGATTGTTGTTGATGACTTGCTGTTGAAGGTGTCTCAGATTGCACAAGTTAAGGAAGAAGCACTGGTTTAGGGGGAGTAGCAGGTTGAATTCTAATGGTTGCATTGTTGGAAATATGACCGCTTATTCTTTGGTCTTGATCATATAGAGTTTGGTTTCTATGGTTGAGATCTTTTTCCTACATATGTTACTTCATGTTACATCTTGAAGATCATGGTGATTTTGGACCACATGGATGATTGCTTGACACATATCTGAAGATGTTGTTCTGGTATGATAATCTCTTTTGGAAAGAATGTATTGATGCTACAAAGGATCCGAAGGCTTGGTTACTAATGGGCTTATGCTACAACCATTGGATGACGCTTGAAGACACAACTACACTATTCTGTTATATCTGTAGTCCAGGGAAGCAGTCAAATATCTCAGAAAGAAGTTGAACACTGTCTTTGCCTTACAAATCAGATCTGGTTGAAACTTAGAAGGTGTCTTGGGATACGCGGGTTTCCTGAAACACAGTCGTGTATGTACGCGAGTTCCTACACATAAAACCGCGTATGGTTGGTTGCTGACAATTCTTGGTTGGTTCAGCTCTCTTCAGCACAGCTGCAGTGCTGTTTGGTATCTCTGGTGGTGTTCCAGTTCTCATAAATCTGTTTCTAATGTTTTGATGAAGATGCCTTGATGATTTGTTGGTGAAAATGTTCGGGTTGCACAAACTAAGGGGGAGCCTTAGTCATATGAAAAGGATGCATGGATGCACAGATTCAGGGGGAGCATTAGTGTTGCTGAGTATAATGCATTGTTGGCATTATGAGGGTTATGTTATATGATCTCTCTTGAGGTCTTCTTGGTGTTGGTCATAAATGGTCATATTTATATTTTGGTGAAAAGGTCTTGTTGAGACCCATGTTGTAAAATTGTAATACTCAGTCATGTAAGGACTTGTCAATTTGTAAACCCACTTGGTTGGGTAGCTGAGTCATGTTTGTAAACCCACTTGGTTGGGTAGCTGAGTCACATTTGTAAATCCACTTGGTTGGGTACTTGACTCTTCTATGTAAATCCACTTGGATGAATCTTTGATGAAAGTATGAGTCATTGGTGATAGGAATGTCATAGAGTCATGTACTTCATTGAAAAATATGTTTGAAGATTCAGCATGAACTCAGGGGGAGCTTGGTCACTTCAGTATACATCAGATCTGCAGAACGCTTCTTCTACATGAGGAGAAAAGGGGGAGAGTATGTTGTTGTGGATCCGCCCGTTGCCCTTGATGTTAAAGGGGGAGAGTGACATAGTGTTTGAATGAAGATAATGATGTGCCCTTTGCCCTTGATGTCAAAGGGGGAGAGTAACATGGTGTTTGAATGATGCCAAAAATGGAGAGAGTGACATGGAAAATAGGGAGAATGACATGGTGTCATTGTACTATTATTGTACTTATCTGTTGTGGTAACCAAACAACATCATGGTTGCCATCAAGTCCAAAGGGGGAGATTGTTGGAAATATGATGCAGAGTGTTGTCCTTGATGGCAACCCACTAAATAAAGATGAAGACATGAGAGTGTTGGCATGTGTTGTCCTTGATGGAAATCCACCTGATGAAGCTATTCTTGACGTAATGGACTTGGTAAATGATGTAAATCTGATGTGATATGATGTTTGTTGACAATATGATGCTAAGTGTTGTCCTTGAAAGGAAACCCACTTGATGAAGATGATGGAAACTTACTTGATGAAGTTGTGCTTGATAGAATATGATCTTGATGAAGAAAATATGATGTATCTACAGTGTGCAATGAAGAAAGGAATTCAGAATGTGATCAAAGTATGATGGAAAAATTATGTCTCTATGAATACGCGGATATGTCTAAAAAGAACGTGATAAGTCGCGTATGGGAAAAAGCGCTCAAAAAGTGCAAATCCAGGGGCCCGTGGTATTGAAGGCTCATGGTATTGATGACTCGTGGTATGGAAGACTCATGGTATTGAAGACTCGTGGTATTGAAGGCTCATGGTATTGATGACTCGTGGTATTGAAGACTCATGGTATTGAAGACTCATGGTATTGAAGGCTCATGGTATTGGTTTGACTCGTGGTATTGAAGGCTCATGGTATTGGTTTGACTCGTGGTATTGAAGGCTCATGGTATTGGTTTGGCTCGTGGTATTGAAGGCTCATGGTATTGTTTTGGCCCATGGTATTGAAAAAGATAAACCTATATAAGGAGAAGAAATCATTGTGCAAATCACAAGTGTGGGTGCAAGATGTCTGAGCTTGAATGAATACTTCTCTTTGAAGTAGATCTGAATGGAAAGGGTTACACTTGAAGATAAATCTGAATGTATGATGCACCAATGATGAAGAAGGGGATCTAGATCTGAAATGCATTTGTATTTGCTAGATCTGATTATGGAAGGCTTAGATCTGTGATGAGGCGAACATCTAGGCGAACATCTGTCTGAAGTGAAAGGGTATGAAATATCTGATCTGTTCTGCTGTGTTTCTGATATCTGATCTATGTTGATAAGTATCTGTTGGTGATGTATGTTTGTGCTAAAAATTATGGAAAGGGTCCAGTGTGAAAATTGATGAAACGTGGTCCAAGGTGGTGCTGAGGGTTGTAGCCTTCAGTCAGGGGGTCGTAGCTCCCTTCCAGGTGAGGCTGGTAAACGAGATCGAGGGGTCGTAGCTCCCTTCCAGGAGAGGCTGGTAAACGAGTCAGGGGGTCGTAGCTCCCTTCCAGGAGAGGCTGGTAAACGAGCGCAGGTGGGTGCCTGCGTGCTGGTCAAGTCTGCGCCAGCACATATGTTGTATGATGTTTTCTCTATAATAAAATATTGAAGGGTGAGCAACTGCAGCGGTGGTTTTCTCCCGACTTGGGTTTCCACCTAAAAATCCTGGTGTTCATGTGTGATGCTTTGTGTGATGGTTTATTCTGTTCTTACTGCACATGTTTACTATTTATAGAACATCTAATGAATGAATGATGGAATGATATAAGTGAAGAACTAATGGCATAATTAGATCTCTGTGGTAAATACTGATTCACCCCCCCCTCTCAGTATTTTTCCCAACAGTCTGCAGGTTGAGGAAAGCCCTTTATGGGCTGAAGCAAGCACCCAGAGCTTGGTACAAGAGGATAGATAGCTACCTGATGAAGTTGGACTTCACTCGTATTAATTTTGATCTGAACCTTTACTTCATGGTTGATAGAGAGAAGCCTTTCATTCTGGTGCTGTATGTGGACAACCTCTTCTTGACAGGTGTTGAACCTCTCATTCATCAGTGCAAGAGGGAGATCGCTGCTGAGTTCAAGATGAAAGACCTAGGACTGATGCACTACTTCCTACGCTTGGAGGTCTGGCAGAGAACTGGCGAGATTTTCCTTTCTCCAGGAAAATACATTGTGAAGCTTCTGGAAATATTTGGTATGGTGGACTGTAAGTCCTTTTCGACACTGATGGAGCTCAACTTCAAGAAGTTGAGTGGCAGCGTTGTTGGGCCCGTATTGGAAAATCCTACTAAGTATCGTCAACTCGTAGGGGCCCTGATGTTCTTAGTGAACACCCGTCCAAATATATGTTTTGTAGTGAACACTTTGAGTCAACAAATGGTTGAGCCTCATCACACTCACTGGGTTGGTTCCAAGAATCTTCTGAGATATCTTTTGGGCATGATAAACCATGGGCTGAGATACACTACCGAGAGCATGACACTCCTTAGATATACTGATGTCGATTGGGCTGGCAGTGTAGTGGATTGAAAAAGCACATCGAGATGTTGCTTCACACTTGGATCTGCTTCAATATCATGAATGAGAAGGAAGAAAAAGTCGGTGGCTTTGAGCACCACGGAGGCCGAATACATTACAGCGAGTATGGCCTATTGTGAAGTAGTCTGGTTGCAAAAGCTCTTCAGTGAGTTGTTTGGGCATGTGCTGTTGGAAATACTGAGAGGGGGGGGTGTATCAGTATTCCTTTCAATTATAGAATTAGTTAATCTTCAATTATTATCAGTTTTTGTACAATGATAGCAGCAAACAAGAGGAACACAAATGCACACAGTTTTTAAGGTGGAAACCCACTCCGGGACAAAACCCACCTAATGCTTTTCTAATAATTCTTTAATATTCAACTCTAATTGAAAATAAAGCTCCAAATTCCTAGAATCTAGAAAAGCATTCTTCTCCAGCTCCCATTGGATGGACGCTCCAAGGCCCGAGATTCTTCAGTATTCAACTGAATGGATGCCCCAACACCCAATGAGCTACAATTCACCCTAGCACCACCCTAATACCCTATAAAAGAATAAAAGAAGAATGAACTCCCGTACCAGGGAAAATGGTCCACTTTACAATGATGTAGAAGAAGAAGATATACTAGACCATAACCCCAAATTTGACACAACCACCTAATGATGATCCTAGACCTCCCAACACTGCCTCTTCAACCCTTGGCAGATAGATACTAGTACAATTTGTACAATAATGTATTTACAATGACTAAGTACAATGATACCTTTACAATGATTATATGCAGTGCTGCCCACTTGAAGACTTCATATGATGAACTTCTTGCTGATGTTATGCACCTTGGTTGCTGCTCTTGTCATGCTACCCTCTGTTGCACCTTGCTTTGCTTTTCTTCCGTAGAAATTCTAGTCCTTTGCAACCCTTGACAACACATGATCTAGATTTTTCTTGCCTTCTAGGAGCTCGATATTGAATCTAGTGTATCTCTGTTATTTCAGATCCTCAATATCTGATTTTCGGTCCTATAGTATTCCTCTGAGTATTTTTTCCAATGCCATAGGTCTGATCCAATTTGGATTCTTCAAGAGAGAGTTATACCCAATCTCTCACAATGCCCTAATTAAGGACTGTTTCAGTAGAGCGCACTTGTACGACATGCCACGTGTCACTGTTTCTTCCTTTCTCTATGAAATTGATAGAGCGAAAATTACAGACTATGCACTATCCACCACTTTTTATTAAATTCCAATCCGATACTCAGAGAGAGAGTTATGACGAATTTTCCAAGGTCAATTCTTTGAGATGAATTTCAGGAGCCTGCAAAAACCTTGTCTTCCACAAATCATATCTCCAAAAATTTTGCGCACCTTGATCTGAAATTTTTACTGCAGCTTCCTCAAGATTTTAGATTAACCTCATAAAAATTTCAGCTTCTGAACCTTCGTAGAAAACAAGTTAGAGCGAAAATTCCACGATGACCTGTTTCATATGGCCGAATCCCTTGCATAAGGAGGAAATGAGGATCGCAATTTATATAAATGCTTAAGTTGAGAGCGGCTTCAACAAGTGAACGTGGGAGGGATTTTAGGAGCTTAAAAAATATTGAACCCATGCCCCAACCCCATGGGGTTTTAGCCCACTAACTGGGGTTACAAACTTCAAAGATGAATATCTCTCAAACCATGAAGAATTACATGGCGTGCCATATATCAACGGAAACATCTCGACAAGTAGAAACCATCAAAAGCATTATTATCCAATAATATATTAAATTTTTAGGTCAAAATTCCCATGCAATATTTGGTTAGCCCCTGGTGCTGCTTGGGTTGACATCAATGACAACTGTTGTTCACAAACAATCTCCCCCTTTGGCATTGATGGCAACACAAGTACTCCCCGTGTGATCATGACACCTCTTCCTACAACATTCTCTCCCCCTTTGAAATCAATGGCAAAGGTTAACTGCCCCTGAAACACAACCATTCTGTGGACCTGTACACACTTCCACTCCCCCTGACACACAACCGTCCTGCAAACCTGTAATCTAATGAGAACTTGGGAGAATCCCAAGCTTTTGATGAAGATATTCAAATGCTTCACGAGGTAAAGGTTTAGTGAAGATATCATCAATTTGTTCTTTTGTACAAACATACTCAATTTTGATATTATTTTCAGCGACTTGTTCTCTAATAAAATTATATTTGATCGGAATGTGTTTTGTTTTTTAATGCATGACATGATTCTTGGAGATGATGATGGCACTAATGTCATAGAATATGGGAATAGGCTCACTGAATTGTACCTGAAGATCTTACAATGTTTGTTTTATCCAAAGGACTTGAGTACAACATGATGCTGCTGCAATGTATTCTGCTTCCGTTGTAGATAACGAGATTGAAGTTTGATTTTTGCTCAACCATGATACGAGACAACCACCTAGATAGAATGCTGCTCCACTAGTACTCTTACGATCATCAACACTTCCTGCCCAATCTGCATCTGTAAAGGCTTCAATAATGAGATTGTTACCCTTGGGATACCACAAGCCATATTCTTTTGTGCCCTTTAGATATCGAAGAATTATTTTGACGACAATAATATGTGATTCTTTTGGTGCTGCTTGGAATCTTGCTACTTTTCCAACTGCTTGCATAACATCTAGCCGAGAGGCTATTATATATAGAAGACTACCAATCATAGATCTGTACAACCTATGATCCACATCCTTAGATGAGTCGTCTATGCTCAATTTGCAACTTGTTACCATCGGAGTAAGGATGGGTTTGAAATCTTCCATTTTGAATTTCTTGAGCATTTCCTTGATGTACTTGGCTTGACATATAAATATTCCTTTCTCTTGCTGAGATATTTGAAGCCCTAAGAAGTATGTCAGCTCACCAAGTAAAGACATCTCAAACTCACTTTGCATCTTTGTAGAAAATTTCTTACTTGGTCGATCATCATTGCTACCAAATATTATATCATCCACATATACCTCAACGATTGTTAAATTATCTTTATCTATTTGTACATAAATATTGCTATTAACAGTACCTTTCTTGAACCCTTGTTAATGTAGATATCCATCAAGACGAGCATACCATGCTCTGGGAGCTTGCTTGAGACCATATAGAGCCTTCTTTAACCTGCAGACATAGTCTTCTTTTTGTGATAGTAGAAAACCTTCAGGTTGTTCGATGTAAACTTCTTCTTCTAATTCTCCATTCAGAAATGCTGACTTAACATCCATTTGGTAGACTTTGATTTTTCTTGAACATGCATAGGCGAGAAACATTCGGATGGCTTCCATTCTGGCAACTAGTGCAAATGTTTTGTCGAAATCAATTCCTTCCGTTTGTGCATAGCCTTTGCAAACCAATATTGCTTTGTTTCTGGTAACCTACCCATCTTCATTCAATTTGTTCTTGAACACCCATTTAGTCCCAATGACATTTTTATCTTTTGGTCGTGGAACTAATTCCTAGGTGTTATTCTTCTCAATTTGATCCATTTCTTCATTCATAGCTGCTACCCAATGTTCATTTTGGCTGGCTTCCTCAAAACTACTAGGCTCAAAGGTTGCTAGAAAAGCAACATGAGCTTGTTGTGATGAACGAAGTTGTCGACCTTCATTTATGTCACCAATGATTTGATTTGATGGATGGTTCTTTTGAATCCACTCTTTTGTTCTCCTTGGAGGAGCTTCTTGTTGTTGTTCTAGTATATCTTGATGATCATTGTTTACTTCTTCCTCGTTGATAGTTGCTTCTTGTTCTACAATTTTATCTGTGTCTTTTTTAGCCTCTGTCTCAAGTTTCAAAGATTCTATATCCTCATCATTACTCGCTAGAACACCATCTTCGTCAAATGTAACATTTATGCTCTCCACTATCTGTTTTCGTCTTAGATTATAGCATTTATAGGCCTTTCTTTTGCGTGAGTAACCAAAAAAGATACCTTCATCAACACGTGATTCAAACTTACCCAAATTTTGATCTTCTCTTTTGATATAACATTTTCTTCCAAAGATTCTGAAATATTTTACATTAGCTGGTTTTCCTTTCCATAATTCATATGGAGTCTTGTTGCAATTATTTCTGAGAAGACTTCGGTTGATAATGAAGACTGCCGTATCAATTGCTTGAACCCATAATTTTTCATCCAATTTTGAGTCCTTCAACATTGTTCTACCCATTTCCTGTATAGTTCTATTCTTTCTTTCAGCAACTCCATTTTGCTGAGGTGTTCGTGCTGTTGAAAATTGCCTTTTTATTCCATTTTCGTCACAGTATTGCTGAAATGATTTGGAAGTGAATTCTCCACCATTATCTGATCTTAAACACTTTATTTTCAAATTAGTTTCATTTTCAACCAAATCCTTGTAGATCTTAAAGCACTCAAATGCTTCAGATTTTTTCTTTAGGAAACTGACGGCTGTCATCCTGGTATAGTCATCTATCATCAACATGAAATATAATTCTCCGTCTAAGCCTTTTGTTCTCACAGGACCACATAGATCAGTATGTATCAATTCCAATGGATGTGATGAAAAGTGTTCTTTTGTTTTAAATTGGACTTTTGTCTGCTTTCCATGCCGACATGGCTCACATAGTGTGTTGGAAGGTTTTGAGATTTTCAGCATTTCTCGTACTGCTTCTTTTTTTCTTATCCTAACAAGATTTTCAAAGTTTATGTGACCCATTTGTTTGTGCCATAACCAAATTTCATCTTCTTTAGCTAGTAGACATGCTTTAGTTGCTTCATCCAGAACATATATGTCGTTTGGAGCTCGACTTGCTGTAGCCACAATTTTACCATACCTGCCTTTCCTGATTTCACATTTTGTGGAGTTGAATAGCATTGTGTGTCCTTGATCACACATTTGTCCAACACTGAGCAGATTCTGATTCATGTTTTCGACCAATAGAACATTCTTGGCTATAACATCTTTTCTTTTGAGAGTGACGGTACCTGATCCTATAACATTTGAAGATCCATCATTTCCAAAGGATATGGTTCCATCATTTCTCTCTTTCAGAGATACAAATTTCCTTCTATCTCCAGTCATATGCATTGAGCAACCGTTGTCAACATACCACACATCTTTATTTTTTTGAGCCTTGAGAGCGAGAGCACAATTATCAGTCTTCTTCTTCTTCCATGTTCATTCATTCTGTGGCTTCGAAGATTCTTCTAGAGTATTTTCAACTCTGCAGTCTCTGGCTATGTGTCCAAAGTTCTAACATTTGTAACATTCCATATTATTTCTTAAATTTTCAAATCTATTGATGTTTCGTTGAGCCCTGAGAGGTTCATATTTGAAGAATATCTTGGAATTGTATTGGTTCATAGGGTACGTGTGACATTCTATAACTTTATGACCAAATTTTCCACATGATTAACAATAGCCATGAAAAATATGTTGGTACCTGGATGAAAATCTTCGTCGAGGAATCATCTTCCAAGGATGTGCTTGCGAATCTTGTCCAATGAAGTCTACATGTATGTCAAATCTCATAGGTTCATTGTATTTTGTTGTAGAAGGTCCTGCTTGTTCTTCTTTGTAACCGAGGCCAGTTCTGTCATTGTAAGATCGTTGATTGTTGATGAGTTCTTCCAATTCCCTTGAGCTGTTGGCATAGTTTTGGACAGTTTTTCCCTTATTCACTTCCTTACGCAGCGAGATTAATTCGGCTTCTAATGCTTCCTTTTCTTGGTTGCTTTCTTCCAACTTCTTTTGAAGTGACTCTTCAATACATTTGTGTTCTTCAACCTCAATTTTGAGACCTTGAACTTGTTCTTCAAGAGTGTTGGAACGGATCTTCTCAGCATTGAGCTCTATTATAAGCTTGATTGCCTCCTCATAAAATTCTTCTATGGTCAACCCTTCTTCTTCATTGTTTGATACTTCTTGTTTATTGTGCTTGGCCATAAACAATACTTTATCATTGGCTTCTTCTTTGCTGTCACTTTCTTCATCGGATGATGAGCTATCTTCTTTAGAGAGAAATTTCCTTTTGGATCCTTTCTTTTTGCCTTGATTGTTGAATTTCTTAAATCCCTTCTTTCCTTTTGAGTTTCCATCACTTTTGTTAGGAAATTTTGCTACGAAATGCCCAACCTCACCACAACTTAAACATATCAATGAAATTTTACCTTTGAATTTTCCCTTACCAGGTTTTATTTTTCTCGTAAAGTAAGCATATTCTTCATCTAAAAGACCTTCTCCATCATCCCCCTTTTCTTCACACTTGCAGGTGCATGTCATTTCAATTGAAGGTTGTTTGTCCTTATTGGTTTGCTTAGATGCAACGAATGCAGTTTCTAGATTTGAAGTACCCTTTTCTTCATCAAGTCTCATTTCATATGCTATGATAACTCCATGTAATTCTTCCTTGCCGAGTTTGTCCAGATTTGCACTGTATTCTAAGACAGATACCTTTGGGTTGAATCTCCCTGGTAACGTTCTAAGAATCTTCCATATAATATTCTTCTCGTCAACTGGCTCTCCCAATCCTTCCAGAGTATTGGTTATTTCATCAACGTATTGGAAGTATGCAGCAATGTTGCAATCTTCTTTCATTATGAGTTGCTCAAATTTTTCTCTATAGATTTGAAGCTTTGCTTCTTTGACATTTGAGTCACCTGCATATATATTCTCAAGCTTGTCCCATACATTTTTGGCGGTTTTACAACCCAACACCTTATGATAAGCATATTCAATAAGTCCACTGATAATAATATTCTTTGTTTTTGCATCATTTACCAAATTCTTCTTACCTTGTTCATCCGTGGTTGATGTAAATCCATTTTGAACAGTGTCCCATACTTCGTAACCTTGCGCCAAGAGATAGACCTCCATTCTTCCTTTCCATAGTGCATAATTATTTTCATTGAATAGAGGTACACCATTCTTGGTATGCTCCATGACCTCCTTCCAGCTGTTAAACTGCTATTGAAGGAACCAAGCTTTGATACCAATTGTTGGAAATACTGAGAGGGGGGGTGAATCAGTATTCCTTTCAATTAGAGCATTAGTTAATCTTCAATTATTATCAGTGTTTGTACAATGATAGCAGCAAACAAGAGGAACACAAATGCACACAGCTTTTAAGGTGGAAACCCACTCCGAGACAAAAACCACCTAATGCTTTTCTAATAATTCTTTAATATTCAACTCCAATTGAAAATAAATCTCCAACTTCCTAGAATCTAGAAAAGCATTCTTCTCCAGCTCCCACTGGATGGACGCTCCAACGCCCGAGATTCTTCAGTAGTCAACTAAATGGATGCCCCAACACCCAATGAGCTACAACTCACCCTAGCACCACCCTACCACCCTACAGAAGAATAAAAGAAGAATGGACTCCTGTACCAGGGAAAATGGTCCACTTTACAATGATATAGAATGATGTAGAAGAAGAAGATATACTAGAACATAACCCCAACTTTGACACAACCACCTAATGATGATCCTAGACCTCCCAACACTGCCTCTTCAACCCTTGGCAGATAGATACTAGTACAATTTGTACAATAATGTATTTACAATGACTAAGTATAATGATACCTTTACAATGGTTATATGCAGTGCTGCCCACTTGAAGACTTCATATGATGAACTTCTTGCTGCTATTATGCACCTTGGTTGCTGCTATTGTCATGCTACCCTCTGCTGCACCTTGCTTTGCTTTCCTGTTGTAGAAATTCTGGTCCTTTGCAACCCTTGACAACACATGATCTAGCTTTTTCTTGCCTTCTAGGAGCTCGATATTGAATCTAGTGTATCTCTGTTATTTCAGATCCTCAATATCTGATTTTTGGTCCTATAGTATTCCTTTGAGTCTTATTTCCAATGCCATAGGTCTGACCCAATTTTGATTCTTCAAGAGAGAGTTATACCCAATCTCTCACAATGCCCTAATTAAGGACTGTTTCAGCAGAGCGCACTTGTACGGCGTGCCACATGTCATTGTTTCTTCCTTTGTCTCTAAAATTGATAGAGAAAAAAGTAAAGACTATGCACTATCCTCCACTTTTTACAGAATTCCAATCCGATACTCAGAGAGAGAGTTATGACGAATTTTCCAAGGTCACTTCTTTGAGATGAATTTCAGGAGCCTGCAAAAACCCTGACTTCCACAGATCATATCTCCAAAAATATTGCTCACCTTGATCTGAAATTTCAGCTTCTGAACCTTCGTAGAAAATAGGTTAGAGAACAAATTCCATGATGACCTGTTTCAGATGGCCGAATCCCTTGCATAAGGAGAAAATGAGGATCACAATTTATATAAATGCTTAAGTTGAGAGGGGCTTCAACAAGTGAACATGGGAGGGATTTTAGGAGCTCAAAAAATATTAATGATGACTTTTCAATGACCCATGCCCCAACCCCATGAGGTTTTAGCCCACTAACTAGGGTTACAAACTTCAAACATGAATATCTCTCAAACCGTGAAGAATTACATGGCGTGCCATATATCAACGGAAACATCTCGACAAGTAGAAACCATAAAAAGAATTATTTACCAAGAATATATTAATTTTGTAGGTCAAAATTCTCATGCAATATTGGGTTAGCCCCTGGTGCTGCTTGGGTTGACATCAATGACAACTGTTGATCAACATGTGATAGATACCACCGTGATACTCTGTGATAACCAGAGTGGGATTCGCTTGTCCGGGAATCCCATGTTCCATGATTGATCTAAGCATATTTATATCAGGTACCAATTTATCTGGGATATGGTACAGCAAGGCACCATAAGGCTCGATCATATAGGAACTAATGAGAAGGTCGCGGATATTCTCACAAAGCGTCGGGGGAAGGTCAAGTTCCTAACCTTTCATGAGAGTCTTGGTATAGTGGAACAACCCAATGATGAGGGTCCTATTGGACGATGAGCTCTGGGAGCTCTGGGGGGCTTTGGGGATAGCTTCTCGGAGCTATAAGCAACCACAGGGCTAGGCTTGCCAAACCTTGTTGGTGTGCTTGGGCCCCACCATTGTGATGATTGAGTTGGTTCACCTCTCATTATCTATGCCCCATATGCATCCTACCCATTGAGTTCAAGGCTCATGGGAAGTATCTCTCATTTGGCCAATGAGGTGGGAAAATATAGAGACTAGTAGCAAAGACTGATGGATGCATAAGAGATTTCCATACTCTCTATCTAGGATGGCACGGTCCAACCACTTGATCTAGGATCAAGTCTAGTCAGGTTTCGGACCTCCTACTGACTTCAGGTCAGATAAACCAACTTTGAGTTGGTATGAGACTATTTGTGAGTCATGTAGAGGTTTCGGACCTCTGGGATGAATCTGTCAGTTGGGAGTGATTTCTTTGTGACTGACCCACTTATGTTCTGAAATAAAGAGCCAACAAAGCAAGTTACGACGGGATGATGCACGATGTTGAGTTGCACAAGTGGATGGAGTTCTCCCTAGTTGAGAGGGAATGTTAAAATTGGAAAACTAGATCCAAACTCCATGTTGTGATGTTGAGATGAAGATACCAATATTTTTATTGGGTTCCTCTTTCGAAGAGGTGCAAGATCGATCTAAAGATCATCTTGATTCGATGAGCAGAACATTTATTTTGAATTTATTTTCTAATATATTCAAATATGTGCAGGCCGGCTTTAAGGTTTTGTACCCCAAAAAATGTGTCACACACCCTCAGTGATGGATATAAATAAAGTCAATGTTGGAGGAAATTTCACTCATCTCCTCATCACACATATTTCTCTCTCCACTTCTGATTGGTTTGAGCTACTTGGAGGCAATCTGCGTTCCACACGTGGGAGAAGGACAAAGACATTTTCTGCTGCAGCTAGGGTTTCCACCGCAGGTTTGACGAGCGTTGAATTTGGTCAACACATGGTCAAAAGGAGCTGAATTTTGGCATAGAATTCGATTTCTGCAGTCCGTACATTTTGGCACAAGAACCGAGGTCAAAGGTTGACTATAGACCATTCTGCGTTGACTTTTACTTGTTGATGTTCTGCATTGACTTTTCTGGGGCAGCGCTGAATTTTCTGGGTTGAATTTTGAGTTGACTGTTTGGATAATCTGAGGGTTGTGTGACATTGCTAGTTAGCTGACCAATTGAGACTTTGCTGGTTGAAGCATCCTGTTGACCGCCATAACGCACCAACACACTTATCTATTTCTGGCTTGTCTTCTGTCAATCTACTGGTATGTTCTATCAGTATTTTACTTAATGATTTATGTGATTGTTGTCTAGTATTGAAGAGAAAGTAAAGTTGCATCAAGCATAGAACATCTACATAAATTTACAATTTGTTTAAAGGATTATCGATTTTGGAGGAGTCATATACAAATTTTCGGCCTGCAGAAGAAAGTAGGTAGGAAGGTAATATCTTCTCTCAGAAAATCCAAGGAATAGATAATGAAATCTCTCTCGGGCTGAAGGAGAACCACCCACTTCTTGACCCCAAGACTTAGTCTCCAAGATTCGAGGCACCTCCTCAGAGCGGCAGGTCGCCAGTTTCTTTGCTAGAACAACCCCCTGAGGAAGAACTACAGAATGATGAAGCTCTCAGCACTTCTTTTGGTATTGGGCAGACCTTTGGCTCCAAGAGAAAGAAGGGGAAAGTAATCAGGAAGGAGGTTAGGCCAAACTTGGTATTGGGAGTGGAAATTCCGTTAGAAGAGGCCTTGGCAACCTCAGAACTTATCCCGATGGGGCGTGCAAAAGGTCGTCAATATTCCTCAAATTATATCGCAGAGTGGATACATAAGTCTTGGAGTGGAGATCTGACCACTCAAACAAAGGTTATCATCTTGACCAGAGGTTGGTTTATGGTCAGGTTTACAAATGAAGAAGCAGTGGAATGGGTTCTAGAAAGGAACTGGGGCTTTGGAAATTCCCCAATATTCTTCAAAAAATGGATGCCATTATTCGACGCACAAAGAGAAAGGCTCAAAGAAATACCGGTTTAGGTGCGTCTGTCGGCCCTCGCGCCCTAGCTCTGGTCGATGGGAGTGCTCAGAGCCATTGGAAATATTTTGGGCACATTTCTTGAAGCAGATATGTCATTCCTAGTGACAAAAGAGAGGAAGGTTGCTCAAATATTGCTTCGGTTGGACCCAAGAGAAGGGCTAGCAGATATGATGCAGATTCAAGTGCATGGCCACTCTTTCTCTTAGATTCTAGATTGTGATCAGTTAGCATTATTTTTCCATCATTGTCATAATTATGGTCATCTGGCAAGGGATTTTCCTTTAGGCTTCCATAGACGTAAGAGACATCGGGAAGAGCCTGAACTTGAGGGCAGTATTGGGGAAGAGGTGGAGGCCGAGGTACAATAGGAGGAGTTGGATAATAGCATGATGGCTTCATTGATCCCATGGAAATTTAGCTACCACCACAGGGGGATAGGTGGAAGAAGTAGACACAGCTCGGGAAAGTCTGGGCGAAGTGGAACTCACACGACAGGTGCCTCTTCCCATAGGTACTGATACTCCCCCTACTACTCCTATGTCTGTTAATTTATTTCCTCGGTCTGTTTGTCTCAAGCTTAGTCCCTCAAATATTGCTTCGGTTGGACCCAAGAGAAGGGCTAGCAGATATGATGCAGATTCAAGTGCATGGCCACTCTTTCTCTTAGATTCTAGATTGTGAGCAGTTAGCATTCTTTTTCCATCATTGTCATAAGTATGATCATCTGGCAAGGGATTGTCCTTTAGGCTTCCGTAGACGCAAGAGACATTGGGAAGAGCCTGAACTTGAGGGCAGTATTAGGGAAGAGGTGGAGGCTGAGGTACAATAGGAGGAGTTGGATACTCATCATGATGGCTTCATTGATCCCATGGAAATTTAGCTGCCACCACAGGGGGACAAGCAGAAGCAATAGACACAGCTCGAGAAAGTCAGGGCGAAGTGGAACTCACGCGACAGGTGCCTCTTCCTGCCAGTACTAATACTCCCCCTACTACTCCTATGTATGTTAATTTATTTCCTTGGTTTGTTTGTCTCAAGCTTAGTCCCTCCAGCCATAAACATTTTGAGTCCTGTTCCCTTGTTTCTGATCTTATAGCTCTTGAAAGTATCATCTTTTCCATTCTTGAGTTATCTTTATCCGACATTCCCCTATTACCTGAAGAGCATCCCTCGGGCCCTGTGTGCCCTATTGAAATGCCTCATTATAACCTCAGGCCGAGAGACAAAAAATATGGTATTGTTATCCCTGTTGGAGGTCTTGGGATCCACTTGGAACCCTCTGTTCCTAATAAAACGAGAGGCATAAAATCGAACATCTCCAAAGAAAAGTTGAAAGAAAAACTCGATATTGATGATGGCAAGAAATTATCCCTTAAAGTGGCGCTTAGAGCAGCAATGTCCCCTGTCATGGTTTCTCAATGATTGTGATGTCCTACAACTGTAGAGGGCTTGCTAGTGCCCACAAAAAACTGGCTCTAAAAAGTTTCTTCAGTTCATTGCATTTCTATATTGTCTTACTTCAAGAAACATGGGTGAAGGGGACATGGTGATGAATTTTTTAACCCAAATTCTTCCTGGGTGGTATTTTTTGGTTCTTGATGCATCTGGGAAATCGAGAGGATTGGATTTGGGATTCAGAGATCAGAGCATCAAACTTCTGAATTCCTGGGGGTCTAATCTAGCTCTTGGGGACGAGGTCTTTTCTTCTGATCTTGGGTTACAATTCTCCATTATAAATATCTATGACCCCTGCCAAGATAGAGTAAGCTTCTAGAACTCTTTCTTCTCAATGTCTCTCATAAACAACTTAATGATAATCCTGGGAGAGATTTTTAATGTCTCTTTGGGTTTTTCTGAGCCTTGGGGGCCTCACACCCAAACAAATCCCCTGGAAAATTTTTTTCTAAATAAATTTAGGAGGGGTAACTTCATTAATATAGATCCAATCAAGCATAGTTGGGTTTACCACTATATGTATCAATACATAAGGTATTATTTTTGAGTTCAGAGTGATTGATTTATTTGTCTGTGGACCTATATCAGTTATCCAAGTCTCTTTTCTTTCTCCACTCTCTTCCTCACCTACAAATGGAATCCTTAGATTTAAATTAATATATGTACATTTCAGCCTATTGTGAAGGACTACAAGGTTTTTGTGGGAAGCAGGATGGCCTACCAAGTATTGGGAATAGATCACTATTGAGAGGGATCCTCTAAAATCGTCTCTTGGAAAGGGAGGATCACGATAGTATTAGAAGATAATGGCGTGGGAGATTTTATCAAAAACAAAATTCCACCACCGCAAGATCCCCAACAGTTGGCCCAACATAATAAGAATGACATTGAAGCCAATTTGATACAAATTTGATAAAATTAAATTTTGATAAATATTTCTTTTTAATTTTATCAGGGAAAAAATTTTGGATTCACCTAAAAATCTGCACTCGTTATGTGTATTGCAGATGTGGATTTAAAAATTAGAATATGATGATTCTGGCCCCTCAATTATTCACAGGAAGTGCTTCTAGAATTTTGGACGTTTGGTAATTCTATCTAGAAGGAGAGTTGGATGCATATGCCTTGGTAGTTTTAGGTTCAATGGAGGAATAGCATTGTAAGGAGATGATTTCTGTATTTATTTATGCACTAACTTTCTTGAGTCGGTTTTTGGGTTTGGGTTGTTCATTGTGTTGGATTCATGAAATAATTTGAGCCTGCGCTAAAGGATTGCATTGGAATCCTTGCATTGGCCAAATTCAAGTCATGCTAGTATTTTATGCCCTATTGTGCTTGATTCATTATATTTTCTTACATATATTCAGATGGATTGGGAAATATTTAGCATGTGTGAAATGTCTCTGCGCGATTATGATCATTGTTACCATGTTGTTGAAAACTTGTTGCATGTTTTGTTTTGAATTTCTTTGCACGATTGTAGCTTTGAACATAGTATTTACTTCTCACATCCTAATATTCCTAAAATGACTTCTCCAACTCTGTTTAATCAAATTAATGCATCCCAACTAAATGGGTGCATAGTCATTATCACGAATTCATTTATTATCACTTTGAAAGATTGGCACAAAAAACTTAATGAACAGATGGGTCATTTTAGATACATCTTAAGAGAAGAAGAAATGTATTCAATAGCCATAAGATAAAATCAAAATAAACAAGATCTTGTGAATCGTTGAAAGGATAGACACGCCTATACTAAATCTAACAAATTGCCTTGTGATAAAGATCAGCGATAAGTACCTTGTTCCAGTATATTTTCTATTTCATTTGGTAGCCCATGACCATTAATGTGAGCAACATCATGATTACCAATAGATCTGCCCACATCAAGTGTTCTTCCAAGGATCTGCCCAAAGATAGAATATAGTCAGATATTGATACATTGCAAGAGAGCATTATGGTGGACAGGCTGAAGTTGAACATAGCCAGTCTCTTTAATTTCAAGATATGTACATGTTTCAGGGATGGGTTAATAACTTACTGAAACACTAGTTTTGTACCAGTCACCTATAAGCAGAGTTATATCACCATCAGGCGGAGGGAATAGAACAAGGATCAGGGCCCTGCTAGCTACATTTAGTCTTTCAAAGCCCCCTGCAGCTTTCTGCAAATATAATGATGGAAATTAATAGTATCTACCTATCTGATCCTTCACTTGGAACTTGTACATAAAGTTATTTCCTAGTGGTATGGGGCAGTTTGTGCTAGGTACTCCATATTGCCATGAATTTATCCATTATATGGTGGTCAGTGATCTTCTATAAGAGCTGGGGTCTCACTAGGAATGTGCAGGTACTGTTTGATGTGTTATAGGTTTTGTATACTTTTAACAAGCGATTTTTTCAATGATAGACCATAAGAGAAGGTCATCCCAACGAAACCTGCACCAATTAAAAATTTTAGGAATGATCATCTTATACATAAAAGCAATCAGTAACAGCAGAAATCACCCACAATTTACATTTAGTTTCATTGTTCATACCAGGATTGGAGTTGCCCTATGGGAGTAGAACCATAGCAATAGCAGAGGAGTAAAGACCAGTTGCATTTAACACCTCTAGAGTCTAAATCAACCATTCAATGGATCAGAAAGTGTGGAAAAATGGGCTCGATTTTTTTTCAATAAGGTCTAAGTTCTTCTTCAAGAACTGATCCTCAACCCTGAAAGCCCTAATGGTCATTGTTCTTACTATGACTCGCCAAAATGATTTTCAATGGGTCATTTCGTTGTACCATTTAGTCTCATCAGTTATAGCTGAAGCAAAATAGTCTTCTCAAATACCACTACCTTGTCTCCTGAATTGTGCATCGTCGGAATGCCATTGCTCTCATTCTTCCCGCCACTCTGTGCATCATCGACATGTCATTGCCCTCATTCTTCCCACCACGCTGTGCATCGTCGACATCCCATTAAACTCATTCTTCCCGCCACGCTCCATAGAGGCCTTCCTCATTTTTTTTAATGTGATCACTACTTCCTGCTAAGTTGTGCATCGACTGCATGTCATTTCCCTCATTCTTTCAGCCACGCTCCATAGAGGCCTTCCTCCTCAAATTATTTTTTAATGTGATTGCTACTTCCTGCCACGCTCCATAGAGGCCGTCTTCAAAAAATTTAATGTCATTGCTGCTTCCACAAATTAGGCACGATTTTTGAAAGCTATTAAACTCTCTATGTGGTGAGATTCTCTAGTGCCTTTGACAAATAATGTTCCCGGTTTTTATCTGTGTTTTTTTCAAATATGGTTTTCATTTAGTGATTTTTTTAACAAAATTTGAATATGTATTTTATATTTGAGTGAACAAAATAAAAATAATATTTTATTAACGGTTGGAAAAATAAAAATTCTATGTGTAAAAAGAGACAATTATGTTAGATATCATGAAGGGCTAATATTTATTTGTGGAGAAATTTTGACAAGAGCGATAATAAATTAGGGTAAAAAATATTATTAAGGGAAAAAGAGTAATTAGTTGGTTGGTTGGTTAGTTTAATTTATTATTATCAATGTTGTAGTATTTGTTTAGTTCTTTATTTTCCCTTGTTAGGTTCAAATTCTTGTTTAAACATTTTTCCTATTTTTATAACACTGGAAAAGTAGAAGCCTCTAAAGAGTAGGACCACCTCGCAAGTGTATCTCCAAATTTCTTGACCTTTCTTACTAAATCACTTGTTATTAGTATATACTAGAAACATATTGGATATACTTTTGGGTTATAGTGGCAATCATTCCATTTCGTCTCAAGTATAGCTCAAATCACTTTGATTAATTACCAGTGTTGGATTTCTCTATAAGCTTTTCCTAGAAGTAAAAAAGAACATGACTTTCAATCTAGAAGGACAGTTTCCCCAAAGAGTGCGACCACTCCACATGTGTATTTAGAGATGCCTTGACCCTTTCTAAATTATATGTTATTATTATAGACTTGCAACATATTGAATATACTCTTAGGTTAGAGTGGAAGTCATTTCAATTCATCTCAAATGTAGCTTAAGTTACTATAATGATAAATATATATTATTTTTTCTATTTATGATAGGGATATTGACTATGTTAATATGTGTTGTGGTTAATCATTTTAATAGCAACTTCTATGTTGGTTTAGTAGTGATTGTATGAAAGTGTTCTAATTTTAGCATTATAGATGGATTCATGGACCCCTTTAAGGGGGTCATTGAATCCATCTACCTAAATTTTAACATTGCGGACGAGGGTCTCTAAATTTTAGCACTTCAGATGGACTTGGAGACCCCTTTGTCTCTAAATTTAACACTGCATATGGATTCAAAGAAGGGGGTCTCTGAATCCATTCGCAGTGTTAAAGTTAAGAGACAAAAGAGTATTCATAATTTTAACATTTTAGATGGATTCATAGACCCATTTGTCTCTAAATTTTAACAGTGCAGCTAGATTCAAAGACCCCTGTAGTGAAATGTAACATTTCATTATCAAAATTTCAATTTTCCATTTCTGGAGTGACACAATTAAAAATTACTAACATAAATGACTAATTCATATACTTGTTGTACTTATTATTTGGTCATATTTTTATTCTTGGAGTATAATAGTCATTTATGTTGATCATTATTAATTTGGTCACTTATTATCTAGTCATATAGTCTAATCCTAGACTAAATTAGTCATTTATGTTAGTCGCCTTTAGTTTAGTCACTTATTATTTAGTCGTATATTTTATCCCTACACTAAATTAGTCGTTTAAGTTAGTCATTTTTAGTTCGGTCACTTAAAATTGCTCAAATTTAGTAGTAATTCACTTGGAATAATTGTGGTGACTAAATTTTTTAGTCACCTAGTCACCAATTTCATCATTTTCTACTAGTGATTTAGAGAAGGACTTGAAGACTGAAACTTCAAGTGAGACCAAGAGGTCCAATGACTTTAATTCTGATGACTCTTGTATGTTTGCAAAAAAGCTGAGGAAGCTTGAACAAAGGATGGATGTATAGTTGGAGTTTGCAGAACTCAGAGCCGCTGAGTTGAGAAGAGAAGTTTCTGTTTGTGAAGCAGAACATAGTACAGATGAAGAATGGAGATCTGCAAGAGATCTTGTGAACCATGGTGGAGGTTTGAGACAGCAAGAATATTTTCTTGCTGAAGAGGAAATTAATGATGATTTCCTGAGTTATTGGACAAGTCCATATCAGCTAGATGATGTAGAACCTTGTATTTTTGTAACTGATAATTGTGATGTGATTACAGGTTTTACAGAGGAGGATGAGCAATCTTGTGAAGCTGTCACAAGTATGAAGAATTATCTCTCGGAAGATGAATACTCTGGAGAAGAATGCAATGTTGGAGAATGTCCCTTGACTGAAAGAGGCAGTGATACATTTATGATGGAAACTATTGCAGCGCAGGAGGAAATTCTTACGAGTGAAGAAGGAAAGGATCAGTTTGAAGAACTGAAATGGGAAACACCAGTTGAGGCTGTTGAAGCTCCTGGATGCAGGGACTGTAAGTAATGTTGAAGTTCTTAAGGAATTCCAGAGAGAAATTTCATTGTTGAAATACTTGTTGGAGAATTCAGAGTATGAAAGAGAGATTGCAGAAGGCAGAGTTCACTACAGTGAACAAGAAACCGTCATGGAGGCAGATGGTGTGAATGAAAGGATTTTTGAAAGTCTTGGAATTCTTCAGAGAATTCTTGGAAAATTTTGAATCAACATACTGATGTGCTGATAGAGAAGGAAGGAGTTTCAGGATAGCATACTGAAATGCTGGCAGAGGAAAGAAAGGCACTAAGGCCTTATGAATTTTGTTTTAACAATTGTTTTGTGAATGCAGATTCGATTGATGTTGGAGAAAAGTTGACACCATTGGGAAGTCAATTAAAAGAGGAGGAGAATTATGTGGAAGACTTTAATCCATGGAATGAAGAAGTTGGACTGCTGGAGACTATGTTGAATAAACAGAATTCAAAGCAGGAAGGAGAACCTCAATTTCAAAATTAGGGATTGTAGAATGTGAAGATGCAAGGGAATGAGGATGGTGAAGACTTTCTAGGTCTTGGAAAGGATTTGGAACAACAGAAAGAAGATTTGATGATTGAAGCATCAGATGAGACCGTGGGGTCTTATGATTTTAAATTTGGCAAGTTGTGTGTGAATGCAAGTATTGAAGAAGACATTTCATGTGATGAAACTGTATTTAGTGAAGCTGAATGTTTCCAAGAAAAATATGATGATGATTATCTTTTAGGGGGAGATCAGATTGAATTACTACAGAAAAATTAGGAATTCATAAATTCCTTGTTTGGTGAAAAATATTGTTTCAATGGAAATATGACAGCTATGTTTGAAGATGAATTTGTTCCTGATAATGAAAAGGAGGAGCCGTTTTGTCTGATGGACAAAGAGAAGATCGGAGGAAAGAATTTTGGGACTGCTACAGTGGTGGAGAATCAGAATTTTATTCTGATAGAAGATGAAAATGAAGAAATTGAAGGAATTGATTTGATTGCCAAATTCAATCAAGGGGATAAAGGAAAATTACTAAAGGTTGTCAAGGAAGAAGAAGAAGAACATGTTGAAACAAGTTTGCAGCATATTGATGAAATGCTTGAGAAGGAAATGGCAGAACAGTAGGTTGAAGTGTTGCCAGAGGAAATGTTAAAGCAACAATTTGAAGTGTTACCAGAAGAGGAAGAGACACAAGGATTTTATAGTTTTGGTGCTTGTTTTATTATTGCAGGTGCTGATGGAAGGAATAAAGTATGTTTGGTCCAGGAGAAGAAAAGAGATGATGACAGTGACTGGCAAGTTAAATACCAGTCCAGAGAATTGCTGAAGTCAGAAAATGAAGAAATTGTCATGGAGGATAATCAGGAAGAGTTTTACTGTTGCAGAGAACAAGAGGGTATGGATGATTGGGTGGTAGTTAGAGTGGGAGCTAGAGCAGTCGCAGGATTTCAGCAAGTGGAAACTAAAGCTAGGTTAGCAGTAAGAAATGAACAAGTAAAGACCGAGCAATTAAGAACTCAGCAATTAGAAGCAGAACCAGAAGTACAACAATCAAGAGGAAGCAGTATCCAGCAGTCAGAAGACGTATTAGACAGAAAAATTGAATTTATGAGAAAACTGATGGTGAAAGTGTCTCAAAGGAAGGTAGCAGCCGAAAAGAGAAGCAGAAGCAGCAGCATCAAAATAAAGACAGAAGGAGAATGTAAAAGTGCAGCTGGTGGAGCCAGACAGAATAAGATATGGAAGCCTGGAGAAGTGAAGAAGAAGAATATTGCAACAGATTATCAGTTGCAGAACAAAGTGTGGGATCCAGGGGGACAAGACTGCAAGCACATGATCGGGGGATCATGATTAAATTTAACTTGGGGAGTCTGATGCAGGGGCATTAGGCTAAAACAAATTCCATGTAGTTTTATAGGCTTAGGATTTTTGAGTCTTCAAAAAGGTTATATTTTATGTAATGAAATCAGTACATTTTAATTAATTTTGATTAAATGTAGAGAGAATTGGAACTTCCCTCGAATGATTAGAGGACAGGAGAAGTCTATTAGATAGGAATGTGAAGAGGCAGTTCAGTGCAGTTAGGGAGTTAGACTAAATTTAGGATTTGAGGATTTCAAGAGTTTTGTCGAATCATTGTAGGAGCTGAGTCGATTCGTTTCCATCCTGTATAAGTGTAAGCCTCAAAGGAATTAATAGACAGACCTGGAGAGAGATCTGTAGAGGCAGAGTACAGGAGATAGGAGGCCATTGAATTGAAGATTTGGCTGAGGACGAGAAGATTTTGTAAGTAATTTCATTTTGTATATGAAAGGATCTTCTCGAAATAACATGAGTATTGTTTGATCTAATTACTGTGTGAATGGATTTTGAATTCAATAAGCAATGGTATAATAATGTATGGATATACTCTGTAATTTTGGATTTCAAATGATGTTCTGTATATGATTGGGAATTCGATGTTGGTTAATGAGGCAGTTAATGTCGATCTTGTAGTTTAAGTTAATTGTATGAAGGGTTGTGTGTTCCTTTGAGGAGACGAAGGAAGGATTGCAGTCATCGACCACTGCAAGGGTCGATGACATGGAGCAGATTTGACTCTCAATACAAGTTCGATATCTGAATATCTTGGATCTTAAGAAGGGGCATCCAAGGAGTAATTTAGTGTATTATTGAGAATACACAGTGTGTTTAGGACCACGATGGGCCTGAATAAAAGGCATGTCCTAGTGTAAATTTGAGCAAAGAGATCCAACTAAAAAGAGGTGAGAGCCGAAGCTTGAAGACTTGTAATTCTGGGATTGATCGAACCTTGAATGCGCAGTGTAAAATCTGATGGAACTCTGCATTATAACATGTGGAAGTGCCATGTTAAAATGTTGATGAACCAAAGGTTAACATATGAAAAGGCGAGATAATGGAACAGAGTTGAAGAGAGGCGGAACCTTGAACAAGCGGGAATCAGAACCAAGAGCATTGAATAGGGAAGGCAGTTTTGCAAACCCACAAGTGGGTTTCGCATTATTGTTAGATGGTAAGTGGAATGACTAGAAAAAGTGCGATATTGTTCGTTGGAGGACACGTGGAATAAGTGGTATTCCCTTACCACCTATTTCGTACTTTTTCTGTGTGTTAAGGTGCTGTGGAATAAAAATTTCGATTGACGTCCGATCATGTTGGCAATAGATCCAAGGGTTTTCGCACAGGAGAGTTGCACGAGAGTTAGCTCAAAGGTATGACCGGCGTTAATTGTGTTGATAATTGTTTATTAATTAATTAATATGGTGGGCCTGAATGGTTAGTTATGTAATGTTGGGTTTTGAACCAAAAGGTCGAGGATTTTTAATAGTTGTTACCATTTGGATATGCATATGAATGGAGGGCGGAAGTTTATGTCAATGAAATATAAGGTGGTAGGGCCGAGAGTCTTTATTATATGGTTGGCACCCTTGGTAATTCTTAACCAAGTTTTATATGGGTAAAATGACATTTAAATGTTAATGGGCTCGGGTCTAAAGCGTTTGTGGGCTCGGTACATGTTATAGAGAGTATGGTCGCAGTGTTGGGTTTTTTTATAATAGTCGGGGTGTTAATATAAGGTCTCAAGTATAGATTGAATTAAAACCCGCATGTAAAGTTGATGGTTTCATAACCTTTGATTAAGAGAAGATAAGCTTCCACATTTATTTAAATTGTCAGTTCAGATAATAAGATGGGGATGCACTTTTATATGCATGAGAGTTGAGAAAGTGGTTTAGGAAGGGGGGTCCCCGTTATCAAAAACTATAGCTGGGAGACTATTGAGAACAGAGCCAAGGAGAACCCCGTAAGAGAGAGAGCTTTGTCTAGATTCCCGACAGGCTTTGTTGAGACGTGCTCTGCTGCAAAACCTGCCAAAGGAAGATCATAGCATCAGATCATTTGGTTGTAATCTCCCTTTTTGTCATCTATAATATAAGCGACTCTAATTTTGGTTCCATTCGTGTGTCTACTCTTTTATGTAATGCAACGAATTATGTCTTCTCTGACTGATATATAGTTACATGCTTTAAGTATTACGTTGTATGTCGTAATTTCTCTGCATGTGTACAGGTGTCCGGACGTGGCGAACGGAAGGATTGTGATCTGTCAAGCTAGGGACGAGGAGCACTGCTTCTTCCTCGACAACAACAGCGTGGGATTTGAGGTAGGCTACTTATCGTGATATTTTTCTTTCTTGTAACTAGGAACCAACGTCATTGCGTGATTCGATTGTTGCTAGACCCAATCTAGGGCTAGTGGGATTGCCTCTGTCCACAGAGGGGATTTACCTAGACAATAGTAGGGCTAGTGTAAACTCCCCTTGTCTTTATCATAATAAAATGCATCTGATGTTTATCTTCCATTCTTGTTTACATCTATAATGAGATTTCTAGAATTCTTTGATCAGTTAGATAGGTTGTAATTGTTTTATGTTTTGTCGTGGTTTTACTCTTGTCGTGTTGTCTTGACTGTTTGTACAGGTAATCGAACGTTGATAGTAGCGTGTATCGAGATGGAGAAGAGCGAAAAATCAAGTAGCTTTGACGGGAGATGACAACATAGCATCCGAACGAGGTAGGTCATCTTCCTTGCTCTGAATTTCATTTACAATCTAGGGAGGTAGATGTTAGTATGTTCCCGTAGTTGCTAGACCCACCCTAGGGCTAGAGGGATCGCCTCTGTCCGCAGAGGGGATTTACCTGGACAACAGTAGGGTTAGCTACCAAGCCAAAATATTGGTCTGTGGTTACCTTTTTTGGTATTTATTCTTCAGCCTTAGAGATCTGACGAAGTGATAACAACACCCATTATAACTTGCTTTGCCAAAGAAAGATCATCATTTTTTAAAATCCATGGGACATCACCTTCTTTGAAATACTAATTAGAGGGACTATCTACCTTTGATCCTGTACTTTATAATCGTCTTGGCCAATGTTTCTTTTTAGTTTTGAAAGTAATAATATCTTTCCTAACAACCAATGTGTCACCTAGTGGAGCGGAGTGAATACATTATCGGGCGAAATTTCAATGTGATATGCAGAATTTCAATGCAATATATCGCAATCGCAATACATATTGGTTGTCACAAATCGGAGATCGAAGCTTATCGCATATCGTAATCGGAGGGGGCAACATGGATGCTTAGAAATAGGATTTGCGATATGCGATAAGCGAAGTGACGTGGCAAGGAAATGGGTCCTAGTGTTATTGCAATCGGGGATTTTTTGGAAGCGACAACAGATGATAACAAAGGAATTGCGAAATGGAAATTGCAAAATAAGGTAAGGTGGGTCCACAAAGCAATACAATAGTGCGAAATGACATGGCAGTAGGCGGGTCCTACCAATCACATCAGGGGTTTTTAGGAGAGGGCAACATAAAGCAGTAACAAAGTGGCGGGATTTCAATGTGATAGATCGCATTGGGGTATCGCAATCGCAAGATAGAGCAGGCAACATAGAATTGTTTATAGCGGGGCTACACTACGATCTGCAATTTGCGACAAATGACTAAAAGAATAGAGGTTGGACTTTGATTTTTTTTAAATTTTAATCCTAAAATAAAACTATGGATTGGACTCATGATTTAGCAAGAAATTGTGCTAACAGGCTCCCCATTTGAATAGAAAATTTCTATGAACTCATTCTCCTTCTCTCTCTCATATGCTCTACTCCATTCAGCTGGTGTCGTTATTGCATGCCTTTGGGTTCTCTCTCATTTACCATTGAAAGCAGATGTTTCTCTTTTGTAAGGGTGTTCTTCTGGGAGGAATACCCTGGAGCAATCATACACTGGCTTTCATAGGTCATTGGACCATCTAGATTTCAGAGAAGGTCCACAACATTTACATCCATAATACCCTTATGTTACAAGACCTACGGAATTATTTTGTACAATATGCATGGCACGTTAAAGAATATCACGAAGATTAGAACAATTACAATGAATTAAATAAATAATATGCGAAATAATATTGCTACGTATATAAACAAATAAATAAACATGTAATTTACCAGAGCAAACTCCTAAGCATGGATAATCATGTGACATGTAAGCACATATGCCATACAACATACAACTCCTCTCTGCTGCGATGGGTCTTGATACATCATATACATTTATCCCATCCAATAATTACTTCAATTCATCTACCAGTGGTTGTAAGTAGACATCCATATTCTTCACTTGTCTTCTACTAGGGACTATGAGAGCCAACATAAGATGTTCATTCTTCATGGAAAACCAAGGGGGGATATTTTTATTGATCACTACTACAAGACAAACAAAATAGTTGGTGTTCTAGAGGGAATATGGGTTGATGCCATCCATGGCTATGCTGAGTCATAGACTTCGTACTTCATCCTTGAATTTTTCCAGCCATGTATCCTCTATATGCTTCATGGCTATTGAATCTACTGGGATTCACATAAATCCCAACTAACTTCTGTGTGAGGCATTCCATCCCTACAACATAGCTAATTCTTTGCAACGAAAGAGACTTTGAATCCTTGGGATTATAGGCATGTGCCTCAATATCTTAAAAGGAGGACCATGTGATTTACCCTTCATTTTTTATTTATCATACCTATCATGCCCACATTTCAGACATATCTCTTTGTCTGCATATTCTCCTCTATATAGAATACAATCATTTGGAAATTCATGATATGATATGTACTCAACACCCAATATTTTCAACAATTTCTTTGCCTCTTCGCAGCTGCTTGTAGGTTTTAACCCTGAACAGAAATTATCTACACACGAATCTTATAACAGAAAATAAACAATATCGAGAGCATAAAACATAAAACAGATAAACATGGAGATTTTCCCCTGGATCCCAAATCGGGACGACCAGCTTGATTTTTCATTATATTCCTTTTAGTGTTACAACACATATATATACATGCCGAAGCATACATAAAGCCCAATCCATTAACCCTGGATTAGAACATAAATGTAGTTCCTTTGACCGGATCTACAAAATACCATGGGCCGAAAGCCATCGTACCCCAAAACCATGTGCAAACTCATGCACAAAACATGGGTGGGTCCTCCTATGAGTGGGTCCGCACACCAAAAAAAATTTCGCCGGGGCACTGCCCCAGACCCCAACAGTGGGGGTTGCCTCCCCCCTTGTGACCCCCCTGCTGCGCCCGTGCAACGTACAACGCGTGGGGCTAGTCATGGAAAGAATATAACACATACCCAACACTTGTTGCGCCCAGCACAACGTACAGCGCGTGGGGCTATTCGTGGAAAGAATATAACACATACCCAACACCTGCTGCGCTCGGCGCAATGTACAGCGCGTGGGGCTAGTCGTGGAAAGAATATAACACATACCCAACATTCCCCCACTTGTTGTTTTCTTTCCACAGGGGGCCACAGGAGAGCTTAGTCATTGGGCCAATTCTTCAACACCCATTGTTTCTCTACACCAAGAGAACTTTTGAGTGCTCATAGACTTCGTCAATGCATCTGCAACATTCTTCAAAGTGTCCACCTTTACCAGCAACACCCTTTTAGCCTCAACCATATCTCTAACAAAGTGATATCGAACATCAATGTGTTTTGTCTTTGAATGGTAAGCAGGGTTCTTAGCCAAGAAAATGGCACTTTGGCTATCATAGTCTATCCTTATAGCTTGCTGTACCAACCCCATACTTGAACACAATCTCTACAACCAAACTACTTCCTTGCTTGCATGAGTGGCTGCTATGCATTCTGCCTCTGTAGTTGAAAGAGCCACTACAGACTGTCTTTTACTCATCCAACTGACTGGGCTTACAAATAGGCTAAACACATACCCACTTGTAGATCTTCTTTGGTCTAGATCTCCAGCCCAGTCTGCATCAAAAAAACCACGAATGTCCAACATTCTTTCCAATCCTGGTCTTCCATGGTAGCACAAGCCATAATCACTAGTGCCACGTAAAATCTGAAAACCCGCTTCACTGTTGTCCAATGCTCCTTCCCTGGGTTTGACATAAAACTGCTCAATACTCCCATTGCATGTGCAATGTCTGGTCTAGTACAGACCATTGCATACATCAAGCTACCCACTGCACTTGCATATGGAACACGGGACATATCCTTCTCTTCTTCTTGCGTCTTGGGACACTGTTCAGCAGATAGCTTTACACCTATAGGAATAGGAAAATTCACTGGTTTACAATCCTGCATATTGAACCTCTGCAATATAGTTTCGACATACTTCCTCTGCTTTAACCAGAGCTTCCTCTTTTCCCCATCTCTCTTAGTTTCCATGCCCAAAATATAGTTTGCAGCACCAAGATCCTTCATGTCAAATTTGGAGAACAGTTGGGTCTTCAAATCTTGGATAATTTCTTTGTCATTTCCAATCAACAACATATCATCCACATACAAGACCAAATAAATAACACGGTCACCAATTAATTTAAAATAAACATAGTGATCCTCCTTACTTCTGGTGAAGCCAAGTCCCTGTATATAGGTATCAAATTTCTGATACCACATCCTTGGTGACTGTTTTAACCCATACAGAGACTTCTTCAACCTGCATACCAGTTCTTTCTTACCCTTCACCATAAAGCCTTCGGGTTGCTTCATGTAGATCTCCTCTTCTAGATCCCCGTGAAGAAATGATGTCTTCACATCCATCTGTTCTATCTCAAAATCAAATGCAGCAGCAACAGATAAAAGTAATCTAATAGAAGTAACTTTGGCAACAGGAAAAAAAATATCACCAAAATCAATTCCCGGCACCTGGGAATAACCTTTCGCTACCAACCGAGCTTTGTATTTCTCCACCTTGCCTTCTACATTCATCTTCTTCTTAAACACCCATTTTCTCCCAATGGGCTTCCTTCCAACCGGCAACTCCACCAGATCCCATGCCTCATTTTTTTGCAAGGATGCCATTTCATCAACCATGGCCTCCTTCCAGAGTTTTCCATCCTCAGAATCTACTGCCTCCCTGATAGTTTTGGGATCATCATCAATTATAGTCAAGGAAAAACCTGAACAAAAAGCAGATGGACTATACCTTTCTAGTTGCCTTATTTCCCAAACTGATCTTCTCAAAGCTGGAGTTTGTGGCTCTTCCTCTTCTGAATATTCGTCTACTGTAGAGTTTGATTCATCCTCCTTTAGCTCAAAATCTATCTTCTCAGGTTCCTTTGGTATGATTTCATGTTTAACAACATCTTTCACCTCTCTAAACACCACATCTCGGTTGTACACAACCTTCCTTTTTTCCGGGTTCCAAAGCTTGTAACCTTTTAAACCATCCTTATACCTAATAAAGATGCACCTTTCAGATTTATTATCCAACTTGGTCCTTTTCTCCTTTGGAACATGTACATATGCATCCCATCCAAATACCCTTAGATGTGAAAGAGAGGGTTTCTTACCAATCCATACCTCATGTGGAGTCTTATCCTCCAACGCTGATGAATGTGATCTATTAACTAAGTAACATGCAGTCTCCACTGCCTCTGCCCAGAATTCTTGTCCTAACCCGGTACCACTGAGCATGCTTCTTGCCTTTTCCATCAACGTTCTGTTCATTCTTTTTGCAACTCCATTTTGTTGAGGTGTGTATGGAGTAGTCTTCTGCCGTGCTATACCACACTTCTTACAGAACTCTTCAAATTCCTTCTTGCAGAACTCCCCACCATTATCTATCCTCAACGCCTTTATCTTCTTCTCTGTCTGGTTTTCCACCAGAGCCTTAAATTATTTAAATTTGTCAAAGACTTCAGATTTCTTCCTCAAGAAATATATCCATGTATTCCTTGAGAAGTCATTTATGAATGAAACATAGTACACAGAATTTCCCAGTGATGGAACTGACACAGGTCCAAACACATCACTGTGCACAAGTTCTAATATCTTGTTCGCCCTCTTAGCACCAGAAGGAAAACTCACCCAATTTTGCTTCCCATATACACAATGTTCACAGAAATCGAAATCCAGAGAGCAATTAGACATACCTTCTACCATACCATTTCTATGCAGTATCCGAAGGCCCTTCTCTCCAATATGTCCAAGCCTTTGATGCCATAACATGGTATTTTCTCCAGAGACAGCTAGGCTTTCCGCTCCACTTTCAGGAACCACATAACTGTTACACCCATCAATAACAGTGCTACCTTGTAGCTTGTACAGAGTTCCAGTCCGAACTCCCCGCATTAATACCAGTGCTCCCCGAACCATCTTGCAGGCATCTTTCTCGAACACTGTTTTTACACTTGCATCATCCATCTTGCTTACAGAAATCAGATTTCTGGCCAATGCAGGAATATGCAGAACACCAGGAAGTGTTCTAATCCTTCCACCTTGCAGCTTCAGCTTGACCTTTCCATGTCCGATGATTCTGGCCCTCCTATCATCCCCTAGGAAGACATCACCACCATCATATTTCTCATACTCACAAAACCACTCCCTATGGGGAGTGAAGTGAAAGGATGCACCTGAGTCAATCAACCATGACTCATGATCTACATGTGTATTTGAAGAAGAAGCCAAATACACATCCCCACCTTCATCCGAGGCAGTTTTTGCCTCTGTAGAAGGAGCACCATCAGATCCCTTTCCTTTCTTAGGAGCTTTAGATCTGCACTCCTTTTTGTAGTGCCCTTCCTTTCCACATTTCTAGCATACCTTTACAAACTTTCCAGGAGATTTAGATCTCCCTCTAGATTTGGATCTCCCACTCGAAACCTTATTCTTGTTTCTGTTTTGGGACCTTCCTCGTACAAATAAGGCATCTCCATTCTGACCCTCCATATTTCTCCGTCTCATTTCCTCCGACAGCAAGGCTGAGACAATGTCATCAAAATTCAAGGTAGTTGTATTGCTACCTATTGCAATAACCAGACTGTCCCACGAGTCTGGTAGAGAGCACAACAAACTGATGCACTTATCTTCATCTGACATTTTAATATCAACAGACGACAGCTGACTTACCACAGTATTGAAGGCGTTCGGATGCTCTGTCACCGAGTCTCCATCCTTCATCCTCAGGTTATATAGCTTTTTCCGCGGGAACAACTTATTCACCAGAGACTTAGATTGGTACAAAGTCCCAAGTTTTTCCCACAAATTCTTTGCCGTAGCTTCCCCAGATACATTCAACAATACTGAATCTGACACACACAACCGTATTGTGCTCTTGGCCTTCCGATCCAGTTTCTTCCAGTGTTCATCTGACATTGCCGTTGGTTTAGTACCTGGATCTACCGCGATCCACTGATCTTTATCCACCAGCAGATCCTCCATCTTGAGCTTCCACAACTCAAAAATCTGACCATTAAATTTCTCGATCTCTATCTTTCCACCGCTCGCCATCTTCTTTCACCGCAAGAATAGATCTCGGAGATCTCCCACTGAACAGGGTTTACCTCAGGCCCGAGAAAAAAACCCTCAGCAGCAAAGGCGTCCCCTTGAAGCCGAAACAACTCTGATACCAAATGTAGGTTTTAACCCTAAACAGAAATTGTCTACACACGAATCTTATAATAGAAAATAAACAATAGCGAGAGCATAAAACATAAAACAGATAAACACAGAGATTTTCCCCTGGATCCCAAATCAGGACGACCAGCTTGATTTTTCATTATATTCCTTTTAGTGTTACAACACATATATATACATGCCAAAGCATACATAAAACCCAATCCATTAACCCTGGATTAGAATATAACCATAATCCCCTTGACCAGATCTACAAAATACCAGGGGCCAAAAGCCATCGTACCCCAAAACCATCTGCAAACTCATGCACAAAACATGGGTGGGTCCTCCTATGAGTGGGTCTACACACCAAAAAAAATTTCGTCGGGGCGCTACCCCGAACCCCAACAGTGGGGGCTGCCTCCCCCCTGCTGCGCCCGGCGCAACATACAACGCGTGGGGCTAGTTGTGGAAAGAATATAGCACATACCCAACACCTGCTGTGCCCGGCGCAACGTACAGTGCGTGGGGCTAGTCGTGGAAAGAATATAACACATACCCAACACTGCTGGGCAAGACATTATCACTCGCAAGAACCTTATCTTTGAATAACCTGTAGTTGGTCATGGAAAATATTAAATGGAGATTAATGCCAATGATTATTAATGGTCATAAAATTGACCATTTGTAATGTTGATTGTGTGATTATATTTTTCAAAATATAAGGGAATTGATGGTCAATTACCTCAAAATTTCCGAGAAACATGCATTCTAAAATCCAAACTTTTCGTTCAAGTTGTACAGTAACATCGTTGTCCCCAACTGGGTAGACTTTGACTGATCACCAGGTCCAAAGAGAGGGGTGGTGGAAGAAAATTTACGGCTTTCGAAAAAGGTATCAGCGATATGAGCATCATCCCCTAGATGATCATCATTCTGGAATGCATCTAAGAACATTGTCTCCATGGCACTCGTATCCCTTAAGTAATCATCCATAACAACCTCTATTTGATTGCCTCCATTTCCAGCATGTGAAGAACTACTATTGTTTTAGTCATTCCTAATTGGTGGATTTGGATGTAGTGGGAATTGAATAGGTGGTTGATTCAAACATTCTTGGTATCGTTCCTCTCTGAGTTTTTCTCTTAATTCAGTCTTCTCTCGATTTGACATTATCGTGGGGTGCAACAAAAGATTGTAGGTAGGTAGATCATCATCACTAGAATCCTAATAATTTCAAAAAATATATTTAAACATGGTTAGTACAAAATCGATGATACCAATTAGTAAGCACGTCATTGCATGATTAATTAGTTTGACGTTGAAATAATTACATTATACCAAACAATTATTATTACCATCATTGTCCCAGGATTATGGCTAGAAGATGGCATGTTACAATTGGCAGGGTGAAGCGGCTATCCATTTTCATCTACCAATTGTGCCTTGCGGTATGCTGCTCCTGATAAGAGCTTCCAACGTTTTGGAACTGTTTGAATATTTTGTGCATCTGAACTCAATTCTGAATCTGCATGAACCTGAAAATTTGTATACACTAATTTTATTCAGCTGGTTGGCATGGATAAAATAAACAAATTCAATTAGATAAAGAAAACATAAATAAAATTTGAAGTAATTACGTCTGGAGATGGATAGGGAGAACTCCGCGATGGACTTTGAGAAATATTATGGAAAGAGCTAGATTTTGAAGAATTTTCCATTTGATATAATTATGAGATTTTCTCCCTGCAATTGAGCAAAATCAACAATAAATTTTGGTGTACATACCTAAAAGTAATTTCGGTGCCTTAAAAATGGACTTACTATTATCGGTGCTAATGTACTGTTAATTGCACCGGTGTGATTTATTTAACAGGTGCACCGGTGTCGTTAGTTAACAAACGCACCGAATATCGGGCAAAAAAGCGTAACTTTATTTTTTTGAAGTGAAAAAAAACTGTAAATTGAAAAATGGGCGGAAATTATTTTCGGAAATATAATTTCATAATAAAAATTTGTAAATAGTAAAATATATTCATTATTTCATTATTTTTGCAAAAATTTTCAGGGAGGAATTTACATGAGAGTGATCTGAAAATGGTATGGATAACTTGTTATGTTTTTCAAGAACCTCCCATTCAGTTAAACAAATAAATGTTCTAGCTTATACTTGACAATTTGCGGATTTTATGCTTGAAAGAGGTGAATGATTTTTAACGGTTTAAGTGTCTTAAGTCCATTTTTTCTTGCTCAAATTTAACATGTATAACAGCAACATAATGCAGCAATAAAACATTCACACACAACAACAAAATTAATCTAGGATTTCACCCGAATATCATGGGCTACGTCTCCTTTGAGCTTTGTCATCTTGACTTAGCTCTTTAGGATTATGGTAAAGTTTCTTTTACAAGTTCCACACTTAAATCCAATGGATAATGAACAGATCCAAAGGGCTGATAATACCATCTATATCCATCTCATGGCTGTCATCACTCTGCAAACAACTATAGGCTCCCTTAGACATGATTCCTTCTGTCGATGCACTAAGCTACACTAAGCTTCTACATGGAACTAACTCCTTAAAAATTTTGTTTCTGTCCCTGAAAACACACCAAATATCTTCAGCACAAATCAGACACCAAATATCGACTGATAATTTTCTCAAAACGAGCACTGCATCCCCAAACTAGGCCTTCCTCCATGGTTTGCCCAGGGCTGCCCAAAACTTCCATTCAGCTTCTCAAGCTCTAGAAGTCATCCAATGACTCTAAAAACCAATTCATTGCATTAATAATTCTAAAATTAGTCAGGATAGACTATTTTTTTGTCAAAAATGGCCTTCGGCTGCTCCGGTTTCACCTCCAACACTTGTCGACACCCTTTGGCACTAGGGTCACTGAAAACTTCTCTATTGGTTTCTCGACCTCTAGAAGTCCTAAAAATATTCTACAACCTCCATCAATGGATTCAAAATGTTTTTTTCAATTAGAAATGACTATTGGTTCACTGCATATGGTCTCTAGCTGCTCTGGCTAGGCCCTGAACTGCTGCTGGAAAAAGTTGGCATTGATGGCCCATGGAACTTTACTGAAGCTTCTCGTCTTTCTAAAGTTCTCTACAGGCTCTAAAAACCATCTCATCAGATTCACAACATATGAAATATCCAAAACTTATTATTGGATCTTTGAATAAGGCCTCTAGCTCCCTTAGCTAGGCCTCAAATTGTTGCTGCCCCCTCGTGGCCCCTTGAAATTCCTTGATGTAAAAAACTGCTTAGAAGCTCTCTGATGGCTCTACAACCTACTCCATTCTATATGGAATGTTGGATACAGTCTAAATTGACTATTGGAAATCCAAAATTGGGTGAATCTAACTCCAGATAGAGCCAAAGAAAAATTTGCCCAGTGTCCCTTAAAAAAATCCACTAAATGTGGAGGACTGGAGTTAAAAGTGGCAAATCTCCAAACTTTTGCGCCTGCTGAAATTTTTCCACCAGTTTAACTGTTGGCACTTAATATGACCGCCAGAAATTTGGGCACATGCTCCTAAAGCCGCAATTTGTCTAACCGCAACAACCGGCGGAGACCACGTATTAACCACACGCATTAACAATCAGAGTAACCGTTGCATATGACTGCAACTAATTTGGTGGGAGACGGTTTTAATTTACTATCGGGGTTTATTAAAGGCGGAACCATCAAATCCAACCGCAAAAGGAATGTTAACATACGACCAGTCCACGTAAAATATGGCGGTGAGGCTTAGCCTGGGGTCACGGGGTCTGGATGCATGAGGGGGGGTTGGCCTCCCAAACCCCCAAACCATAATGTTTGAAAACATAAATATTAACTGCAAAAAATGATTTGTAAGGACTAATGCATAGCCCAATGGTAAGGTGGGGGACTGTACACACAGAGGTCGGCTGTTCGATTCCCGCTGGCTCCAAAACAATTTTACATGACCAGACCTTGGCCATGTGGTGGCCTCCGGGCCTGCCACGTGGTAGCTTCTGATTGGACTGAAATTCAAAAATTCAATCCAATATCCAATGAGACTCCTCCACTTGGCATAATTCAACTAATCCATATGGAATATTTTGAGGAATATTCTAGGAATATTCCTTGGAATATTCTCTTTTTAATTTTCCCAAATGCCAAGTCAAACTTGGTCAAAGTCTAGTTTTTGCAGTTTACTGGGCTTTTCAAACTGCGATAACTTCTTCATATGATGTCAGTTTTTCGAACCGTTCACGGTGGCAGAATCGCAACAACGAGAATTTTCTGGTCGCTTAGGTTCGACACACTTCCAAACACTTTGAATTTTGAGCTATCATTCTGGTCCATGATCCAGTTCTGATCTCACCTCCCCATTAGGAATCTTTTGGACCCCAAAAGACTGATATAATGATATGTACAGTAGATGAGAGTACATCACCCTCTTATTTTTGGCCTCCAAACACTTGCCTTGCATGGCTAGTGAATTTGAACCATAACTAGAAAGTAATCGACACTTCCCTTCCTCGATGCGCTTGTCCTCCTATCAAAAATTGTCTTCCTTGCACTCACTCAAAAATTTCTGGTGAGAAATTTATAGAAGGTAGCTGAACATCGCTACCTTGATCAACAATCCAAGGTGGCTCAAACAAACATGAGATTACAACATAAAATACATGCATACATAATCAAAATTTGCATATGTACAAATTAATATGTCTTACTATGTTAAGAAGTCCAATCACTTCTCACCAAGCCACTTCCACGACGAATTTTGCTGCTACAACTCTTCTTCATGTCAAACATCCATTCTCACATCAATAATGGAATCCTTGGTTCCAATTTCACCAGCATTTCTGTCCTCTTGCTACATGTGCTTGGGACGACTAGTTGGATGCAAAGTCCAACAATAACATGTCCCCTCTTCTGGAAATATGTGCAAATATTTTGCACCTTATTGAAAGTTTCCTTTGCTTCTTCTGCTTCCTGCATGCCTTCTTCCTCATCCAACATCTCGAAACATCATGGTTAAATCAACCACAATATGCACAACAAATTTTTCTTCCTTTTAAGCATGTAGAGTTTTCATGCCTTGCAGAAACACAATAAAATTGATTATGGGAAGATTTATACCTCTTGTGCTGCTTTGCATGTTCATCCTTTTTTCCTTCATGAGGATATGAACTAGTAGAGGCTCCAGCTTTCCTTTGCGGACTAACATCATCGTTCTTGTCTTGAAAACTGTCTGAACTCGCATGCTCGCTGTAAGCCCCTTATAAATTTTTTGACAAGCAAGCAAGGGGCTAATTTGTTTTATAGGCCTGCAAGGAATGCATTTCCCTTGAAAACACATCATCCTTGCAGCCTTTTCCTGTTCCCTACCTTGTGATTGTTCCCCTCTACTGATTTAAATCAATAAGCCTTGCTGATAAAGAATTATGATCCAAAAGGCTTTATTTCACCCCTTGTATCCCTGCATTTTCCCTCCATTCTATCCTTTTTCCCCTTCTTCTAAATTTCCTTTTATTTTCCCAAATTTCCCCTCTATCTCCCTATCGTTACCCTCCTCAGGCCTCAAAATGCATTAAAAAGGGTTAAAAACCCACTTTCCAACCATATAATAGGCCTTAGCCCCTTTCGGCCATAGCCCCCGCACCTTTTTATCCCACAGAACCCAGCGCTGTGACCGAGCGCTAGCCCCGAAGGCGCTTGTCCCATATGTTTATCGGGCGCATTCTCAACCGTTGATCCATATAGATCGGATGACGATCGTTTAAACCCGTGGCGTTAGTGTTTCCCCGTTCAAATCCCCGATCGCGCCATCGTCGTCCATTTACCCGCAGATCTAACAGTTCGGAGTTTACCTGTCGATGGTCCCCGCAGCGCACTGTTTCAAACCACCCGGTATCTATCGCACTGCCTTTGGGCAGTAGGCGGTTTTCTCCCATTGCCCACCGATTCCATACAACGCTCGACACCTGTCTTCTGTAGGCGGCAAAACCGCCCTCCCATCGTGAATTATCTTTCGGTCCAGGATGCGCAGCGATATTCATATGAGCCGTCAGATATGCCTTTTCCCATCCAACGGTCATCGCTCGACGGAGCTGCGTAGGGTTTAACTCATGGTCTTCGTACTCTTGGCCCACCGTTCATCACCCTCTGCTGTGTTTTCGACCGTCGATCTTCTCGCAAATCCTACGATCCAGAATCGTCTTCCCGCTATTGACTCTTCCGTCGCCACGCGGTCCCGCCACGTCACCTCCACGTGTCCTACCATACAGTCGCCCTCCTGTTTCATATATTTGTTCATAGGTCGGGTTTATTAAGGTTATCATTTAAATCTCCTCCGCATTCCGCCAACCTGCATCATCTCTATTCTCCACCATTCCACGAAATTTTCTGCCATTTTTCCGCAGTCCCACTATCATCCACATCATCCGCCCCCATCCATGGATTTCATAACTGGTTTCGTATTTTTGCAGGGCTATCAGAGGCGAAAAAATGCCGTGGTTCTCATGTACCACTTCAACGGCATGCTGCGCAGACAGAATTAAATTTGGAAGCTGGTACTACAATAGGAATGCCCGGAAATGGTTGCGGCATCATGAATATTACCCAAGGACAGTTTAATCTTCGCAAGAAATCTATCCGGCACCATTAAAGCCTAGATTTTGCAGATCAAGACATTTATCAAGCCGTGGAGAAAGACCAGCTTATGATCAAGGATTTCAGCATTCAGAACTGAAGGTTTTGAGCTTTAATACAGCAGTTTAGAGGCAAAGCACCAGATCAATGATCCCATAGATCATGCCAAAGGTACAACACGCAGAAATTGATGCATATCAGGGGTTTATATAGTAGCAAAATGTTTTTTCCTCCATGAAGGACAAAGCACCCATGCAGTTTTCAATCCATGCCATGTCTTGGAGAGATTTCCTACCTTGAAACAACCCCAGTACTATCAGGGCATTTACTTCATCAGTATGGCAGATTTATTTATCATTTCTTTATCTTTTGTTTATTCACCAATAGCACCACACAATATTGCAGTCAGAACACATCAGAGTCATATCAGAGTAATTCCCAGTCTGAAGAATACCATTCGTTCACCCAAAGAATGCCAGAGATTAATGCACAGGATTTATACAAAATGGGCTTCGACTCTCTTTCTTTTCAGAAGTTTAATATTGCATTTAGTTCTCCACCTACCTCCTTTGCTCCTTCGGAGTTATAAATTCATGAAGAAACGCATTGTAATGGTTGTTAATTGGTTATCAGTGAACTGCAAGTAGTTTCTTTTGAGACACAGTCTCTGTGTAAAGTTGTAAGATAGGTTGAAGGAAATGTTTTCAGACTGAGTATTCAGATATTGGCACTGTTGTACTTGATTGGTATTGCTATTTAATATGACAAGCACATTTATTTGGATCCTGATCTGAAGCAGCGGTGATGTTATCCTACCTTTGTGTTTACATTCATTTCATTTCGTTTCTACTGGCTTGCATCAAAATATTGGCATAGGACTTACCCTTGTTAGGTACCCTATGTTTCTGCTCTCCTTGCCATTGATGTTTCTCTTCTAAATGTATTATCTAAGAAATGATTTCAGATGGTTTAACCAGTGTAGTGGATGATTTTTCCTGCTCTCTGATGTATGAATTAAATGAATTCAGTTCTTAGATGCTTCTTGTTATAGATTTAGTTGGAAGATTTGGGAACACTAGGGATTAGAGTTAGCCCTGTCCACTAGGATCCTTGTGCGACTAGCTGATCTATAAAATTGTGCTCTAAATCTATGTTATCTCCTCCTCTTCTACCTCTCCATACCAAATAATCATCTTGAAGATCCTATGTTTCAGATGACTAGCCCAATTGAAAGCCTGCCTATTGATTAGCATGCAAATCCTTTCTTGACTCCATTGCCCAATGGCCTTGAATGCTTTTCTGGAGTACTTCACCTCTACCTTATCCCTCTTTTCTCATCTTGGTCTTACATTGAAACCTTCTTTCCTGATAACCTGCAACCAAAACAAACAAAACAAACAAACAAACCCCGTGCCTATAACTAGCCTAACATTTTAACATTCGAGCTTCAAAGACATATACACCTTTGATATATCATAGAGATATCCCTCTCTAGACCCAAGAGGGCTAGATCCTGAGGTCTGAAAGTGGTTTGATGTTGTCTCATCTTTTGTTATTTCCAACCTTGCCAAAACATGGGAACCCCAACATGATGGCGACTCCACTGGGGAATTACTAAGTGCATTACACCTTAAGCATTCTTAGGCATTCAAAAACCTACAATCTCTGGTTAGGTTGGCAGTAAAACAGTCCCATTCACACATCAACCTTTATACCATTTTTTTTTTCCCATACTCTTGGACAGAGTCTCGAAAGGGCCAAGTAGCCTCTAGATCTCACACTCTTTCAGAGGTGACATATCTGGTAAATACCCTCCCAGTCGATCTATGGTTAGAGTTTGCTGTGTTTGGAAGATATCCTTGAAAAAGGACGTCTCATAAGCACTGTGGTGGACAGTGTACACTCCAAAAGCATCCTGAACCTTCCACCTGGTGACTCCATAGCTCCAAAACAATTTAAAGACTCCACTGGTGATCAGTAGGCCTGCTGATTATCTTGGTTCACAATAGACTCCATTGGGAGACCAGCCTCCATAACAACATCAAACACAGTAGAAGTAACAAGTAAGGTTAAGCTGCTTGGTCAGAAAACAACATTCTGGATTCCAGAACCATTCATACAAGAGCTTACCCTAACCCAGGCCCACCTGAAATAGTTGACAATCCTGAGAGTATCCTCAAGGGAGCTCCTACACCTAAAAGATCAATTGTTTCTAGTCACATCTATAGAGCTAATTCTGCACCAGAAGATCTTACAGCTCTATCACACCTTCACCTTGGCCTAGACCTACCTGATAGATTACCTAGAACTAGGTCATTCAGTACCTTAGATCAACCAGACCCTGAGCTTCCTGGTTCACCACCCCAAAGTGGTAGACACCTAGGGAATAGACAGACCCCTCCATCTACACCTCCAGATATACATTTCATACAAAACTTGGGGCTCAGTCGCCCTAGATCTGCTCATCTATCTTCTGCTGGTCATAATATCCCTGTCATCCATATACCAGCTGCCCAAGTTAACCCTTTACCTCATCAAAACATCATTATGGCAGCCTGGTATGCACCTCTGGTTTTACCTCAGCCTCTAGTACCCTTACCAAATGATTATCAGTCAAAGATCCCAAACTTCACTACAAAAGAGTCCATCACCACCCAACAACATGTAGATAAGATGGAAGATTCTTTTGACTACATGGAAATAGATGACGATACAGTCAAAATGAGAATCTTCGCCCATAGCTTAGGGGGTGATGTGAAGAAATGGTTCAAGGGTCTACCTCCAGGTAGCATAAATGATCTCCCAGCTCTATATCAGACTTTCATAAACAAATGGGAAGCTAGGGAAAATCCTCACCAACTCCTAGCAGAATACATGACCCTTAAAAGAAACGTAGGAGAGAGTGTCCATGCTTACACAACGAGGTTTAACATCATTTACAATGCCCTCCCTCCACATATGAAACCTCCACAAGGCATGGCCCTAGCAAAATACCCTGAAGGCTTTGATGCTGACATGGCCTATGAGCTTAGGGATAAAGAGTACAACACACTGGAGGACATGCAGAAAGGAGCAGTGAACATAGAGGCAAATATGATTGAAAAAAGAGCAAGACTGAAATCTAAGAGAAGGGTAACCTACAGAGATGACAATTTAGCTTCCACATCTGACCAAAGTTATGATAAGCTGTCTAAAAATGTGGAGAGGTTACAAAAAATGATGGAAAAAATGGTTGTCACAGTCAGTAACCAGAATAGAAACCAAAACCAGAACCAAAGCTTTAGAAGAAACAATATCACTCCCAACAGACAAAGAGAATCAGATCAACAAGTTATTCCCCCATTCCAAGAGAAATTTCTTGATGAAGACGAGGGAATCATAGAAGAGTCTGAGGGAAACACAATAAACATGTTCGAAATAGAGGATTCAATCCATAACTGTTACTCAGAAGAAGATCAACCCTCACCCTCTGGTTGGGAGGAGGAATGGTTGGAATCTGAAGATTACAGGTTAGGGTTTGAAAATGCCATGATGTAGGTTAGAGAACAATACAAAATTAGAAGCAAAAAGAGCCAAGAAACTCCCAAAACAAAAGCTTCTGAGGTCACCATCAAGAAAAGGCCCGAGAAAACCTCTAAAGCAACTGTTGAAACTAACAAATCAGTAGCTGAGAGTTCTGGAAAGAACAAAGAAAGGGACAACCAAAACACTGATGCACAAGGTAAAATAGTTAGTAGCACTAGCACTATAGTTAGTGCTCCTGATAAAACTGTCACAAACACTGTACATAACGAGAATCATCACACTGATTCAGCCACTAAAGCAGTGGCAAACAAAACAGAGTTGAGCATTCCCAAGAGTCAGTCCACTTTCAATTTGGAGAGTGAGATTGCAAAAATTAAAATCTCTGTCCCACTTTCTGAGCTGGCCACTCAGGATGTATATAAAGGCCAAATTTTGAAAGCGTTAAACTTAGGTGAGAACAACGACACTGTAAATCTGAATGATGATCAGCCTCCCCTCCTGTTTGGACCTAAGATAGAGGGGAAATTTCAGGAAGGGGTAGTTCCTCCTTTCTATATCAGTCTCAACATTCATGACAAGATCCTGCATAATGCAATGCATGATTTTGGAGCATCTCACAACCTAATTCCTAAGGTATTCATGGAGAGGTTAGGCCTAGAGATAACTCATCCCTACAAAGATTTATACTCTTTCGACTCTAGCAGAGTAAAATTCCTAGGCCTGATCAAGAAATTATGTGTGAGCTTAACTCAAATCCCAGCTAAATGTATGGTCATGGATGTTGTGGTGGCAGATGTGCCACCTAAGTATGGCATGTTATTATCAAGATCATGGGGAGCCAAGCTGCAGGGTACAATGCAGATGGATGGCTCATATGCCACAATCCAAATCTTTGGCCAACTTAGAAAACTGTATAGGGAGGCACAGATGAAATTTCTAGTCAGTAGCCCCGAAAAAACAGAAAATTCACCTGTTTATTCTGTACACACAGACCTTGACTCCTTCATCTTTTGTAATGATGAATTGTTGGAAGGGTCAGAGTCCCAAAATAGAGATACAAGCGGAGAGGTAGAGGCCATGGGCTTTAACATAATGGCTGCTCTGGATTTAGAGGACAACGAAGAATAAAACCGCAATGAAACCTGTAGGATATGTGGTGGAAACCTTACTCCGACTGAACAAGAAACAAAGCGTAAACAGCCATCTGGCCAGATCCCTGAAAGCATACATTTCACAAGGAACAAAGCGACCCACAGCCCAGTATAGACCCTATAACGCAACATAATGGCGAACCCAGCTGTAGGGAAAGAGATGATAACAAAAACAAGGATGAATCCCTGTGGGAAATGAATTTCGATGGGTCATGCACGAGAAGAACTGCTGGGGCAGGAGTGTGGATACATAACACAGAGAGTGATCACACAGAGAGCCACGCCTGCAACCTGCACTTCAAATGTATGAACAATATTGCAGAATATGAGGCTCTGATCCTAGGCTTAACTCTGCTGAAAAAATTAGGAGCCCGTAGGATAACTGTGCGTGGAGATTCTGAGCTGATTATTAAACAGGTGAATGGTGAATACACAGCGAAACATCCTAGGCTAAGAGCATATAGGAACGACACTATAGATCTACTGAAAACGTTTGTTGAATACGAATTAGCGTTCGTTCCTAGGGGTCAAAATGTCATTGCAAACGGAATAGCTTTCTTAGCTAGTTCATATCCTAAGACTCCCAGCGATCAGCAAATCATCATTCAAACCAAATTCAGACCTGTTGTGCTAGACAATGAAAAATATTGGCAGGTTTTTGAAGGCGATAAACAGATCAAAGATTTCCTGACAGGCAGAAACGAGTTTGAGTTTTCTGATTCAGACTCCAAATCTGACAGTAGCTGCCTAAGTGAAGAGTCCTCATATGAGGAAGAAACACCCTGTAACATAGAAATAAAATCTTTAGATGAACAAGCTGGAAATTCGATCGAAAAATGTGAAAACGCAGACAGTGAAGAAGTGGAGGCGTGGCAGACCAAAGATAAGAATATACCCAGAGGCTTGGCACCCTTAGAAGACCTCTTTGACTTTGATGATGTGGAAAAAAAGCCCACTATAGAACATGCAGACTCTGACGTGGAAGAATGCAACATAGGCACTGAAGATAAGCCCAAAATGATTAAACTGGCTAAGTCTTTACCTGTGGACATGAAGAAAAAATACATTGACCTTTTCAAGGAATTCATTGACATGTTTGCATGGAGTTATGAGGACTTAAAGGCCTATGACACAAATATAATACAAAATAAGATACCCTTGAAAGAAAATCAGAAGCCCTTTAGACAAAAACTCCGCAAAATCAATCCTAAACAATTGCCTGCAGTGGAAAAAGAGATTAAGAAGATGTATGAGGCAGGTATAATTGTGCCTGTGAGGTTCTCAGACTGGGTATCAAACTTAGTGGCTGTGAGGAAGAAAACAGGGGAAATCAGGCTGTGCATAGACTTCAGAAATATTAATAGAACCTCACTCAAGGACAATTACCCTTTGCCTAAAATGGAACATATTCTTCAGAGGGTAGTAGTCTCTAGGAGGATCTCCTTGCTGGATGGTTTTTCAGGTTACAACCAAGTCTTAGTAATCCCAGAAGATCAACTCAAGATAGCCTTTACCACTCCATGGGGTACCTTCATGTATGTGAAGATGCCTTTTGGATTGATCAACACTGGAGCCACCTTCCAAAGAGCGATGGATATAGCTTTTTCAAATGAGATAGGGCACTTTATTGTTATTTATTTAGATGACATAACAGTCTATTCCAAGACTGAAGAAGAACACCTTGTACATCTGAGAAAAGTGTTTGAAAAATGCAGAAGGTTTGGTCTATCACTAAACCCCAAAAAGACAGTATTTGGGATACAAGAAGGAAAGCTTCTTGGCCACATTATATCTAAAAAGGGGATTAGGATAGACCCCCAGAGAGTTGAGGGAATACTACAGATCACACACCCCAGGAACATCAAGGAATTACAGTCCTTCATTGGGAAGATTAACTTCCTTAGGAGGTTTATCCCAAATCTGGCTGAACACCTTAGGAACATAACTAACATGCTGAGGAAAGGTGCAGGAGTTAAATGGAATGTCGGAGCTAGACAATCCTTTGAATCAGTGAAACTTGCTCTTACCCAAGCTCCCGTCCTAATCAGCCCAGATTTCTCCAAAGATTTCCTAATTTTTTCGTTTGCCTCTGAGCACACAGTGGCTGCAGCCTTGCTGCAGAAAAACACAGGGGGAATGGAACAGCCGATTGCCTTTTTCAGCAAAGCACTCAGAGATGCACCCTTGAAATACAACATAATGGAGAAACATGCCTATGCTCTGATTAAGGCCTTGAAAGACTTCAGGGTGTATATATTGCATTCTCACACCATAGATTATGTGCCCAACATTATAGTCAAAGATATATTGTCCCAGGACCCAGATGGGAAAAGGGGCAAGTGGATAGCTGTGATCCTAGAGTACGACCTTGAGATAAAACCCACCAAACTAACTAAAGGTCAGGGCTTAGCTAAATTAATGGCTGAATCAAACTTACAAGCCCTAGACATTAACATGATAAATACCTTGGATGAGCAACGATAATTTCATGATCCCACTGTTGAGGAAAAATTTCAGAGCTCCCCTTGGTATTCAGACATTTTATATGTGCTTAAACACCTCAATTCCCCACACGAACTATCAAAGACCAAGGCCATATTTTTAAAGCTAAAAGCCATAAACTACTACATTTTGAATAAAAAATTATACTGGAAGAATCCTAATGGTATATTTCTTAAATGTTTGCCTGAAAATGAGGCAGAGAGGGTTAAACAAGAATTCCATGTTGGAGAATGTGGAGGCCACCTGAGTTGGAAAGCCACTGCAAACAAAATACTCAGAGCTGGCTACTATTGGCCCACACTCTTCAATGATGTCCATAAAATGATAGTTGCCTGCCACAAATTCCATATCTTTGAAGGCAAAAGAAAATTACTCCCTTTACCCCTACAACCCATCACTGTTGAAGGTCCCTTTCTGCAATGGGGCCTAGATTTCACAGGGGAGATCCACCTTGCTTCTTCTGCACAACACAAATGGATCCTAACAGCCACAGACTATTTCACTAAGTGGATAGAGGCTATACCCACTAGGAATTCCACAGATTCAGTCATCATTATTTTCCTAGAAGGTCACATCCTCTCTCGGTTTGGATTCCCAAGGAAAATAATCACTGATAATTCTACTGCTTTCGGATCCAAAAAGATGGTTGATTTTTGTCATAGGTATCAAATAGCACTTGGTCATTCAACTTCCTATTACCCTCAAGGTAATGGATTAGCTGAATCATCAAACAAGAGCCTGGTGATCATCATCAAAAATATGTTGGAAGAGAACAAAAATTCGTGGCATAACAAGTTAGTACATGCCTTGTGGGCTAACAAGCTTACAACAAAGAAGTCCATTGGCATGTCACCATTTCATCTTGTCTATGGTACAGAGGGAGTTTTTCCTACCAGACTTGGGATACCAGTGATCAAGCTGGTCCAGGAGATCCAAACAAAAGAAGATAGTATGGTGAGGAGAATAAACCAAACAATCCATATTCAGCAAACAAGGGAAGAGGTTTACAACAGAGCAGTGAAGGTTCAGAAGAATATAAAGAAATTGTTTGACAAAAGGACCAAAGCTGCTGATTTCAAAGCTGGAGATAAGCTTCTGAAGTGGGATTCGAGAAGAGAGGATAAAGGAAAGCATAGCAAGTTTGACAGTTTGTGGTAGGGTCCATACCTCATCCAGGCCACTATGGGTCCAAATGCTTTCTTCTTACAAGAATTAGATGGCACTGAGCTGTTTGGGGGTCCTGTCAATGGCAGGATGCTCAAACACTACTTCTGCTAATTCACAATTTCCAGTTTCCAGTTTCATTGTACATACCATTGCAGTTTTTATTTTCAAGAAAAGAGAAAAATGCTTCAAAAAACAGAGGAAAGGGAGAGGTTCAGACATGCTTAAAACATGAACATCTGATGTGAAAAAGATTGGCTCTAATAAGCTCAAACCTGAGCCAAAGAAAGTAAAAGTAGCTGGTCCTAACATGCTCAAAATCTGGACCAACAAAGAAGAAAGAAAAATCAGCTCTAACATGCCCAAAAAACAGAGTTGAGATGAAGAAAAGAGGTGACTCTAACATGCTCAAAACTTGAGTTACAAAGAGAAGAAGGATTTTTCAAGTTTCAGATCCCAAGCCTTCAAAGTTTTGTTTTCAGTTTCCTGCAAATTTTGTCCATGTGCAACTGTCTTTATGCCTTGGACTCACGGCAAGTCAAACAGTCTAATCCTGGCTTGACTGTTTTTCAATTTCCTGTCTTAGAATATAGAGAAGAAATCTGCTGGACAGTTTAATCCTGGCAGATAATTAGACCAGATAGAGAAACATATGAGACCAACAGTCTAATCTGGTCTCATGGAGAAATAAGGGTAGAATTAGAATAGGTTTGTTTTCTGTTTAAAAATAAATAAATAAATGATGTAAAGGGTTTGCTAGCTCAAATGCACCCTAAAAGAAGAAAAAATGCTAGGACTGTAGTGTGGGTAGGTAGTTTTTTGGAGAAAGTTTTCTGTTGATCTAATGTTTTCATATTGTGGCAGCTGATCAAAGAAAGAAAGGGATGTGCCTAGCAGCAGGCCACTGGCCTACTCCAAAGATCTATTCTTTGAATTCTTGACTCCTTCAAGAAGAAGCCATCCCCACATGGAGCCAATGTTATCCCCTTATAAATTTCTTGACAAGCAAGCAAGGGGCTAATTTGTTTTATAGGCCTGCAAGGAATGCATTTCCCTTGAAAACACATCATCCTTGCAGCCTTTTCCTGTTCCCTACCTTGTGACTGTTCCCCTCTGCTAATTTAAATCAATAAGCCTTGCTGATAAAGAATTATGATCCAAAAGGCTTTATTTCGCCCCTTGTATCCCTGCATTTTCCCCCCATTCTATCCTTTTTCCCCTTCTTCTAAATTGCCTTTTGTTTTCCCAAATTTCCCCTCTATCTCCCTATCGTTACCCTCCTCAGGCCTCAAAATGCATTAAAAAGGGTTAAAAACCCACTTTCCAACCATATAATAGGCCTTATCCCCTTTCGGCCTTAGCCCTCGCACCTTTTTCTCCCACAGAACCCAGCGCTGTGACCGAGCGCTAGCCCCGAAGGCGCTTGTCCCATATGTTTATTGGGCGCATTCTCAACCGTTGATCCATATAGATCGGACGATGATTGTTTAAACCCGCGGCGTTAGTGTTTCCCCATTCAAATCCCCGATCGTGCCATCGTCGTCCATTTACCCGCAGATCTAACAGTTCGAAGTTTACCTGCCGGTGGTCCCCGCAGCGCACTGTTTCAAACCACCCGGTATCTATCGCACCGCCTTTGGGTGGTAGGTGGTTTTCTCCCATTGCCCAACGATTCCATACAGTGCTCGACACCTGTCTTCTGTACGGCGGAAAAACCGCCCTCCCATCGTGCATTATCTTTCGGTCCAGGATGCGCAGCGATATTCATATGATCCGTCAGATCTGCCTTTGCCCATCCAACGGTCATCGCTCGACGGAGCTGCGCAGGGTTTAACTCATGGTCTCCACACTCCTAGCCCACCGTTCATCGCCCTCCGTTGTGTTTTCGACCGTCGATCTCCTCGCAGATCCGACGATCTAGAATCGTCTTCCCGCTATTGACTCTTCCGTCACCACCCAGTCCCGCCACATCACCTCCACGTGTCCTACCGTACAGTCGCCCTCCTGTTTCATATATTTTTTCATAGGTCGGGTTTATTAAGGTTTTCATTTAAATCTCCTCCGCATTCCGCCAACCTGCGTCATCTCTGTTCTCCACCATTCCATGGAATTTTCTGCCATTTCTCCGCAGTCCCACTATCATCCACATCATCTGCCCCCATCCATGGATTTCATAACTGGTTTCGTGTTTTTGCAGGGCTATCAGAGGCGAAAAAACACCGTGGTTCTCATGTACCACTTTAATGGCATGCTGCACAGACAGAATTAAATCTAGAAGCTGGTACTACAATAGAAATGCCCGGAAATGGTTGCAGCGTCATGAATATTACCCAGGGACAGTTTAATCTTTGCAAGAAATCTATCCGGCGCCATTAAAGCCCAGATTTTTCAGATCAAGACATTTATGAAGCCGTGGAGAAAGACCAACTTATGATGAAGGATTTCAGCATTCAGAATTGAAGGTTTTGAGCTTTAATATAGTAGTTTAGAGGAAAAGCACCAGATCAATGATCCCATAGATCATGCCAAAGGTACAACACGTAGAAATAAATGCATATTAGGGGTTTATATAGTAGCAGAATTTTTTTTCCTTCATGAAGGACAAAGCGCCCATGCAGTCTTCAATCCATGCCGTGTCCTAGAGAGATTTCCTACCCTGAAACAGCCCCAGTACTATCAGGGCATTTACTTCATCAGTATGGAAGATTTCTTTATCATTTCTTTATATTTTGTTTATTCACCAATAGCACCACACAGTACTACAGTCAGAACACATCAGAGTCATATCAGAGTAATTCCCAGTCTGAAGAAGACCATTCGTTCACCCAAAGAACGCCAGAGATTAATGCACAGGATTTATACAGAATGGGCTTCGGCTCTCTTTCTTTTCAGAAGTTTAATACTGCATTTAGTTCTCCACCTACCTCCTTTGCTCCTTCGGAGTTATAAATTCATGAAGAAACTCATTGTAATGGTTGTTGATCAGTTATCAGTGAACTGCAAGTAGTTTATTTTGAGACACAGTCTCTGTGTAAAGTTGTAAGATAGGTTGAAGGAAATGTTTTCAGACTGAGTATTCAGTTATTGGCACTGTTGTACTTGATTGGTATTGCTATTTAATATGACAAGCACATTTCTTTGGATCCTGATCTGAAGCAGTGGTGATGTTATCCTACCTTTGTGTTTACATTCATTTCATTTCGTTTCTACTGGCTTGCATCAGAATATTGGCATAGGACTTACCCTTGTTAGGTACCCTATGTTTCTTCTCTCCTTGCCATTGATGTTTCTCTTCTAAATGTATTATCTAAGAAATGATTTCAGTTGGTTTAACCAGTGTAGTGGATGATTTTGCCTGCTCTCTGATGTATGAATTAAATGAATTTAGTTCTTAGATGCTTCTTGTTATAGATTTAGTTGGAAGATTTGGGAACACTGGGGATTAGAGTTAGCCCTGTCCACTAGGATCCTTGTGTGACTAGCTGATCTGTAACATTGTGCTCTAAATCTATGTTATCTCCTCCCCTTCTACCTCTCCATACCAAATAATCATCTTGAAGATCCTATGTTTCAGATGACTAGCCCAATTGAAAGCCTGCCTATTGATTAGCATGCAAATCCTTTCCTGACTCCATTTCCCAATGGTCTTGAATGCTTTTCTGGAGTACTTCACCTCTGCCTTATCCCTCTTTGCGCATCTTCGTCTTACATTGAAACCTTCTTTCCTGATAACCTGCAACCAAAACAAACAAAACAAACAAACAAACCCCGTGCCTATAACTAGCCTAACATTTTAACATTCGAGCTTCAAAGACATATACACCTTTGATATATCATAGAGAGATCCCTCTCTGGACCCAGGAGGGCTAGATCCTGAGGTTTGAAAGTGGTTTGATGTTGTCTCATCTTTTGGTATTTCCAACCTTGCCAAAACATGGGAACCCCAACACTCGCCATAAGCTGCATGTCTACAATCTTTTTGCTGCAACAAAGGCTTAAAGCAATGGCAATCAGATTGGAAACAAATTTAACATTTTTTCATATTAGAACTTGGAACAAAAGTTCTCTTTGAATTTGCCTCACATGCCTTCATGGCTTTGGAGTCTTCGCCATTAAATTGCAAATATCCAAGACCCAATTTCTTAGGTCGTTCCTCAACCAAAATAGGTTCAACCATGCCTTGTGCATGCTTTCCTAAACCCTTGCCTTAATAGGCTATTTTAAAAATTAACCTGGACCTTATACCTCTAGTGTGATTTTCAAAAGAACCAACACATCTTTCTGAAGAGGAAACTGAAGACAAATTAGAGTGGATTACCTCTGCCTCATGCATGTTCTTGGTCAAATCCTCTTGAGCTTGATGGAGATGCATCTCTATATAATGCAATATTTGAAGAATTTCTTCCTTCTCTTTCTTCATAGCAAAAAATTGCTCACGAAGTTTAGTGCTTTCTCTTTTATCTCCAAACATAATCAGCACCATGTCCTTCAAGATGTAGAAGTCATGCTTCATGTCTTCATCGAAGAATATTGTGAAGGAGGAGGATTTTGAAACCTCACTTGATGAAGTTGTCATAATTAAAATGAACAAAATAACTTCAACAAAGTTCGCAAAGCTTTCAACACAAATGACTAAGATTTTGAACGAAATGGTTGTAGAGACAAACTCTTGTTCAAGTAGCTAAACAAAAAACAGCTGACAAAAGGGTTTGTTCTTCAAGGATGACCTTGAGGTCCTTTGGGTAAGGAATATGCCTTTGTTGAACCCTTAGTTAAACTGAGAGGGGGGGGGGGTGAATCAGTTTAACACATTCATGGACTTTTAAAACTTTCCTTTAAACTTATTAACACCTTCATTTCATGATCAACCTAATATGTGAGCAGCAAGTATTAAGAAGATTAGATACACCATATAAACACAAAAACATCATGCACATAGACAACAGATAAAAGTGGTAACCCATAAGGGAGAAAACCACATCTTATTATTGTTGTGATGCAAAGGCAAGCTCCAACTCCCTCTCACCACTGATTTTTTGTAGGCTCCAACCTACAGGAGGCTCCTACCTCAATTCTACAAGCTACAACTTGCAAGGAAGCTCCAACTCCCATCTATTTTCTGCAGGCTACAACCTACAAGAGGCTCCTACCTCAGCCAACTACAACTGACTTCTATCAAGCTACAACTTGATATGGAAGCACCAACTTCCTATATTTTTCTCATAAAAAGCACATGCTAATTTACCTGGATATTAGCTCTATTCTGTTCCTTCTTTTCTGTTGTTCATCAGTCTTCATATCTGCCCCATATCATCTCTGCATCTTCACAACTTCTCTATCTGCTCCTCCTTCTTACCCTCTCTGCCTCATTTCTCCATTCTCTAACATCTCTATGCATATCTATTTGATATCATTTATAGAGTTCACCACATGAATTTTTGTATTCCACAGGGAATTCGAAGTGAATAGCCATGACTCTTTGACTTCTGCCTTCTCATTTCTTTGTCCAGCTCATTCAGAGGAATATGGAAATATGTACAAATTTCAGTTTTACAATGGACTTGTGTTTGCCTACGGAGACTTGCCAATGCATCACAAACAATATAAAATAAGTAAAACTTTACATTTTCAGTTACAATAAGTATTTCAATTCAACCCTATTCAGTTCTTGGCTCACTGTGTATTTGTCTTTTCTGCTGCTGTCACTGTGTTTTTCAGTTTTTGCATACTCTCCTGTTTTCCATGCATGTAGAATGCATTTCCCAATTATGTTCTAAATCTGGCAGCTATTGTTATGTAATAGTTCTGCATACTCTCTTGTTCACTGTAGTTGTGTACCTCTATTAGACCCACATTCTCCAAGTTCACTGTGCATATAAAAGTGCATTTCTAATTAATCATCCAAAAGGGTCCTCAATTTCTCCAATTTGGGCAATATATGTTCATTATGGAAGCTCTTTTCTAAATCATTTCACTATGATTTATACAGCCATACAACCAATTACATAAGCGTAAGCTTTCTCTCTTTTCATCTTCAAACCTATGGTTAAGAACCATATTTCCTAAAGACTCAACAACCAATTTTGCATGCGGGAGCTATCTGATTAAAGTTTATGTTTGAACCCATATAATAATTCACCTCATGAATATCGAATACATATTTGATATTTAATTGCAACTCAGTACAAACTTGAGACCAAGGTATCACTGCATATAAATGTATGTATCAACTCTTATGTAAAAATTCACCACGGCATGTCAACATATACTTTACCTTATTATAATTCCCAACATCACATTTCAATTATACCATGAAATTTTTTATAAGCCTCGACCTTGATGGACCTAAGGCACCAACATAATTTATCTTTATGGCCCCACAACATTTTTTATCACTTCCAGCTCACAACATAAACCAAACCATCTATGAATGCGTTTATTACTTTGACTTTGATAGAGTTATCAAGGTATCAATATGCATTATCTTCGACCCACACTTTAATATCCGCCATTCACTAGATATATACTTGGTTTATATTAACATTAATCCTTTGGTTTTGAGTACGACGCTCAAGTGTAAATAATGTTAATAGTATTCGAGCCATATAAGCATTCCAAACTTTTGTTAAACCCCAACATCTCAACGTATCTCTTGTTCAGGCCCCACATTTCATTAAATTAAAGATTCGACCTTGGTTCAAACATAACCACTGCACCTTTAACAGTGGTCCCCACATACATTTATATCTATATATGGAAATTCTCTCTTTACAATTTTAAAACAAGATCTAACTTACCGTCCAATGATTTTATCCGTAACATATGGTCCACACACTGCTCACCAGACTTCCTCTATTTTCGCATTAGTCTTTATTCCAAGGTTCGATCTTGGTTTTAATTTAAAACATCAATGGTTCGGCGCTAGCATATATTAAAACCAATACTTAATATAACAACTCTTTTGAAAACCCAAACATGACTAGCTATTCGGGCCCACAACATGCACGAATTTCCTTTGCGTTATCATTCATGCAACTTACTTATGTGAACACCCTTTGATCTTCTGCCCTCAAGATCGGGTGGAAATCACATTTTTTAAGACCAGAGCTTTAATGCTAAAAAAAATGCGAAATAGCCGGTTTTCCAATTCCAGCTTTACTACGTGGCAACAGCCGAATGTTATCGCATTTTTTCTTGCAAAACAACTTACCATTTTAATAGTTGCGTGATACCACTATTATTGACACTCAAAACCTCCTTCATGGTTCCCGGTCACTTCAATTCCTCATAGTTCCGCTTAACGCCTCAAGGTTCCGCTCTTCATCTTTCTTCATAGTCGTATATGCCTATCTCGTGGCTTCATTCCCTTTGCTTTTAATCGACCTTCGTTTACTTATGCTCCTCTGCTCTCAAATTTAATTCCGCTTCAAACCTTCCACTATGCATCTCTGCAATTGTATTATAGTTTCCTCTGCGTCTTAAATTATGCATCCTTGACATGCATAATTGTTGTTCCTTCTTCATTTCAATCTGCGCTTATGAAGCTACATTCTTCTTCCTTTCGGAATTCCATTCGATTTGATGAAACCACTTCCTCGTTGCACACTCTCAACTTTGTTGTTCCAGTGATTTCTCTGCGGTTTCATCCAGCCTTCTACCTTCAATTCGGCACTGCTTATATATTAATCTTGGTTTCATGCCAATAGTCGGATCGAACAATATTTTCCGAATGCATCTTCTGTGCATTCGATGTTGACAGAGCCTTCATTCTTCCCAATCTCGGAAAATGAGTCAAATCTTATTCTGCAGGGTTAATTTAACACCACACATCTGTAACTTATACAGTCTCGATATCCCCATTTTCACATTGGAATCGAATATCATGATGTGGATGTGAATAAAATGGTAGGGAGTCGGGTATTAACCATTTAACAGAACAACAAACTATCTTTACACAAATGCAACCTCGAGTATGTACTCCTTATTGTTCCTATAAACACTTCAGTTCTCCTCGCTGTTTTAACCTTCAATCCCATGGCATTATATGGTTTTCAACAACATTACCATATGCCAATTTCCAACCCTGAATGAACAGTGAATGCCCATTTATTTCAGAACAAACTCAACAGTGAATGCCCATCTATTTCAGAATAGAATCCTTCATATATAAATATGAAATCAATTACAAGGCCTTCTGGTTTATGGCCTGATTTTCAAATCATTGGCCCTTTTTACAGTTTCCCGAGGGCTTGACAAACAAAAATCTGTTTGCCTGAAATCCTATCTGACTCTGTCTCTCCAGATCTCCAATCAAGAGGCCCTTCTACAATTGCCTCTGCTTCAAGTCTGTCTCCTTTGTGCTCCTTTTATGCTTTCTTACTGTTGCCTCTCTGCTACTTTTCTTCTTTCTTTGCTGCCTCTGCTACCTCTCTGCTTCTTTGCTGCCTCAGCTTCTTGTCTTCTGCTTTGCCTTATTGTTGGTTCAGGTGCTGCTCCTTTGTTCTCCTTTGCCATCAATGACAATATTTCCAACAAATTTCAGACATTTCTTCCTTCTTGTCCTCTCTTGGACTTAGCTATCAGTAGCTATCCCTTCATCTCTAGCAAAACCAAACAGTAGTTAGTTTACAAACAGTAAAACAGTCAATATTTTACACTGTTTAAGCACCTTTCAAGTTATACAGGAAAGATATTTCTATGTCAATCAAGAAACCAAGTGCTCTGATACCAAACTGATATGAAAATGGTATGGATAACTTGTTATGTTTTTCAAGAACCTCCCATTCAGTTAAACAAATAAATTATCTAGCTTATACTTGACAATTTGCAGAATTTATGCTCGAAAGAGGTGTATGATTTTTAACTGTTTAAGTGTCTTAAGTCCATTTGTTCTTGCTGAAATTTAACATGAATAACAACAACATAATGTAGCAATAAAACATTCACACACAACAACAAAATAAATCTAGTAGTTCGCCCGAATATCGTGGGCTACGTCTCCTTTGAGCTTTGTCATCTTGACTTGGCTCTTTGGGATTATGGTAAAGTTTCTTTTACAAGTTTCACACTTAACTCCAATGGATACTGAACTGATCCAAATGGCTGAGAATACCATCTATATCCCTCTCATGGTTTTCATCACTCTGCAAACATCTTTAGGCTCCCTTAGACATGATTCCTTCTGTCGGTGCACTCAGCTGCACTAAGCTTCTACATGGCAATAACTCCTTCAGAATTATGTTTCTATCCCTGAAACCACACCTAATGTCTTCAGCACACATCAGACACCAAATATCGACTGATAATTTTCTCAAAACGAGCACTGCATCCCCAAACTAGGCTTTCCTCCATGGTTTTCCCAGGGCTACCCAAAACTTCCCTTCAGCTTCTCAAGCTCTAGAATTCATCCAATGACTCTAAAAACCCATTCATTAGATTCATAATGCCAAAATTAGTCAGGATAGACTATTTTTCATCAAAAATGGCCTCTGCCTGCTCCGGTATCGCCTCCAACACCTGTCAGCACCCCCTGGCACTAGGGTCACTGAAAAATTCTCTGCTGGTTTCTCGACCTCTAAAAGTCCTCAAAAGCTTATGAAAAATCCATCAATGGATTCAGAATTTTTTTTAAAATTTATTTATTTATTTATTTATTTTTAGTCAGAAATGACTATTGGTTCGCTGCATATGGTCTCTAGCTGCTCTGGCTAGGCCTGAATTGCTACTAGAAAAATTTGGCACTGATGGCCCCTGGAACTTTACTGAAGCTTCTTGGCTTTCTAAAGTTCTCTGCAGGCTCTGAAAACCATCTCATAGGATTCAAAACATCTAAAATATTCGTAATTGATTACAGTATCTCTGAATAAGGCTTCTAGCTCCCCTGGCTAGGCTTCAAACTGTTGTTGTCCCCTAGTGGCCCCTTAAAATTCGCTGATGCAAAATCTTGCTTAGAAGCTCTTTGATGGATCTGCAACCTACTCCATTGAGTTTGGAATGTTGGAGATAGTTGAAATTGACTATTGGCACTCCAAAATTGGGCAAATCTAGCTCAAGATAGAGCCAAAACAAATTTTACCCAGTGTCCCTTAAAAAACTCCACTAAATGTGGAGGACTGGAGTTAAAAGTGGCAAATCTCCAAAATTTTGCACATGCTCCAAGTTTTTCACCAGTTTAACTATTGGCACTTAATATGACCATTGGAACTTTGGGCACATGCTCCGAAAGTCACGGTTTGTCTAACCGCAACAAATGGTGGAGACCACGTATTAACCACACGCATTAACAGTCAGAGTAACCGTTGCATATGACTACAACTAATTCAGTAGGAGATGGTTTTAATTGAATGTTGGGGTTTAGTAAAGGCGAAACCGTCAACTCCAACCGCGCAAGGAATTTTAACATATGACTAGTCCACATAAAAGCTGGCAGTGAGGCTTAGCCCAGGGTCATGGGGTCTTGGACCCATGACGGGGGGGGCTAGCCTCCCAAACCCCCAAACCATAATGTTTGAAAACATAAATATTAACTGTGCACAATGATTTGTAAGAACTAATACATATCCCAAAGGTAAGGTGGGGGACTATGCGCGCAAAGGTCAGATGTTTGATTCCCACTGGCTCTAAAAAAAATTTACATGACCAGACCTGGGCCACGTGGTGGCCTCCGGGCCTGCCACGTGGCAGCTTTCGATTGGACTGAAATTCAAAAAGTCAATCCAATATGCAATGAGCATCTGCCACTTGGCATAATTCGACTGGTCTATATGGAATATTCCAAGGAATATTTCTAGGGAATATTCCAAGAATATTCCCTAGAATATTCTCTTTTTAATTTTCCCAAATGCCAAGTCAAACTTGGTCAAAGTCCAATTTTTGCAGTTTACTAGACTTTTCAAACTGCGATAACTTCTTCATACGATGTTGGTTTTTCAAACCGTTTGCAGCACCGGAATCACAAGGACGAGAACTTTCTGGTCACTTAAGTTTGACACACTTTCAAACATTTTGATTTTTGAGCTATCCTTCTGGTCCATGATCCAGTTCTGATCAGAGAGACATACCTAGAGTAAGAGAGCACGAGAGCACTGTGGAGTAGAAAAATAATTTCGAACAATAACACTATTCTGAGAATCAAAATTTGAAACATCTGGTGATTTACACAAAAACCTTTGCAGTATAGTAAAATTGTTAAATTTTACTGTAATAATTGTTTTTTTTAACAGTTTTTATTAGATTTAATACATGCATAGTAAAATTTTAAATTTTACAGTGCATTTTACTAATAAAATCATTTACAATCTCTATTCCTATTTAAATTTAATTAAAATTCAGATTAAAAAAACAAAAAAATCCATTCTTACATTAAATCCTTGCTTCTTCTTGTTTATGTGACTTCACAATTAGGGATTTTCATTTTCGATTTATAGTGTATACATTACTATATATATATGCGTATGAAATCTAACCCGCGGGACCACTTGCAGAGTCAGATCCCAATCCATGTCGGTCCTTGCACGATTTAAAAAAAAACATATTTTTTTAATCGGTGCGCACCGTTTAAAATAACACACCGATGTGTGATTGTAATATAGTGCACCGGGTGCGTACTGACAAAAATAATTGTTTGATAAAAATAATTTTTTATTAATTTATTTTTATGTTAATTGGTGCACCAGTTTTAATATAACACACCGGGTCTCCTTGTTGACAAAGAGAATTGTACAATGTTTCTACTGTATTGGCAGTGCGCTTATAAGAACCTACTGCACTGCGTTCGGTGTGTATGTTGCGAAATGCACACCGTTTTCTTGATTTTTTTTTTTTTAGCTGAAAACTATGCGATTTATTTATAAAATATATTAATGAATGGTACATGTTTCATATTGATAAAGAAATGGCTGACAAGAGTTCAAGTAACAAAAATACTAATAGCACATCCAGAAAATAAAAAATGGCAAGTTCTTTGTAAATTATTTACAAAAATTATTATTTTTGAACTATATGTAAGTTTAACTAATATGTATTGTTTATTGTGTATCATGAAAAGCCACAAAATGACAAAGCTCGATAAGATTATTTTTTATTTAAGACCAGAAGAGCGAAAAGCTTGATCGAAAAATTGCAGAAGGATGAATCAGGTGAATGAAAAAATAGTATCAATCCAATATGAGTTTCTTTTTTGAATTTTCATTAATAATATACTTAAAAATATTAGATAACATGTTTCAAAAAATCTATTAATTCTGATATGTTTAATGTTCTATAGGGACCAGCATCGAAGAAAATGAATGTTGTTCTAAGAAAATAAAATAAATAGAACATGCAAATGAAAATGAATTTCTCCTTAGCTCATCTGAAGTGGTGCTGGAGTTTAATGAAAGGGGGAAAATCTTTTACAAAACTCTGAGGGATCTAGTGGAACGAATGTATAGATGTTCTTTCCACTTACAATACAAAAAGAAATCCAATGATTCCAAAAACCAAATTTTATTTAAACTACAGGATGAGTTTCCAGAGAATTGGTCAATGAGACATGCCAAACTTTTAATAGCAAATAAGTACAATAACAAAAAAGAAGGATTAAAAAAAGTAATATTCCTTTAAATGTTTTTCTAGAATTATAGGTATATATTACTACGAAGCAATCATTTATAAATATCATTTTTGTTATATTTAGTTTTCATATATCAATATAAAAATTAAATAGTTTATTGCCATGTTACATTTTCAGAAAGATTATGAAAATCTCAAAGGATGAACGAGCTGATATCAAAAATATGCCTATAGGAATGTCCAAAAAGGTGTACAAGGAGATGGTCAAAGAAATGGACATAATTGCATCACATGAGGAGCCATCTCAACAACAACGTGCTTCAAATGTAATATGTAATCATTGAATTTTTCGATTAGGTACAATAAATAAACAATTTAGCATTAAATATTAATTTTCAAGTATTTTCTTGCAAAAAAGAAAAGAAAATGGAACCCATTCAGCACATAAAATAGGATGAAAAGGAAGAAAAAGGTTGATATCTATGTTTGTGAGTAATTGTTACTTCCTTATAACAACTTAACTAGATTTCATTTTTGTATATTTTAATTCGTTTTACAATAAATCATCATTGAATGTCTTCAAACAGGTGCTAACATACAAAGAAGAACCATCAGAAGAATTGACTGACAATGGGTTAAATATGGGTTGTCAGTATATGTTGGCATATCAGAAATTAATTGTGGAATTTGTAAGCATCTATCTTGTTTTACTTAGCTCCGTCTATAATTAATAGAACAAAAAATCTTTTATATTAAATATATGATTTGTTATGAGGTATAAAACTTGCAGGAAACAAAGTATGTAACTCCGCCAACAAATGAATTGTTGAAAGATGGCATGAAATTTGGTTTTGAAAGAATGTGTATAGTTCACAAGTCAATTCTTGCTATGGTACGTTTTTTATTTATTTACATTGATGTATATTATTTAATATTGCAATTTTCATTATTCTCACCAATGTATATACACTCATTACACTTTATTTTTATGTTTGTAAATGGAACTTGAAGAAGAAGAAAACAATCAACACAATGAACAAAACATTCCTCCAAATAACCCAAGTCATGGAAGTAGCTCAAGCAGTGACAACAGTTCTAGCGAAGAATGATGATCAAAATGTTTGGATATCAAAGCAAGGTGATGTATTTTTTGAAATTTTTGTTTGTGAAATTAGACATTTTGTTTAATATAATGGACATAGTGTCCCAACTGAAAGACAAAGGGATACCAATAATTGTCCCATTTTGTATGACAGAGAGTGTCTTATTCATATATATATAATAAAATACGCTTTAATTTATTCTATTGTGTTCTCCATTGTCGCTGTGAAATGTTACTATTATAATGAAGAGATGCGGAATCTGATGATATGATATAACAAATTCATCCAAACATCACATTCAAATGCACTAATAAAAATTCAATTTATATCAATACTGTTATAAGATATGTGTCGACTTTTGATGAATAATGAATTTTAAAAAATCACAATAGTTGCACTGTCATAAGTAGATGTTTCTAAAAAATAGAAAATGAACACCGGTGCGTGTTAGTTACTGCGCACCAGTGTGTTTGTATGATACTACGCACTGGTGCATTTTTATGACCCATGGAAACTGCACCAAATACCAATACCAATTAGAAGGCCCAGTGTGCTTTATCGACGACTACACCTGGGCGGGCATATAGGCGTTGCATGCACCGGTATGGTTTGCCTTTAACACTTTGGTGCGTTTTTAGAGCTTAACGACCCAGTGCGTTTTTACACCTTAATGGCGTCGATGCATGCACACACACCAGGAAATTGCTAAACTCCCCAGGGCTTCCAAATTTTTTTTTCCATCTCAGTGCTTAGTATATTTATAGTACTGGTGAGTAGAGGGTAAAACGTATCGATGAGTTCACACATGATGCACACATCGATGAGAAAAACATTCGTAAAAACCTTCGGCTGCCCAGTTTTTTTTAGTTGTGTTGAAGTTTTGTTATAAGCTCCGTCAAAACCTCCGTTACCAAAAAAAAATGTTGTAGAAAATGTTTTTTTGACAATTTTGGCCAATTTTATAACACTAGAAACCTCCTTTATAACCTCCGCTAGAGGGCCTTTTCCTTGTAGTGCTTGTGGTAAATATAAAGAAGATCAAGATAAGGATATTTAGAAGGCACAATGTGATTTGACAATGTGCACACTTTATTACTCCAGATGGAAAGCGCATGAGGATTCTTTAAATTCCTCCTTCACCAAACACAACAAAATTATGTCTTCACGAAACGTCACCAATGTGGTGGACGACAAATCTAGGAATAATTTCATGAGGTAAACCCTCATAATAGAATGCCTTCAACGTAATTAAGAGTAACAATTGAATTTCTATTTTTTTTAATGGTTTGAGTTAATGGAGTTACGATGTCTACATGTAATAGTGAAAAATGACTTCTAAACCATTTCAAAATGTAACTATTATTTATGTGATATTATCAAATATTTTTATAATAACATATTTTATATGAAAATTTGATTCATATTAATACTTTTGATGTTCCACTTTAATATATTTTTATGATTTTTTATTCTATATTAATACTTACTTACACTATTATAATTTTTTTTCAATAATAATGATAAAAATGATTACCATATATAAACAAATTTATCCTACAGATCCATGTATCCTAACATATCACTTTTTATATAAATAAATTTATATTACAAACCTATGTATCTTAAAATATGTATTTTTAGTCACCTAAAAATTTTTTATCTTTTTTTTTCTTCTAAGGAATATCTAGGTAGATCCACTCGAAGGGATCACATCCCACCGACATGGGGCTTCACTGGTGTTTAGAAATTAGGGCTTTTATTACAATTTCTCTTCTTGATAATTACTTGTGATGTCCTTTAAGCTTCTTTTACTTAGATCTTGGCTTTGTTATATTATTATGTTCTTCATCAAGTCAATTATCAAATGCACAAGAGACACAATATTTAGGCTAGCAAGCCAGGGCCAAAACCTCTCACTCTTTGAGAGGAAAACTCGATCAAAATTCTTCTTATAGACCTTCAACTAACGAGTATCAAGACTATGACTTAGACCCTTGAAACCAATATACCTCTAAGACCCTTGTCACTATTCCTTTATGTTATTCTCAGCTTCTCTAGTTGATCCTTCCTTTCTACACTTCACTGTACCAGCACTAGGGAAGCTTGTTCACTAGCCCTAGACAGTATGATTCCTTTCTACCCTCCTTTGATCTTGCCTCAGCGTCCTAGAGATTCCTTCTTGGTATCCTTCTAGAAACCTTCAGATTTCTGTAAGGCCCAAAGCTGAGCCTTATAAGTAGCCCTTCTTCTTCTTGTTTTTACCTTCGGCCTCTCGGAAATAATCGAACTGTAAGGACCTTGACACCTTGCAGACCTTCCTCCTTCGCACTTTTTTTTTTTTTTACTGAACTCGAATTTCCTGAACAATATGCGAGGTGTGGCAGCCCAAGACTGAACTGTAGATGTCCTCCTTCGCGTTGTGAGCACCTTTAGTCCTCCTAAGATATGCGAGGAGGGAGCAGACCTTAAGACAGAGATAACACACTTGTTTTCTTGACCCAATCATATTTTTTTTTCTCGCTAAAGTTACTTTTATTCTTGCACTAAATTGTAGACCCTTATTCGAAGTGATGTCTCCATAACGAACTAGCATCACCCTTTATATAGGGATTGTATCTATGCTCTAGGCTAACATGATCACTTGTGAGTAGGCTGAATTTACCAAGGAAGATATTTATCACATTTTACACTGACTTCAAGAGGCCTAGTGATAAGGTCTTGGAGTATACTTTTACATCAACAATATGTACTTTTACAAGTGTAACATGAATTCATTTACATGACTCTAATTATCTTTATGACATGACGACAACCTCCTAAAGACATCAAGAAGAAGTCTTTGACCTATAATAAAATCTCCTTGCTCATAAAACCCATGATGTAAGCATTGCAACAAATAAATTTTATTATCTTTTTCTCTTCATTACATAAAATCATAATTATATGTCATTATGAAGATCGAACATAGTTACACTTTTCAACACTCCCTATCAACTAGGGAGGTATTCATAATGGTACTTGGTCATTCTCTATCAGAAGAATCTCATGATAAGAATCATATTGGTAATCCCATATTTATAACATCATATCAACCAACATTGTCATAGTGCAAGGCCTTGACTAACAATTCCATCTCTCCACGAGATCTTGAGCCCTAATGCTGGCGAGACCAATGATTAATAGACACCTTCATCATTGTCTCTCTTGGAACATACCCCAGTCGGGTTCACTTAGAATATGTCCAGGACTATTCTTATATTGGATTCCTAGTCTTGAAAGAATATCGTTCCTTCTACAACTACTCTTTTCTTGGATGCCCTAATACATCCTCAAAGAGTATCGAATTCCAGATGATTACCCAATCCTCCATTCTGTCTTTCTAGGTGAAGACTAGAATGATGTTTATATCTCTCCCTCTCAACTAGGGAGGACATATTCCACCCATGAATGTACTAATTCCTATACAAGGAATGTACCTAAGCTCCCTCTCGGCTTAGGAATTACCAAGTTTCTTCCAAGTAAGAAACTTATTACCATGCTCTCTCTTAATAAGGGACCTGAAAACACCCTATAGGAAAATAATGGGACATCCAACTACTCTGAAGAACTCCTTCCTTTGATATCATGAATTTCTTATTTGATGAGGAGTCTTCATCTTTGGGATCTCTTCATAGGGCACAAATCATCCATCACTTTCATCCATGACTCATGTCTTCATTCTATGAGACAATGATTCATCAATATTCTCATCTGGTCTAGCTTCATGTCCTACTAATTTCCTTCGAACCATATTTCTTCCAGGGATATTTCATCCTTCCATATGGTTCTCAATTGTGGAAGACATATATTTCCCTTTGGCAACCCTGCATAAGCTCATCTAGATATTATTCAATTATAAATATGAACACTCAAATCCAAAAATTACCTTAGTGATGATATTTCATCATGACATCTTCTTGTAGGTATCAAAGTCCTTCATACAGATTGACACATATCCTAAAGATATGTATTTTCAAGGGTCTCCATCTTTTCTAGAATTCTATCAGAGTCTAAATATCTTTTCATAATATTTCCTAGTCAAGTCTTCTTGGTTCTTGGACGTTGACTGTCTTTTTATCACGATTGCACTTTTCACGATATCTTCCTTTCTTTCTCCACACAATTTTATTTCATTCCTAGGAGCTTCCAATATATAATTCTTTAATTGTATATAGCCACCTCATACTTCATATGAGTACATATTATGTTGATTTCATCTGGTGTGGATCATGCCTTTTAGCAACTTGTGCATCGAAGGGGATTCTCTTTTCCTTTGATCATACTTCTAAAGATAGAAGTATACTACCTGCAACCATATGACATGACTTCATAAAATAAAATGTGTATATATATATATATATATATATATATATATATATATATATATATATATATATATATATTTATATATATATATATATATCCCAATCCCAGAATTCTGCAAGTTATAATTCTCGATGAAAACTTTTCCTTCCTTTCTAAAATAGTGGATCTAAAAAGGATTCCATTAGAACATATCAACACCTATTTCCATATTGATGATGAATGATGAACCTTAATCTAGATTATTTCCTTTCATAAATGTTATTTTCAGTGAGGTTCCCAAGAGCCACTTATTTCTTAGCATGATTGTTACATAAATTTGTTTAAGACATTCTCTTATGATAAGTTCTCAATGCTTCTATCATGACGCTAATTATAATGTGATGCATCTATCTAATTTACAATGCTTCCTACCTTACTATTTTACAATCGATAGATACCTCTTAGAATAAGATGATCTCAGTAATAATAGAGATATTTCACTTCTTTATTAGGCTTCTTTGTCTCAGGTTCTTCCATTTCTTCAACGATATGGGCTTCTTACTTTTTCCCCTTATCCTTATTAGGTTTAGGACAATATCTTTTATACTGCCTAAGTTCATTACATCCATAACAAGTGATTTTATCTATGTTTCTATTTTTCTTTTGAGGACCAAATTTAACGAATTTTCCCTTTCTTCTTGACATGGCAGCATAGGCTTGATTTTCTTCATTTGATACTATATCAATTTTTTCTTTCAACCTAGTTTCCTCTATCTTGCATAGATACCATAGATCTTGGAATGGTTTGGCTTCTTTCTTCACATATATACTTGAAGTTAAGTTTCCCCATCCCTCTAGTAGAGCATTATGTATGACGATAGTCATTTCTCTATCAGACATTACTTCTCCCAATTCCTGTAGTTGATATCGTATTTAAGAAATCTTCATAAAATATGAAGTGATTCCTTCCTCTCTTGACAACTTTAACTTGTATATTTCTTGTCTTAGAGATATTACTTCTCCTATAATACTTACTAAGAACAACCCCACCAATTTGTCATATATTTCTTTTCAATTTTCTAGTTTTGATACATATGGGATGAGAGAGTCCTTTATGGATTCTATAAGAATCCTTTAGGCTCTCACTTCTTCCTCTCATGTATTTGGCATGATCTTGAGTATCTTCTTTTGAAGGTAGAGTCAATGACCCTTTGATATGGTCCATGACTTCATTCTTAATAAGATTTATATTTGTCCTTTTTTTTTATGCAAGAAATTTTGAAACCCCAACCAATTTGTTGCTTTCTTTGCAAAAAAACATTTTGACAGATTCATATGAATTCATAAAGATACTTACTTGATGTCGATGCTTTTCTTCCTCCACGAGCTTCTTCTTTTATGATGATGTAGATAGTGTAGAAGCTTCTTCTTAGAGGGAATCCTTCTTGATGATGATGAAGATCAAGGTTGGCTTGATGATGACTTCAACAAAATGGTCGTGATTTGATGAAGTATTCAATAATGTTGACTTCAACACGAGGTAGCTTTAGATTCTTTGAAGATAACTATCTCCTTCTTCATCTAGTTTTTTTTTTTTTGAAGGAATTTGATGAATAAGTCCTTAAGGTCTTTGTTCTCTTGGGATGGCTTGGTGGTTTTACCAACTCCTTTGTAGCCTTCTTCTTGAATGAAGATATCCCTTCTTATATCTAGGGTTTGACTCTTAAATGTAAATCCTTTAATTTGCCTTGATGCTTTCTTAAAAATCGATCCTTGATATATCCTTTGAAGCTTGATCCTTTTGTGTCTTTTTACTAAACTGTCCTTTCTTGTCTTCAACGCCTTAGATCTGAAACCATGTTGAGAAATCAGGGCTTTTATTAGAATTTCTCTTCTTGATAATTACTTGTGATTTCCTTTAAGCTTCTTTTACTTAGATCTTGTCTTTGTTAGATTATTATGTTCTTCATCAAATTCAATTATCAAATGCACAAGAGACACAATATTTAGGCTAGCAAGCTAGGGCCAAAACCTCTCACTATTTGAGAGGAAAAACTAATAAAAATTCTTCTTATAGACCTTCAACTGGAGATTACCAAGACCATGACATAGACACTTGACACCAATATAACTCCAAGTCCCTTGTCACTATTCCTTGTTGCTCTTCTTGTCTTCTCTAGTTGATCCTTCCTTTCTACACTTCAGTGCAACAACACTAGGGAAGCTCGGTCCGTAGCCCTAAACAATATGCTTCCTTTCTGCCCTCCTTTGATCTTGCATCGGAATCCTAGAAACTCCTTCTTGGTCTCCCTCTGTCAACCTTTAGATCTCTCTAAGGCCCAAAACAAAGCCTTAGAAGTAACCCTTCTTCTTGTTGTAGTTACATTCGACCTCTTTGAAATAACTAAACTATGATGACCTTGACACCTTGTAGACCTGCCTCCTTCTTCGCACCTTCTCTCTTGCTATGATTGACCTCAACTTTCCTGAACAGTATGCGAGGTGTGACAACCCAAGACCGAACTACTGATGTCCTCCTTCACACGGTGAGCACCTTCTGTCCTCCTAATATATGCGAGGAGGGAGCAGACCTTAAGAAAAAGATAGCACACTTGTTTTCTCGACCCAATCACAGTTTTCCTTCTCGCTGAAATTCCTTCTCTTCTCGCATTGAATTGCAGACCCTTATCCGAAGTGATGTCTCCATAATGAGGCCGCATCATCCTTTATATATGGACTGTCTCTCTACTCTAGGCCGACATGATCACTTGTGAGTAGGCTGACATTACCAAGGAAGATATTTATCACATTTTAAACCGACTTCAAGAGGCTAGTGACAAGGTCTTGGAGTATACTTTTACATCAACAATATTTCCTTTTACAAGTGTAACATGAATTCATTTACATGACTAAAATTATCTTTATGACAAGATGACAAACTCGCAAAGACATCAAGAAGAAGTCTTTGACCTATAATAAAATCTCCTTACTCATGAAACCCATGATGCAAGCATTACAACAAATACATTTTCTTATCTTTGTCTCTTCATTACATAAAATCATATTTATATGTCATTATGAAGAGCGATCCTAGTTACACTTTTCAACAACTGGGGGAGCAATACCATACTGCACATGTTCATATTGGGAGATATATATTGAGGAAAAAATTATGTAATATATTGAGCATATAATAGGGGTAAAGAGTTTTTATATTGGCAGGTATAAAAAATTTTAATGAAAAAATGGATACCTACAATATCTAGTGAAAGTAGGGGTTTTTTAAATTGGGAAGGTGTATTGGGTTCGTATTGGTAGGGGGTTAAATAATGTGATTTTTAGAGTATTTTCCAATATATAGTCAAATTAAGGGTAATGTTTAGTATGCCATGAACACACACGATATGTTAGAGGTTCATTGAGAAAATCCCATGCTCGCTAACTTATTAGAAAAGCCTAACCTAGAGGGCATCAAGGAGAATTGACCCCGTCACCTCCCATTAGTGAAGTGCTTTAGTGACGAGAACTCAACCATGTGATATAATTTTTATTTCTTTATATGTGTTGTATATGTTGATTCAGACAAGTTTTCCTTCATCCTTTTCAATTACTAATCCATAAGAACTATCTATATACATTGCATCAAAAGATATAAAATGGGAGAGGAAGAAGGTGCCATGAAAAAAACATAAAATGGGAGAGGAAAAAGGTGTCATGAAAAAAACATAAAATGGGAGAGGAAGAAGGTATCATGAAACCAAATGGTTTACGCGAAAAGTTGTTATTTGCTATGACATCATTAGTTTTTCTCACTTATATTAGGAAAAACCATGACTAATGTTGGGATTATTATTTGTGATTATTTAAAATGGTTAGGAGAGGATTGAGGTTCAATTAATATTAATAGAGTGATTTTTAAAATATTCCATAATAATTTTACTTAAATTTATGAAAATATGTAATATTAAAAAATGTTTTATGGATCATTTGATATTTTACTCGTAATTTATGTGATATGATTGAATATTTTATTTTGGAATTACATTTCATATTTAATATATATATATATATATATATATATTTTTTTTTTTTGTAATTAGAGAAATCAATTATTATACCGGGTTTATACTTTAGTGATATAGGGTAATTCCAAACATCACTAGTATGACTATTAGGTGCTCATGACTACCCTTACTATGGATATGGGTAAATTAGTGTTTGATCTTGTGACCTTAACTCAAGGATTATCTTAACAATAACTAGTCTACACCCCTGGGCTATTTTTTAAGGACATGTAGGTCGGCGTTGTTCCACTTATGTATGCATGGGTCATGCAACCACTCTTTTCCTATAGTCTTTCTAGGTGCAACCACACATTCAACAATTATCTTAAGGTGCCCCCATGAATTTTATGCTAGGTTCTCATAGGATTTAAACCTTGCTCAACAATGAGAAACTCTTCGTTTTCCAACATTTGATCTCACCCCTTTAGACCATATTAATACTTTTAATACTCCATTTTACAACACATTTTTGGTAAACATTAACCTTTTGGATTTTAATAATGATACTGATTAATTAATAAAAATAAGTAATAATGATATTGATTACTCAATAAAATTAAGTTTTCAACCATTTTAAAATATAGTTATTATTCATATAATATCAAGGAAGATCCATCTTCATTATGGATCAACCAAGCCTCATGAGGAAACAAATTTCTTTTCATTCTAAAAAAAATTTGTATGTCAAGAAATTTGATCCCTCTAAATATTTAGTATATCCAAAATTAAAATGGATATAGACTAATTATAATTATAATTATATATTTTTATTTTTATATAATGTAACCGAGTCAAAATATTCAGCATTACATTACAATATCTCAACATCTCTATTATACTAAATATAACCTCTCAACACAATTATTAAATCTATTTATAATAGCATTTAATTATAATAAAATTCCTATCCATTCTGCATAGTTTTACATATCTTTATATTAAAATACATTACATTACAATATCTCAACATCTATTCAACATTACATTATCTCAACATCTCTATCATACTAAATATAACCTCTCAACACAATTATTAAATCTATTTATAATAGCATTTAATTATAATAAAATTCCTATCCATTCTGCATAGTTTTACATATCTTTACATTAAAATAGATTACATTACAACATCTCAACATCTATTCATCATTACATTATCTCAACATCTCTATCATACTAAATATAACCTCTCAACACAATTATTAAATCTATTTCTAATAACATTTAATTATAACAAAATTCTATCCATTCAGCATAGTTTTACATATCTTTATATTAAAATACATGTCATATAAATTCTTCGAACATTACAAAGATACCTTTACAATAATAATAATAAAAACTATTTACAAACGTCACATATCCTAACATTAACCCATAAATAAATTGAACTTCTTAAACGGTCTTTATTCAGTGACCCGTCTGTATGTTTAAATTTTGTTCCACTTATTTGTTTTCTTTATTTGGTTCTTCTCTCTGCCTGCTGCCTGACCTTGTCCTCTTTATAAATGTTGCCATCAATGAGCATGTCTCAAATCACAGGGCGTGCGTTTCTTCATTGTTTTTGGTTTTTCCTGTTGCCATTTCAACCTGAGCGAACGCAGGCATTTACGGAGTTAATAATATAATGATTCAGGCCGGTCAACGTGTAGCAGACATTTCTTGGTTCATGGTTCGTTCAAGCCCTATTAATAGTGGTAATACTGACTCAGGGTAATTAAAGCTTAGCAGGTATTTCCTGGTTGCATCATGATAATATTAGTTCTGTAGAGCTTTGAATCATTGTAATGTCAATTGCGTGGCTTGGTTTGCCATCGGATTTGAATTTGTTGTGAAATGGGGAAGTCCTTGCTGAAGAGGGTAAAAAGAGCATATAGGGTTAAAAAAGCCCGATAAGAATGAGGCGCGAGTTCGATTCACACAGGTTGATAATATTAGTTGAATCATTGTAATGTCAATTGCGTGGCTTGGTTTGCCATCGGATTTGAATTTGTTGTGAAATGGGGAAGTCCTTGCTGAAGAGGGTAAAAAGAGCATATACGGTCACTGAGAGGAGTCCACAGGCAGAGCTTAGCCTTCAGTCCGTGAGCAGGTCGAAGAGGAAGCGGGGCTCTCGGCTATGGATGCGTTTTGATGCAGCAGGGAATTCAGAGTTGCTTGAATGCGATAAACAAACGATAATGAAGCGCGTCTCCATTCCTAAAAGGGATTTGAGGATTCTGGGCCCTGTTTTCTCCCGTTCATCAAACATTCTCGGTAAGGTTAAACCATACTTTATTTTGCTCTGTGAGAATTGAGTTTATAGATTTGGATTTATAGTGTAAACAAATTGGGATTATGCTCTGAAGGATTTTCAATATTAGGCTACCAGAGGTTGTTGAACACACAGGATTACTTTTGTAGCCAACATTATTAACGCGGCCATCAGTATCATGAACTATCTCTGTGATTGCTTCTACCTGGCCCTAAAATGTCAAACACCACAAGCAGCTGTCTACCCAGGCAAAATGACCCTCAAAGGGTGATTGAACCATTGAAGTTAAACCTTTGTAAGTGCCCTCACAAACCATCCGCACTAAACCATGACCCATATCCTTTGTCAACATTCAGCATAATTAACCATGACTAATTGAGTTGAAGTTTATTCATTAGTAAAAATAGTTGAGGATCCACTTTAAACATTACATTGAAGCTTCTATCGACATATAAGTCATTTAGTTTACCATATCTTTATTAGCCATTTAGTTTACCATATCTTTATTGGCCATGGTGAAATGGCTTAAAGCACTCTTCCTTTCCTTACAGTGGCCGATAGGTCCGATGACCTACTTGGTAGATTTTGGAGCTTCTTGCTCTTCTTTTATCCATTTCAAAATATTTTATAGTGCAAGGTGCTTGAAGAGGGAGGATTAAAAAATGACCTGGCTTATTAATATTAATATGATATTTTTTAGTTTTTTTTTAAGAGAAGGTATAGTTGATTTCAATTAATTTTTTAATCAATTTTTTTTACTAAAAATTATATACATTTTATAATTACTATTGATTTCTTTTTAAACATTTATACTATATTTATAATGCTTGAATTAAGATTTTGTTATTCACACTGATTTTGATAATGTTTTTTGGATTAATCACATCATAAGTTGTTGGTTGATGTTTCATAAGTTGTTGGTCGATGTTTCTAATCATCTAATGTGCTTCATTCTTGGGACAAAAGTGAAAAAACCAATCTGACATCTTGTTTAAATAGAGATACATCCAATAGAAATAGCCTTTAGGAAAATCAAATATTTTAATTAAAAATTAAAAGTTGAGTTAGAAAATATGTCAATATATTATTATATTATAATTTAAATATTATATTTATTATTATTAAGTTGAATAAGTAATTATATAATATTACATTATAAAAAATTATAAAAAAATCATTAAAAAAACACTTAGTTAAAGAAAATCATAAAAAGAAAAGAAAAATAAAGTAAAATTAAATTAATTTATTATAAAATCACTCTAAATATTATTAAAGTAATATGTATTATTATTATATAATATTAAAATAATGATGTAGAAAATATAAATCAGGTTATAAAAAAAAAAGACGAGACTCACTATTTGATAATAAGTTCTATAATATTAACAAATAAACTACGATAAATAAATAATTGAATAAATATGATAATTTAATATTAAATAGTATACAAATATAATTATAAATTCAATTTAATTTATTATAGTAATTTTTTTGGGAAATTACATATATTTGGTCGTTCAAAATGGGTTAATTTTTTATGTAATTTCTCATTATGGATCACAAAAGTTTACTCTCAAATTCAATTCAACTAAATATAATATATAAAATATTAAAATTAAATTACATTAATTATTAATTTAAAAAAAAAAAATTAATATTATAAATCATTGTTTTTAATATAATATCTTATCACTAAATCTTTTAAATATTTAACAATATAATTGAGGGTTTGAAATTTTGACGCCAAAAAATATATGTGATTAATCTGGAAAGTTTTCCTCTAATTTGCATATTTATTGATTTTTTTAATACAAAACTATTTTATTTAATCCAATATTACCCTTTATGAAAAACTATTAAGTTTGTTATTATATCAAAAATAAATAATTTGTTTTTCAAAAGAATGATTCAGTTATCTTAAAATTTACCGCTAAAGTTGCCAAATCTACTTTACCTTTGCCCATGATTTATAGGATTAAGGTCATTCCATGAGGGTTTGCCATTTTCTCTTCGTTACTTGATGAGGATTTTCAAAATCTTAATTTGAAAGGGATCACATTTCATTATATGCAAACTTCTCTTTAGAATGCAAAACTTAAAAAATATTTACATGTCAAGAGATTTAATCCCTTTTAATGCTTGATAAATCTGTGATTTAGATGGATATATAATGATTTTATGTCTCTATATATATAGATCATGTGTAATTTTTCACTGTTTAAATTGAATTTTTGAATAATTTATTATTATTAATATTTATATTAAAAATTCAATGAATTACAAATTTATCTCTTAAGAAGTTACTAAATTATTTTACATTTAATTACATTTTCATTTTGGATATTGAAATATTTTACTAAGATCCAACATTAACACACACATAATCTATATAAACAAAATATATATATATATATATGGATATTCGAAAAAATTATTGGAGTTTTATGTTGAAATATTTATAAAAGAAATAAAAGTTTTTCTAAATTTCTAATTACTTTATGGTTTATTTCTATAAAGTTTGTCACATTTTTCACACTAGATTATAATATTAACAACGAACTAATTGAGCGCAATGATTATTGAAGGTTTATATTGCTTTTAATTAAAACTAACCAAAATGTATACTTATTTACGTTTTTACTATAGCAAACATTTCTTCTTTATTTAAAATAATTTTTTAAGGGACACGAGCGAATTGAGCACATACATTATTACACATCACCCTCATATTGGGATGTAGAATGAGCCTCTTGACTTAATTAGCCTTGATGCCATTGGCTTATGTGAGGCTCAATTGAGCATAGACACCTCATGGGACAAATTTTATCCTGCACTAGTGGCTCAGACCCTCAACCACCCCTGTGAGATTTGAACCAATAACCTGATGGGGGCTAAACCTCACCCAAGCTAACTAATCTACACCTCATGGATGAGGACTTTTAAATCTTAACTCAAGCATAGATTTTATGAGATTATTGCAAGGAACCAAAAAATAATAGAATTGTTTTCTACAGAGATAACACATCTTATACAAGGAAAATTAATTGAAGGAAATCAGCTAGTAAAGTAGAGAAAACCCGCTTGATCATTCAACAGAAATTTAATTTCGCAATTGGGAAGGAGTTGCAATTGTTTCTTATAAAAATTATTATTTAACATATTTCATAGAGTTTATCCTTAAAATCCAAGATTTTGATTCCATCCAAATATATTGATTATTAAGTTACATTCTCTTAAAGCCTTATGATGTTACTAGGATTTATTTAACTATGCCACATTTTTAAAGGTTCTTTAACTCTTTCTATCAACGACTTACTCTATGTTAAACATCAATACTTTTCCTCCTTAAATTTTTAGGAAACATATTAATCCCATCCTTAGCATTTGCTCCAGTGTGTATCTTTAGTTTTCCTCATGAATGCTTCTCTAAATTGGTATAATATTCTTTTATTCACTTTCACTTTTATGCATTAATTTCATGTTTTATATTACAAGATAGGGATTTTACAAAATTACTAGTATTTTTTTCAAGTTGTATTGGGGAGTGAGTTAAAAAAAAAAATTTCACAGGAAGAAATTGTAAATTTATTAATGGAATAATAATTACATTTTGTAGACACACATGTGTATGCAAATAGCCACATAAAGAGTAAAATGAAGCTTAAAATTATGGTAAAATGGTGGATAAGTTCTTTTATCAGACTAAGAACCATTGATCATAACATAGAAAAAGAGCACAACTAAAGAGAAAATATTATTCCTGACAAAAAGATCTAGTTTTTTTCTTTTTTCTTTTTCCTTTTATGCACTTTTTGACACTGATTTGGATTTGGTTCGACAGAAACCAAAGCCAATTCATGTACCAATGGGGGGACTTCTTTATCAAAATCCAGGTTTTTAGAGACATGAGCTCTTTTTGTACCCCAATTCAGTCCAACGACGTAGAGTGCTTTGGGTCCATTTCATTTTGATGTATGGTCACTTCCCCTGGCTGAACAATAGTTTCCCCTTTCTTCATGTCTCCCTAATGACCCATATCCTTCATTTCATCATTTTCAGGTTGGATTTCCTTGTTATCTTCTTCTTCATCCTCAAAAGGATATTGTTCTATGAACTGCCATCTTCTTGGTATGTTAGGCCGTCTCTTCTTCGTCTTAGGATTCTTCTTTACCTGAGGACATGTTTTCTATAGACGACCTGTTTGAAAACATATGCGGCATTGAAATGTTGTGTTCTCATAGTCAAGGACTTGTATCCAATGAAAGTTGTTATGTTTCAATATTATATGATATGGAAGCCCTTTGCTAAGATCAATCTCCACACATATTCTGGCATATGTTAATATTTCATTTTATGTTCATTCCAGATATGTTATTTTATATTTTCCTAGTGTGTTTCCAATGTCTTCAAGGAATTTATGATGCCAAAATGGAAAGGAGGGGGGGGGGGTTTAGAAACCTCACCCATATCGGCATGATAGAAAGCACCATAATATTGACATAAAAATTAGGAAACCATAGGGTGATGAACAACCCAAATCCACCCAAAACCAAGACCCTTCATTTAGAATATAGTCTAGATCCTTCTGTGTTCCGAACTGAACAATAAAAAATCCCTTTGAGCATAAATATATGTCACCATTTGGAGTCCATAATGAGAAAATCCACTAAATTAAAGCTCCAGGTATTTTCTAGAAGCCATTAAATCTATAGTTGACTGCTTTGACTAAATGACAGAGAAAATTGATGACACCTCAGGGAGATTTACATCTATTGTTGGGACTTTCTCCATTTTTTCAACAATATATGGGCCCAAAATGTTTTGATTTTGTTCTGCAAAAACTGAGGGCTTCCCTTGAGTTGTAGTTCCCGAAGCCCTTCCCTGGATTGCATCTATAAATGAGATAACTAAGCCATTTTTTGGCCATGCACCTGGAGCACCCCCACAAAATCTGGAGTTTAGTATAGATTTTCTTGTTATATTGTTTTCCTTAAGCAAGGAGTGATCATGGATGGTTTTCCCTTCGTACTGTAGGCATTGGAAGTTTTTGGGGATGCCCCATTTTTTTTCAATATTTTCTTTAATGGAAAGGATTGAATCAATTTGATTTTCCCAAATAAAATGGAGTTTCCCCCATGTTCCTTATGAAAATATGAAAATTCTAATCTTGTTGTTCCAGGAAAGAAGAAGCCTCATCCTTTGTCTGTTCTGTCCCATGTAACAAAGGGCTTGCATAGGGAAATAGAGAATGGGAGAGGCTCAGCCCCATTCCCAATACAAAAAATAAAGTCCCTTGAGCCAAAATCTTAGGGCTTTTCCATAGCTTCAAACTGTGAAAGAAAATTATGACGATGGCTGGGAAAATTAAAGATAAGAGCTAGACTTACAACAGTCACCCACCACAGACGAATGGAAAGAGACTCCTTCAACACCACCATCAATGCACCTAAAGGTGTCAATGAGGCTTGTAGCAATCCATGGAAAAAATATTACAGCAAAAACTTTAATTGAGCCAATATCCCCTCTGAAATCAAACTGCTCCTATCTACCAACATCTTATGTGGAGAAAGGTTCAACGTCGCGCATGAGGGAACTCATTGTATGAGTTGAATCCCAATTTAAGTTGTAAGCCACACACACTACAGAGTCGATTGGCTTGAGTTCGCTCCATGTCTTAATCATAGAGAGGCCAAGTGATGTCTAGCTCGCGACAACAACGGAAAAGTGAATATCAGAGAACACAATAACCCTAGATGTCATCGCTCCTTTTTTTTTAAGGTTATGAAACTCAATAACACATTTTTTAATTATGACATACATACATACATATATAGATACAAACATAATTTTTATTAATTGAAAAATCTAGGAATTATATAGAAATTTTCAAAATCTAGGTCAATCTTTGACAAGGGAAACTGGGATACAACCAAAAAATGACTCTCCTTAATGAAGTGAGAGCTAGTTGAAACTTGAGAGTTACAAAAATAAGAAAACTACATCTAATATTTTGGCGTGATTGGCCAGTCATGAAAGAAACTACAACTATTCTATCACACACCAAAACCATAATGCCTCATGCTAAGGGGTCTAAATCAGATCCTATTACCGGAATGGGAGTTGTCGAGTCTACTAAAGTCTGCCCTACTATGGGGGGAATGCTAAGGTGGCACTCAGTCTACTCCATTCTTCTATTGAGAGTGTTGAGATTCTTATGCATGTGCTCAAGGGAATGGAGGATATCTAGATGGGATTCATGGTGATCCAAGATAGTCTGACCCATCAGAAATTTCATTTGCCAATATAGTTCAATTGCCTGCATACAGTGATTTTACCTCCCTCTCATATAAATCCCAATTACACATTATTCCTTGGTTTCATAGATATTTTTTTAAGCAATTTGATCTTAGAATCATTATCATGGAAGCATCATATCTCAACCATTAAAATGTAGCTCGATAAATTGTCTTTCTTCCTCCTTCAATTTAGCTATAATTTAAATATTTTTAAATCTTTTAAGATAATGAATAATATTTTGTTGATTATTCTATTTGCTCCTTTTCAGAAAAAAATTCCATATCTACATGGGTAACGTGGAATGAATTTCTCTCATGGAGAATTCGTATCCTATGTTGGAGACTTCAACAAAGGTTTACATGCAATAAGCTCTATTTGAGATAAGAGAAGATAAGATAATTTTATTAATGTCCAATGAATGACCATAAATAGGTCAATGTGACATAATGATACGACCAGTACGAGTATAATGTGGGAGTGCATACACAACTTCCAGAAAATGCCAAAGCTAAATCTAGGATAAAATGAAGTAAAAATGGACACAATAATAGAACAACCTCATAAACATGTATATAACTGGATCATGTAGAAGGGTAAGTGAATAAGTCCAGGGTTGGCGATTGATGATGTTAAGAGTGCTCGAGTTTGATAGTCAATGGCGAGGGGGGTGACAGTGGTGTTTGATTGCTATTAGAGTCATCTAGATCCAACGAGTCAAGATACATGATCCTGGGGCATATGTTAGTGTGAGGTATACTCCTAACATCCGAAGACAGAGGTAATAAGCTCTAGATAAGTCTTTGGCTGGTCCTATGGGAATGGGGAGGAACCTGTTTGGTGTGGGGGGGGGGGAGGGGGGGGGGGGGGCGCTTGCTTGGGAACCATTCGGCGCTAAACCCTCTGATGCTCTAGGTGTCAGTGAACTGATGTGCTATTTGACACCTTCGCAACGGTCTTGAGGGTACCGATTGGCCTCCCAAAGGGGTGGGGGGCTAAGGGGAGACACGAGGTCTCATTGCTCTATTATCTGAAAAATCCTGGAAATCATCTTGTTTCTTGTTTGTTTGATGAGCTAGATCAACTTGACAGTATTATGTGATCATCTACATCATTCGTCGAGTGAGGCAGGGTATCTAGGATCTGAGATATGTGTCCAGATATCTCCTTGATGAAGACAGCTAGGCATCTCTGCTCAGGATATTGGAAGAAGGTAGAGAGGGATACTCCAGACTCTCTATATAGGCGGTGATACTGTCCTTTGATCTCATAGTTATATATGGGGCACCAAAAAATTGAGGTGCATCTCAGTCTTTGACTCCTATAGGTGGCACAACTAGCAAACCTATTGGATCATAGTATATGGTGATACGTATCCACCCGAAGTTGATCAACCCAACTTGAAGCTACCCCAGTGGGATCTTGAGTGAGTGTATACGGTGCCTACAAGTATAAGGGAGGTGGATGATGAGGCCATCTTGCAGCTCCAAAAAAAGCACTTGGTAAAAGGACATCTTTGAGCCAAGACTCACCCAGGGGGATTTCCATGTGAACTGAATGCATAATCTATAAATATCCTCTCTGATGGTCTAATTCAGTATCTGTTAAGTCAGTAAGAGATGTGTTGGTCTATTAAGGGAGAAACTAAATGGAGGAAGACTCTTTGGGGAGATGGTCATTGATTGAAGGAGTTGAGATGCCTCTGTAAACCATCCACAAGCATGACTTGAGGGGGTATCCAAAGCGATGGTCCCCGAAGAACAAAGTGAAAGATAGGGGTATCTCTCTCTTCAGGTAGTAGAATCTCTACAAGCCTGGACTCGATGGAGAAAAGAGACCAAGCGGAGAAGGACCTCAAGGCGAAATGGGTGGACCTCGAACTCTGCCTCAATAATGGGCTATATATCTATTTGTTTGCAGTGGATGATACTTCATAGAAGGAGGGTTTGGACTCTCTTCATTATGGCTCAATCTGACTATAGTAAACTGGGTCCCTAGATCTTGGAGCCATAGAGGACCGTGGGTCTAATAATGACCTCCATGAGGGGGAGCTTCGATGAGATGTCCTAGAATTGTGCTCAAAAGCTCTGTTGCTCAATGAGGGCTAGGGAGCCATAACCTTTACTAAGTCGAGGTTCGAGTGGCTGCCGCATTCCGAATTTGGGCCCTATGAACAATACCCCAAAGTAGGTGTAAGATGTGGTGACATCAATATCTATGTCGTAGTAGTAGAAGTGTAGTTATGCTATAGAGTTCTTTGAGGAATTGAAGATCAAAACCTTGGTTTTATCCAAGTTGACCTTTAGTTGTCGAAGGTCACAGAAACTGGCCAACATGTCAATATATCTTTGTAATCCCTCAGGAATAGAGGCCAACAAGACCAGATTATCAGTGAAGAGGAGCAAGAAACATGGTGCAATAGGCAGTCATCACCCTCCTGTATGTGCTCACAGAGGAAAGAATCGAGCTCATCAATATAAATCCCAAAGAGAGTCAGAGAGAGGGGACACCATTGCTTCACCCCAATGGTACTTTGAATGAAGTTTGAAAGACCACGGGCCATCTTGAGGCACCCTAGCATTGATTCATAGAATCTCAGGATAGAAGTTAAGAAGGTCTTTGAAATGTAATGTCGTAGAGTGTTTAAAATAATGCCTTCCTTAGAACCATGTCAAAATCTTTTCGGAAATATGCAAAGCAGATGTAAACCTGTGAAGTGCGATGGCGGGTCTCCTCAATGATAGCTCTAAGGGTGAATATGTGATCAATTGTTTAGTAGTTTGGGAAAAATCATACTTGTCCTTTAGCTCTAAGATGTTGATTCTCTAGTTCCTCAGTAATCCATTGGTGTATAACAGTGGCATAAAGCTTGGAGAATGTGTGCCACCATGACATTTTTGTAGTTATTCGGATCAACACTGCTCCCATATTTGTGCATCAGATGGATAATGTGTCTTGTCCAGGAGGTGGGGAATCCTAATCAAACCACATGGTTAGAAATATTTGCAATATATGACTCAAGCGACTGAATGTCATGCTTCAAAAATCCGGCTTGAAACTCATTCTTATCAACTTCTCTATTGATGCTCAAAGCTCTAGTTGTTTTCCTAGTCGCCAATTCAAAGAAGAGGTGGCATAAGGTGGGGTTGGAGGGGATATGGGTGGGGGTTCTTCCATGGATATTGTAAAGGGATGTGGTGTGGGAGAACATGGTATGGGGGAAAGGGCAGGAGAGATGGCATGATGTAGAGGAAAGAGGGCTCGCCAAAAAGATTTTGAGGAGTGGTGGAGAGCATAAAAAATTTCCCATCTTTGTTGGGAGAGGAATGCTCATTTTTTTATGGAAAAGTAGTCTACGGTAAGCTTTGTGGAGGTTAGGGGAGGAATATTTGTCATGCATAAGCACGAGGTAGATACATTTATGCAAATATTTGCACTCATCATCAAATCAACAATTCATAGGATAGGAATCAGGGGCAGTTTGAGGGTGAGACTTGTGAGTGGAATGGGGATAGGAGTCAAGGGATGCTTCCATGAGGACCATGGAAAGTGTGTCATCTTTAGCTCTGACTATGTCTAAGGTTCTAAAGTCAGAGATGGGAGGGAGTAATGCCTTGTGGTGGGTATTGTATGTGTCTGTATAATTTGTATCAAAAAAGAAGGTGGTATGGGTGGATAAAGGGGTGGGAGTGGGTATGAGGAGAGGAGAAGGGGATGTAGAGAGGGAGAAGGTGAGGAAAACGTGGTTAACAAAAGTGAGGCGAGAGACTAAGAAGTGCTAGATATAGGGGAGGAGGTCTTGGTTGGCTAGGATATAGTCAGCTACACTAGCTCCATGATCCAGGTGGATATTGGTGGCCACCCACCTATTTCACTTGGACCTTGAACATTGTTTCCTTTCAGTTCCTTAATTCTAGCACAACTTTTTATTTTTGATATTTTTTCGGATCCTAACTTCTGGAGCCGTTTTGAGGTCCTAAAAGACGTTTTCTGGGAAAACAGAGAGCCCGAAAAAGTGTCAAAATATGTTTCATAGATTCTTTTTCCGTCTCCTCATGGAAATCTTCAAAACGAGGTATTATGATAGCTAAATAGAGACCACATGCTGAAATTATGACCCCAGGAAGTTGGCAGTCCAACTTACCCCAATGGGCCCAAAACCGTTGGTGCTTCATCTCCTAGGGTTATGATTTCTCACTTCTTCTTTATGATAAAAAGGTATCTAAGCCTCATTGAAACACTGTTCAAAAGGCATGTAGCCGTCACATCTCTTCTTAGAGATAAACTACCATTGCCCAAGCTATTTTGTTCCATTCTACAGGTAAACAATTTTCAGTACTTGTTATTAATTAATGGAAGTTTTGATATTTTGTTGTATCTCTACGTTCTATTTAAATTTTTATTTCATTTTGTTCCTTCATAAATCCATATCACTCTGCTGCTATGAGGAAAGTAAGTAAAATCCCCCAAATCAAGGAAACAAGGAAGTTTGTTTCGGATTAGTAGTCCATGAGATTCCCCTAATTGGAAGAGTTATCTCCTATAACCTGTGAGGGGTTCATTTATTTCCCGCGAGCTCCTATGAAGACCCATTGATGCTTGATCCAACTCTTAAAGGAAAAGTGCATCATCTGCTCTGTCATGGTTGGGTACTTGTAAGTCTTTGGTGTGCGCGTTAAAATATCTTAGAAGGATGATGTGTCTGAGAGAGGAGTAGTGGGGGATGTTTGCACATAGGTCAATGAAAGGGTCTCCCTCATATTCCCCATGAAGTACAAAGTGAAATGTGGCATATGGAAAGTAGAAAACTATATTTTATCTATCTTGGAGTGTAGGGGGTTTCTTTGATGGATTTGGACCAACAAAAATCTGGCATGCTTATCTGAAGAAAACAACGTGACTTGGATTTGGAGGGAGTCTTGTATAAGACACACCACACCCCTTAAGCCTCTGACATTGTTTGACGTTGTATCATGTTGAAAATACCACTGCCCAGCGGTACCCATGAATCAAGGATGGGCTCCACATAGGACTTGCATGTGTCTTTGTAAGGAAAAGGAGGTTGCAGGACCCAATTGTGTTATAAACCATGCTTGGGGAAGACCAAAATACACCATTATAGTTCCAACATCTAATGGAGATGGTGGACTTTTTCCCCATATCATGTCCTACATTTGGAAGGGACCATCATTTGGCTCATGGTAGGGAATATCCTTGAGGAGTTGAATCTCGAATGATGGCTTTGAGATCACAGATAACCGCTCGTTTCCCTTCTTTTCGTGCAACTACAACTTGATCTCTGGATAACTTGAGTTCCTTCTATTCGGATTTCGTGAGGTCAGGATCAAGAAATATTCTTTGTGAGGGTGGGAATAAGGTAAGTCTTCTCTTGGCCAGAAGAGTTGTCCTACGGTCCTTGAAGGTTTGGAAACGAATGAAGAGTGTGGAGTTGGGCCCCAACCGTGCATGATCAAGAGTGATGTCATTTAGGTCCAGCGTGTCATAGCGGAAATATGTACCCAGTTGAAGGGGCTTTGATTGAGCCACTGGAGGGGGCAACCCATGTATGCTCAAATTAAACTCTCGGGCATGAAAAAGGCACTCATCATTCAATTTTGCTTGTACATCCCCTCAACCATTGTAAGGGAGAGGAGGGCGTTGTTCCCTTGTTTCCCTTTTATAGACAACTTCAACCCAAGAGTTAGACACCACAAGCAGCCTGCCTACCTAAGCAAAATGATCCTTAAAGAGTGAACCATTGAAGTTAAACATGTTTGGTTAAGTTGCTACCATAAGGGCACTCTTCATGAGAATCATCTTCAAGAGGCGAATTTTTACAATAAGCATTTTTGGGTTAAGCTATATAAGCATATTTAGATAAGTTATCACCATAGAAGTATAGTTTGAGTGTGTTTAATGGTTAATATTATATGTTTTGTCGTAAGAGGCTATTGGTTCAAATCCAGAGGGGCTAGAGTATGTAAACCTCCATTGATTTTAGCAATCAAATCGTTGTGTGGAGGTGGGTCTCTTGTCCCACAAATAGTAGGTTTCATAAACCAATTTAATGTCTAGCATGACTGTGACCTTAAAATTTAAATTATTGTTATTTTTATTATAATGACCCAAAAATAAAACCTTTCTTAATTCCTTGTTTCTTTCTTTGTACCTATTAAAATGATTAAGCCTTTATAAGTAATTTCACAAGCCATCACCACTAAATTATGACCCATAAATAAAAAAAGGTTTATCACCGTAACGATATTGTTCCACTATAATCATGATTAAGTCTTTATAAGTAATTTCACAAGCCATCACCACTAAACCATGACCCATAACTTAAATATTTTTTATCATCGTAACGATATTGTTCCACTATATTCATCTAGAACTAGGAACTTTCCCCATTACTTCTTCATACCTATAAGACAATTAAACCTTTGTAAGTGCCCTCACAAATGATAACCATGATCCATATCCTTTGTCAACATTCAATATAATTAACCATGACTAATCGAGTTGAAGTTTATTGATTAGCGAAAATAGTCAAAGAACTAATTTAAACATTACATTGAAGCTTATATCGACATATAAGCCATTTAATTTACTATATCTTTGATTGGCCACAGTGAAATGGCTTAAATCACTTTTCATTTTCTTGCTATGGCCGATGACCTACTAAAAATATTTTGAAACTTCTTGCTATTCTTTTATCCATTTGAACATATTTCATGTTGCGAGGTGCTGAAGAGGTAGGGGCATGCAAATGTGTTCAAAAATGCCTTGGCTTATATATATATATATATATATATATATATATATATATAAGAAAAGTATGGCTTATTACAATTAATTTTTTGAATTAACTTTTTTATTATTTTTCTAATGAATGTGAAATATATTTTATAATTAACTAATAAAAAAATTATAACAGTAATATTATATTTACACTATTAATATTGAAATATATTAATTCAATGTTAAATATTATAAAAATATAATAATTGATTGAATTTCAACTTAATAATATTCATTCATATATAAAATATTAAAATTTAAATCATATTAATTATTATTATTATTTTTTAAAAGATTTTATTTAATATTTTTAATTATTGTTTTTAATGGGATATCTTATCTCTATATATATTATTAATATTAAATAAATTTGGAATAAATATCTTGGTTTGTTTAATGAGGTTTTTTTTTCAAGTTAGGTTGAGTGTTTTCACCGTTGGATGGAAGGGTGATTTGTCTACTTATAAGACGTTGTCACTGGCTTATGCGAAGCCTGGACACCTTATGGGACAATTTTATCTTCCACAAATGGCCCACACTATTAACCCCTCTCATGGGATTTGAATCAATAACCTAATGGAAACTAAACCTCACCCAAACCAATTAATTTACTTTCAAATTTTAACTCAAACATTAATTATTTTTAAGTTTATGACAAGTAACCAAAAGATATTAGAACTGTTTTCTAAACATATAACACATCTTTTACAAGGAAAACTAATTTAAGGAAATCAGCTAGTAAATTAGAGAAAATCATCTCGATCATTTGGCAAAAATTCAATCCCGCAATTAGGCGGGAGTTGCAATTGTTTCTTATGAAAATTATCATTTAACATATTTCCTATAGTATATACTTAAAATCCAAAATTTCAATTCTCGTTCAAACTATTTTAATTATTAAGTTACTCTCTCTTCAAAATTTACTATGTAACTAGGATTTAGTTAACTATACCACATTTTTGAAGGTTTCTTAACTCTGTATATCAATTACTTACTCTATGTTAAACATCTTTGATTTTCCTCCTCAAATTTTTAGTGAACATATTAAGCATTTTCTCAGCGTTATCTTTAGCTTTTTTCATAAATGCTTCTCTCAATCGGCACAATATATTTTTATATACTTTCACTTTCATAACTAAATTTCATTTTTTAAAGTTTAGAATATTTCAAAATCCATTCATCTTTTTCATCTTTTAGTTACAAAATCAATAGCATTTTTTTCAATTTTTTTTTTTTTTTTTTCAATAACACATTGCTCCTTTCTTACATAGATATGGCTTAAAATGATTTTATCTTGACAATCATTATCGTGGCAACATCTTATCTTAACCATTAAAACGTAGCTCGCCAAACTGTCTTTCTTCCTCCTTTAATAGCTATAATTTTAATATTTTTAATTCCTTTAACATAATGAATAAGAAATATCGTCGCAACATCTTATCTTAACCATTAAAATGTAGCTCGTCAAATTGTCTTTCTTCCTCCTTTAATAGCTATAATTTTAATATTTTTAATTCCTTTCACATAATGACTAAGCAAGTGCACATTATTCTATGTACTCCTTTTCAGCACAAATTCCAAATCTGCATGGATAACGTGTAATGGATTTCCCTCATGGAGAATTCATATCCTTTGTTGAAGACTTCAACGAAGGTTTACTTGCAACAAGCTCCTTTGGAGAGAAATCCTAATTGGTGAGAGATGTGGGCCCCTTTTCTTGTCAAATGACTTTGGTTATGTATATGAGTTTTTACTTCTTTATTATTTATATTTGGATTTATCTTTCAAATGTTTGCTTATTGTTTTTATATATTATATAATTGGTTTTATTTAAAAAATTAGATTTAATTTTTTTTAAATTAATAGTTTCTTTTATATATATATATCAAAATTTCAAGAGGTTTATGATTTTAAGATTTTCAATATTTTATTGTTAGGGGACGGGTTATCTTGCATGTCAGGGTTATATAATTTTTTTTTAGCATTTATCATCATCATTATGCTTTAAGCATAAGGTCATAAGTCCAAAGCCATGTAAAAACCATGTGAAGCCCTATATTAGGTATCCTAGACTAGTGTCTTTGTCATTGAGTTTGTATTCAATTGTTTGGTTGGACTATGTCCTGTCTCTTGAAGTTCCACTTAAGGTCACTTTCATCCCTACCCAGATTAGAGAGTTTTGGGTGAACTCTCTTGTGGACTCATGGTTTTATGGGAGTTTTCGTTTGTAGGGGTGATCACTAGTGTATGGGCCAGTCTAACCTGCGTCGAGGTGCACCTCTGTCATTCTTCATGGTTGGAGTCTATATGTGACCTTAGCCTTGGTGAATTTTTCCTCATGAAATCTCTCAGAGCATAGCAGTCTTTGTTGACAACATTCACATTTCCCGATGTAGTTCACGGTTCCCAATGCAAAGTTCTCTTAGCGGTCAAAAAGTTAACCTAGTCCCAAATTGTAAAGTTTGATGAGAGGATTCCATGCCATGTGGATTTTTTTAGTTCCAAGCATTTAATGGCTAGTTATAGCTTAGTCAAACTTGATCAACAAGTTAGAGAGTTTCCAATGGGAAAAATATGCAAAGTGTTTGGCAGAATCAGATATGCATTATGTTAGGTCCCTATAATACTAGTGTAGCCCCCATATTGTTATTTTTGTGCCCTTAGATTATTATTATTATGCAGGCCCTAATTATATTTTGACCCTTTAGACTCTTATATATATTAAGGAGGCCTTGTCATTTCAACCATCCAAGAATTGTTTATTTATGTGATGTAAAGGGAGGTTTCCCCCTCGAAGTGGCTTATTATCTAGTCGTTGAACTATCTTTTCTTGTTTTTTGTGTTGTTATGGATCTTGATACATAACATTTAACATCAGAGTTCTTGATCTTAGGGTTTTGCTGCTTCAAATGGGTCATTGTGGCATTTTCGCTATAATTTTTTTTTGTGAAGCTTCAAATTGTGAAATTTTTACCACGTGGAGGTGAAATTCTGATGAATATTAGAATGCAATTTCAAACCTTGTTTTGCTATATTTTCGGAGTTATGGTCCAAGGAAGTTAGGGTTTCTATGTGCCTCATAATTCAATCTCAAATAGGTATCCTAGGGAAAATCATCATAAATTTCTCTTTGAGCATCGTATTTGAATTTCGTAAAAAGGAACTAAAAGTGCACGGACTGTATTTTTTTAGGGATGAAGGTTAAACAGTGACACATTGCATCCCAACAAGTTTTCTCTACTAAACATGTCCATAATCAGGACATTGTGAGAGATTTGGCATAACCTTACCTTGAAGAAACCAATATTGGCCTAATTGGTGGGGTTGGAAAGAAGACACAGAGGGCTATCATAGGACGCAATTTCAGACCTTGAGAGGCTGAAATCACAGAGATAACAATTTCAAGGCAACCTTATCAACAAGCTCAAAATCAAACTCTTAAAAGGTGTGTATTTTTAAATTTGCATAACTTTTGTTTGAAAAATCTGTTTGAAGTAATTCAAAGGGCATAGTGAAGCATAGTTTATTAATTCATTCCAAAATTCCTCCCAAAAAAAATTCTACACCCATTAAGCCTTCAAGTAGTTCTACTATGATGTGTGAAGAAGAAGAAATGCAACATGATATATCAAAATTAAGGGACCAAGTGCAATATTTTTTTCTCACAAAGAGAAATAAAAAATGAATTGAAAGTGATGATGAATGTTAAGATGGATGGTTTAGAAGCAAAAATGAAAGGGGACATGGAAGGTTTGAAGTAGAAATGTAAGGTTTGACAAAGTTGCTACAAGAACTTCCTAGTGGTGATAAGGTATTCCATGAAACTCATGATGAGAACAAAATAAATGTGAATCATGATTTTGGAGACTCCAACTTTGGGTTGAAGACGCACCACATTCCAAATATCGATATGAAGAATTTGATGGTGAGGATACATGGATACTACAAATGGAGAAATTCTTTGATCTATATGATGTGCAACACACACAAAAAGTACACATTGCATCTTTATACTTAGAACCCAATCAATTTGTGTGGTATTGATGACTTTGTTCTCGTAAATCACTTGTCACTTGGACAATTTTTACAGATGAATTGATAGCACATTATGAGGATACAAAGAGAGATACCTTCTTTATCCAATTGATAAATATCAAACAAAAGGTTTAAATGGCGAAGCACATTAAGGACTTCCGAAGATTGACTATCAAGGTAACTGATATTCCAGAGGAGCATCCGATTGATGTCTTCATAGGGAATTTAAAGGATACCATCCAATACGAGGTTAGATTATGGGAACCTAATTCATTGGAAAATGCATTAACAGTGGCAAAAAAAGTTGAAAGAAAAATTATGGCAACAAGGAGATCTGCCACTCACAACTATAAAGATGGAAGTGTTGCGACTCCTAGTCTCCCATGACCTACAAGGTTGACACCACAACAAATGGAGGAAAAAAGAGCAAAAGGGCTTTGTTACAGTTGTGATAGAAAATACACTTAAGTTCATAAGTGTGTTGAGAAGAAATTATTTTACATATATTGTGAAGAAGAGGAAGAAAAGGAACAATAAACATCAAAAGAAGAAGATATACACTAGGAACCAACCACATACATTGAAAAAGAAGAAACAAATCCAACGATATCTTGTAATGCATTAGCAAGAATTACCACTCCTCAAACTCTCAAGATAAAAGGATATACCAAGAAGAAAAAGGTAGTAGTATTGATTGATTTGGGTAGCAACCATAATTTTATTCATTGTAAGATAGCAAAGGATTTAAATTGATTTTTATAGCCAGCACCAAAGTGTCAATTGATGGTTGCAAATGGAGGAACTATAAATTTCTTAGGGAATTGTGATAATATCAAGGTGCTAATGTTGTATTAGGAGCCAATTGTTACAATATTTGGGGATGATGTCTTTTCATTTTCAAGAAATTTTCTCAAAGTTTTTTTGGGAAGGAAAATAAATTGAATTAAGGGGTATCATAGGGAAACCTGAGAAGATAATTAACTCTAATGGCATTACAAAGCTTTTGAAGGAGGAACAATGAGGGGTAATTGCACAATTATGCTCACTAGATGTTTAAACATTTAAGTAATCCATTCCTCAAAATCTCCAAGGATCCCTTAACAATCATTCCGAGCTATTTGAGACTCCCAAAGGTATCCCACCTATTCGTGATCATGATCATGCTATTCACTTGATTCCAGGAATTTTTCCCCAAAACATTAGACCTTACAGATATCCCTATTCCCAAAAGAGTGAAATTGAATGTATGATTGCAAAATTGCTAGAGGAAGCTATAATTCAAACTAGCCAAAATTCTCTCTTCTCTAGTGGTATTGGTGCACAAAAAAGATGGATCATGGCATATGTGTTCATATTATAAAGAACTCAAGAAGCTCACTATTAAAGATAAACTTCCCATTCCTGTCATTGATGAATTGTTGGATGAACTACATGGAGCAATTTACTTCACCAAGCTGGATCTTTGTTCAGGATATCATCAAATTAAAATGAAGACAAAAGACATTCCAAATACAACATTAAAAAATCATGAAGGTCATTATGAATTTTTTGTCATGCCTTTTGGCCTTACTAATGCAGCTTCCACATTTCAAGGTTTGATGAATTCCACTTTCAAACTCTTCCTTATAAATTTTTTGTTAGTATTTTTTGATGATATAATAATCTACAACAAGTCTTGGAAAGATCATGTTCAACATGTTGACAGGGTGCTCAAACTATTGGATGAAAAATAATTGTATGCAAAACCCCCAAAATGTTTCTTTGGGGTACAAGAAGTGGAATATTTGGGTCATATTGTATCTCATGAAGGTGTTAAAGTCGACCTAAACAAAATTAAAGCCATCAAGGAATGAAAAATTCCCACAACCTTAAGGCATCTTCGAGTATTTCTCAGGTTGACAGGGTATTATCGCAAGTTTGTTAAGAATTACGGGAAAATAGCAGCACCTCTAACAACATTACTGAAGAAATATGCATTTTTTTGGACTCCAGAAGCAACTAAGGCCTTTGAATATCTCAAAGAGGCAATGTGCCAAGCTTCGGTCTTAGCTACACCAGACTTCACAAAAACACTTATTGTGGAATGTGATGCCTCAAGAACTGGCATTGGCACTATTTATTTCTTTTAAAAGTCGTCCAATCAAAGGAAAGTATATTCACAAACCTATTTATGAGAAGGAAATGTTGGCAATACTGCATGCCCTGAAGTAATGTCACCCTTACCTAATGGGGAGACACTTCAAGGTAAAACAAATCATGATAGTCTTAAATACTTCTTGGAACAAAGATTATCTTCATAAGAGCAACAAAAATGGGTCACAAAGATATTGGGTTATGACATTGAAATCATCTACAAAAAAGGGAAGCAAAATGTTGTTGCAAATGCACTCTCAAGAAGGCATGAGGATGTGGAGGCATTGCTCTGTCATTTCTATTATCCAACCTGATTGGATAGCTAAATCAAGGGATGAATGGAAGAATGGCGAAGAGCTGTGGACACTCATTCAAAGGTTGCAACAAGATCCTAGTGCATTTGATACATTTATCTAGAAAATTGATTTAGTGTGATATAAAGATCGCTTATATCTTTGGAAGAACTCCCAACTCAAACAAAAGGTTCTTTTGGAATTGCACACCTCTCCTATAGGAGGGCACTCGGGATTTTTAAAAGCTTACCACAAGCTCAAGAAGGATTTTTTTTGGGATGACCTTAAATATGATATTCAAAAGTTTGTGGCAGAATGTTTGGTTTGCCAACAAAATAAAGTTGAGACAGTTAATACCGCAAGTCATTTACAACCATAAGCCATTCTAAGTTAGCATTGGGAGGAGGTCTCAATGGATGTCATCACAGGTTTAACTAAGTTGAAAGAAAGAGTGTCATCATGGTGGAAGTTGATAGACTTACCAAGTATGCACACTTTTGTGCACTATTTCATCCTTTCAAAGCCAGTATAGTTGCTACTGCATTTGTGGAAACAGTTCAAAAGCTACATGGAAACCCAAAGATTATTGTACGTGACAAAGATCCCATTTTCACTAGAAATTTTTGGACAAAATTATTTTTTTGTCTTCGTACTTAATTAGCTCATAACCCATCTTATCATCCTCATCTCATGGGAAAACTGATATATTTAACAAATGTTAGGAAAAATATATTTGTTTCTTTGTATTTTATAAACAAACACAATGGGTCAAGTGGTCACCTATGGAAGAATGATGGTATAACACTTCCTTCCATACTGCAACAAAAATGACCCCATTTATGGAAATTTATGGATATCATCCATCGTCCATCCCATCGTCTTTAAGAGAAAATTCTAAGGTTCAAGCAGTGGAAGATCACATTGAGCATCAACAACAAGTTATCCAACTCTTAAAGGATAACCTGACTTTGGCACAAAATCGAATGAAATAACAGGCATATCAACATCACAGTGAAAGAAGTTTTGACATGGGTGATTGGGTATTTTTGTGGATACAACCATGTAAACAAATGTCCCTCAAACAAGCTAAGAAGGACAATAAATTATCACCCAAGTACTATGGTCCTTACAAGGTGTTGCAAAACATTGGTACTATGGCATACAAATTGGAGTTTTCTGCATCTTGTTGTTTTATCTTATTAAGCAAGATTATATCCTTGGGAAAATATAGCTAACTATTGGATCTTACCAAGAAAAAGGTACAATATTATATTTAAGTTTCTTTTACACTTGTATTTAGTCTTTGGAATTTCATATCTCTATTTTTTTCAAGGTTGTACCAAGCATAATCTATAATTTACAACAAGATTTTTAGCCTCCAAGTAAGTAAAGCCAATCTAGAAATTTGTCATTTACTCTATAGTCCTTAATAAGTCTTATTTTCCATATTTAGAGTAACCCTTTATCATTTTCAGTCTCAATGTTGCAAACATCGGCATTGGGATGAAGCCGACAAGGGTTTGGAAAACCAAAATATCATAAAAATTGAGAAAATATCGGTAAAAATCGGAAAACATCGACAAAATTAAGATACCACCAAAATATTGGAAAAAATTGACAAACACCAGCTAGGCCAAAAAATCATGATTTAACGCTTTTCTCACAATGAAATCAGGATGTTTGCAACACTATTTCCATCTATATTCAAGTGCTAATATTAAGTTTGAATTTTTTTGGGTGTGTAAACCAAGAGGTTTTCACCTAAATTTCTGAAAAGTAATTTTCAGCTTGTTGGAAATTAACTTTTCAGTCATATTTTAGATGAGGGGAGACCTCAAAAGCCTCTATATCCCCCCCATTATCTTATCCACTCCTACACTAATCATCTAGAAGGGCTAAGGAACTTGAAGGGTGATTTTCATAACCAAATTAGGTTGTTGTCTCTGCATTTTTTATAGATTTTATGGTTTGCTACATAGGACAACAAGTTATTTTGAGTCATAAATTCTCAAGTAGTAACCCAAATCAAGAGATAGTCACATTTTTGGTTGGGATTATCAACGTGGAACAAAATCCATAGGTTGTGTTGGAGTCCTGTGATTTGGAAGATTGGAAAAACCAAATGACAAGGCAACATGAAACCAATCTTTAGAGTTCTAGGATCTAGCCTTCCTAGACTCAGAGAGGGATCTCTCAAGTTGTTTGCAAAGATGTGTGCTTGTTTGCTTTTAAGGGTTGATTTTAGGCTAGTTATTAAGTATGAGGTTTTTTGTTTGTTTTGGTTGGATATGATGATCAAAGAGCATAGATAGAATGAGGAAATCTCTAAGTCATTGGGAAATGGAGTCAAATGAAAGTCATGATAGGTTTCATCAATGGATCGGGGAGTATCATAGGGAAAATCTAACTTGGCCAGTGGATCTTCAAAGTTTTTTTGGATAATGAGGTGAACATTAAGGATAAGAATGAAAAGTAGGACAAAGAGAAATTAAGAATTCTTTATTATGTACTTTAAACAAGAAACATCTTTCAAGGCATCTGTTTTGAAGCAAGCCAAAGGATAGGGCAAACCATAGACTTTTTTGGACAGACTTTTAATAAGAAAAACTTTCAAATAACAATCCAACAATCAAAAGATTACTTTCAGACAAGAAAACATATAAGATAAACAGTAAGAGTAACCTAAGATCAAATGGATCTTCTTTTGACCAACTCTTTAGGAATCTTTAAAGCAACCTTTTGAGGCAGTCCAGAGGACAGGGCACACCATAGGCTTCCCTGGTTTAGACTCTACTAAGCATACTTTGAAAATATCTTTAAAAACAATATCTCAAGTTGTACTCAAAGGAGCATGGACTCACCACTTAATTTCCCTGGTTTCACTCTATTGAAATCATTCCTCAAAACAACTTCTCAAGCCGTACTCAAAGGGATATGGACTTACCAAAAGGGAGACTCCTTGGTTATACTCTATTGACTCATTTATAAAATAAAAAGCTAGATGGAACTGGAGGGCAATTAAGAATCCTCCACTCAGAGCTTGCAAAAGAAAACATTAAGATAGTGAAGAGTAAACAAAACCAAGGTGCTTTCAAAAGACATTTATTAGCCTAAAACTTTTACTCTACTATAACAAAGAAAGATGGAAACATAATGAAAACATGAAATAACAATAACAGATAGAAGCACTTCACCAACAGCCAAGCTCAGGGATCCAGTGATCTAGCCTCCTTCACCAACAAACAAATCAAGGCATCCACAAGATCCAGAACATCAATTTTCCTTCAACTTCCAAGAGACTATGTATTACTTCAAAGAGTCATCAAATGCAAACAACACAATGAGTTCAGATGCAATATTTATGCTGCAAATGAGGAGGTGAGGTTAAGATAGGGTTTGAGTATCATTTATTACAGAGTAAGTGCATTCCTAACCTTGAAAACCATGCAAGGCATAAGGCAGGGATATCTGCAGCTACTTCTCTGTTTCAATTACTCTGTCTTAACTCCTAAGGGAATATAGGTGAAGAGTTTGACTTTAAGGCCTATTCTTAACTATTACAATCACTGCCTTGACAGATAAAAATATCTTCCAACTGTGTAATAATTGTCCGAGTGCCTTTATGAACAGAAAAAATGTTGTAGGTGGCAGTTTGGCCTTTGGAGGAGTAATTGCTTCTTCATTGAGTTATTTGAGACTGTCATTGGGTTATATGTCTTTGTTTTAATCATAAAAACTCTGTAATTAGGCCTTTGAACCTTGATTTTGCTTTGATAATCTGTCTTACTGCCTTTATCTTTTATTCCTGCTTATCACTATTTTGTCTATTTATCCTCTGTCTTTAAACTTTGGCCTTTCATCTTCAATCACTGTCTTTAAGGGCTAATCCTCTATTTTGTTTTTTGATCTGTAATTAGCCCTTTAAGCCTTATTTTCTTCGTTTTCTTTCACTGCTCCTTTGACTGCAATTGTCTTTTGCGCGTAGGGAGGGTTTCTTCATGGCATTGGAGTGTCCTTGATTGATCGATGATTATGATTCATCATCAATCAAACCCTGAGAAAAGGCTCCCTGATCTTCATAATTTGTCTTTAAGATCCCTAAGTCGTCACCAAGGGGTTTCATTCAACAAACAACAGTGGGAGGGCATCTGGCCTATTTCCTCCATTAAAAACCTACAAAATACAAACCAATGTTAGTTTTTAAAACCTGCGGGAGTGGTGAAACTGCCTTTTTTGGGGTTTGGAGCTGTTGGGGGCGATATGCAGAGGAAGAGAAGATGCAGAGGGGAGGTTCCATATGCAGAACCATGGGGAAAATCAAACAGAGGCGAAGAACTTTGAATTTTGGCGCGGAGGTGAAAGGTGGTTTTTGAAAACTAGGGCAGTTTATTGCGTAGGTGATGGGAAGTAAGTGGTTTTGAGCTTATCGAGCGCGATTCCACTAGGTAGTCGCCGTGTGTCCAGGGAGAAACTGCTTTTTTCATGTAGGTCAAGGGCATTAAACTCCGACGCAAAATTCTGCGTGATATGAGTTTGAGCTGTCGGATCTCAAGAGGTGAGGAGGGTTTCGGGACTGGGGCGTAGATTTGTGGAGTGGAGCCCAGGACATGTGGCGAGCTGTGGTTGGTCGACAGGGGGGTAGTGGAAAGTGGGGTCCTGCTCGATGACGTGAGTAGGTCCTTTTTCGTGCTGCGCAGAGTTGTGTTATCGTGGAATGGAGAACAGGAGCATGGTGATATGATGACCATTGGATTAGGGCCCAGGTCTCAAGATCAACGGTCGAGATGATATGGGAGGAAACAAAGAGGTGGGGTAAAGTAGAAGGGGGCTCGCCTTAATATTTTTTCAAAGGTTTGGGTGGGTTTATAAGGTTTAGCGGGGGTATGTAAAAATAGAATGGGCGGAAGTGAAGTTTAGGTTAGGGAAGGGGTTTAGGATATAGCGGCGGGAAGGGTTTTATGAGGGTGAGGGGCTAAGGTGTAGGCCGAACGGGGCTTAAGGGCCAATTATAATAAAAGGGCAGATTTTAATAAAAATAGGGTTTTTATAACATTTTTTGAGGGTCTGATAGGCCTAAAGTTAAACTTTAAACAATGTAAAAAGGACTTTTTACATTGTTTAAGGCCTTTTTAGAAGAAATATGATGAATGAGGGAATAATGAGGGGTTTTTAGAGGGGAAAATGGGGATAAATGAGAGTGTAAGTGAGGTGATGAAATGAGGCAAATAGGCCCAGAAAATGGAGTTTTCTTTGTATTAGGGTAAACTTTTAGAGGGCAAAAGATAGGTTTTTTAGTAGAACAGTTAGGTTTAAGATAATGAAGGCAATGAGATTTCTAGAACTCACAATGTTTCTTCAAAAATTGTTTCTAGAAATCTAGGCTTTATAACTTAGTCATCCTTTGATATCAATAAAAATTACTGATGACTAACAGTGGCTCCACTTGGGGAGGGAAAATTTCCTTTCAAGGTGTCTAGAACCTTCAGTTTACCAAATCTCTGAGTTTCAGCAGACCAGTGTCCTTTCCATTGGGCAGATTTCCTATCTTTTTCACTTACTAATAGTTCCTTTGAAGTGATAATCTTGACAACCTGCAATATAGTTGTTCTTTCAATCAACATTTCTACCTACCTAATCCTACTTGTCCTAACATTTTTTCTTCTTTGAGTGCATTTGGATTGGAAACTCTTTGACATTTTTATTTTTGAAAACAGAAATAAGCTATCTATTCCTATCCTTATTTCTTCCAAGAGTTTAGATTAAACTGTTGAACTCTTTTTATTTTCTACCTAAACTACTTGACTGCCAAGATTGAACTGTTTAGCAGTCTTGATTCTCTAACTATTGACATAAAATTTAAAGCATGATTCAAATCAGGATGAGATGGTCTGATTAATCATGGTTGTGGCATTTGGAACAAGCTGCACACAAACATTATTTTGCAGAAAAAGTAAATTAGACAGATAAGACTGTGATTTGTTTTCTTGTGGGGAATCCTTATCTATCTCTTTGGTTCTATTTTGAGCATGTGGAACCAACATCTCTATATTTTCCTAATCTATCCTTCCTAATAAGTCAAGTCTGGAATAGTTTTGACAATCATTGTTTCTACTAACTTATCAACATAAATTTAAAACATGTTCAGCCATGATTAGGCTAGATGACTGAACCAGATATCATTTTGAATCAGAAGTGGCATTTAGACTTGCACACTTTCAGCAGTATTGTTTTTTGGGTATCGGGTTGTACCTCTTTTGAATTTGCCCTCTTTTATCTTTCTTTTATTGTTTTTGTATTTTTGTGATTTCTCTCATGCTATGTTAGGTATAATGAGTGAAAACTTTGAACCTAGGACTCTTGACAGAAATAATTTTTGAGCGTCCTGCCATTGACAGGACCTCCAAATAATTCTTCTCCATTCAACCCTTGTAAAAAGAAAGCATTATGACCCCTAATTGAATGAATGACATAAGGCCCATTCCACAGATTCTCAAATTTACCATGTTTACCTTTGTCTTCCTTCCTAGAATCCCATTTTAAGACTGTATCTCCAACTTGGAAATTATTAGCTTTGGTTCTTTTGTCAAAGATCTTCTTGATTTTTTCTTGAACTACTTGTGTCCTTTTGTATACTTCCTTTCTTGTCTGTTGTAGATGAATGGTTTGATTTAGCCTTCTCTGCATGTCATTTTCTTCTGTTTGTACTTCTTGGAGAAGTTTCATGAGTGGAACTCCCAAAGATGTAGGGAAGACTGCATCTATTCCATATACCAACTGATAGGGGGACATATTTATTGATTTCTTGGTGGTTAGCCTATCAGCCCACAATGCATGAACTAGCTTACTATGCCGTGATTTCTGATTTTGATCTAGCAATCTTTTGATAATGTTTATCAGCCTTTTATTGGAAGATTTAGCTAGGCCATTTCCTTGGGGGTAGTAAGCCGTGGAATTTCCTAAAGTGATATGGTATTTATAGCAGAAGTCAATCATTTTCTTGGATTTGAAGGAAACAACATTGTCTGTATTATTTTTCTAGGACAACCAAAATAGGATAGTATGTTGGTTTCAAGGAACTTGATAATGACGGAGTCAGTAGCATTCCTAGAAGGGATAACTTCAATCCATTTGGTAAAATAATCAGTGGCAATGAGGATCCACTTATGTTGGGCAGATGAGGTTGGGTGAATTTCTCCAATAAATTCTAAACCCCATTGCTGGAAGGGAGCCTCAATACTGATTAGATGCAAAGGTAAAGGTAGTAGTTTCCTCTTGCCATCGAAAATTTGACACTTATGGCAAATCATGACTAGCTTTTGAGTATCTGGGAAAAGGGTGGGCCAATAATAGCCAGCTCTAAGAATTTTGTTTACTGTGGTCTTCCAGTAAAGATAGCCTCCACATTCTCATGCATGATCTTTCTTGCATCATTCTCAAGCAAACATTTAAGCAATATGCCAACAACATTTTTCCAATATAATACTCCATCCAAAATGCAATAATTTAAAGCTTTCTATTTCAAGAATCTAGCTTTAGTCTTTGATAGAGAAGGAGGAGTATTAAGATATAGAAGCACATAAATAATATCAGCATACCAAGGTGAATTCAAAAATATTTCTTCAATGTAGGGAGCTGTGAATTCCTCTGTTTCTTTTAAAACATCAACCATATTCATATTTAATGCTTGGAAATTTGATTCTGCCATGAGTTTTGCTAATCCTTGTCCTTTAATCAGCTTGGTAGGCCTAATTTCTAAATCATATTCTAAGATGATTGCAATCCATTTTCCCCTTTTACCATCAGGGTCTTGATTTAGAATATCCTTGACAATTGTATGTGGGACAAAAGCAATGATATGAGAGTGTAAAATGTATACCCGGAAATCTTTCAATGTTGTTATCAAGGCTAGGGCCTGTTTCTCCATGATATTATATTTGAGTGAAGCATCTCTTAAGGCTCTGCTAAAAAAGGATATGGGTTGTTCTTGCCCTGTATTATTATTTTGCAGCAATACTGCAGCAATTGTATGTTCAGAGGCAAATGAGAAAATGTAGAAATCCTTAGTGAAATCAGGACTAATAAGAACTAGAGTTTGAGTGAGAGCTTGTTTCACTAGTTCAAATGACTGTTTGACTTCTAAGGTCCATTTAACACTTGTTTCATTTTTGAGCATGTTCGTGATATTTTTCAAAAGTTCAACAAGGTTGGGGATGAACCTTCTCAAAAAATTGATTTTTCCAATGAAATATTGCAATTCCTTTAGGTTTCTAGGATGGCTGATTTTCAATATGCCTTCAATCCTTTTAGGGTCTACTTTGATTCCATTTTCAAAAATTATGTGGCCAAGAAGTTTTCTTTCTTGGAGAACAAAGAGTGTCTTTTTGGGATTCAAATATAAGCCATATTTTCTACATTTCTCAAAAACTTTTCTCAAATGAATCAAATGTTTTTTATCAGTTTTGGAGAAAACAATGATGTCATCAAGATAAATGATTATGAAATAGCCTATGTCTTCTGAAAAAACTATGTCCATGGCCCTTTGGAATGTGGCCCCTGCATTCATCAAACAAAATGGCATTTTAACATACATGAATGTACCCCAAGGTGTAGTGAAAGCAGTTTTGTGTTGATCACTTGGAAGTACTAACACTTGGTTGTAGCGTGAAAAACCATCCAATAGTGATATTCTTTTAGATCCAACCACCTTCTGAAGTATGTGGTCCATTTTAGGAAAGGGATAATTATCTTTCAGGGAGGATCTATTCAGATTTCTGAAGTCAATGCAAAGCCTAATTTCCCTGGTATTCTTCCTAATAGACACAAGGTTGGAAACCCACTATGAGTATCTAAGGGGAACTAGGATCCCAGCATCATACATCTTCTTGATTTCTTTCTCAACTAAAGGTAATAGAACAGGGTTTATTCTTCTTAGTTTTTTTTTGAAAGGTTTCCGATTTTCATTAAGAGGAATTTTGTGTTGAATAATGCTAGTATCATATGATTTCAGATCTTTGTACCCCCATGCAAACACATCTTTGTACTCTTTAAAAATTTCAATATACTCTTGTTTGATACGAGTAGGGAGAGTACTAGATAACTTGATCATTTTGGGTTCATTTATGCTGCCTATGTTATGTTCTTCTACATCAATTTTGATAGGCTCCATATTTGGTTTTTTAGCTACATCATTAAAGTCAAAAAGCTCCTCTAAAGGTGTAAGGCCCCTTGGTATTGAATCATTTTTACATTGTAAAACTTCAAGGTCCTTTTGGTTTGTTTTGTTTAGTAATTATGTTGTATAAGGGTATTCAAATTGGTTTATATCAACAGTAGAGGACAACTTTGTTTCATGGACTTGTTCTTCATTAGAATAGTCTTTTTCATGGCTTGAGTTAGGTGTTGGTTCAGCAAAATCATTTCTTGATTGCAGAAGAGCGTCAATGTGTTTATTACCCTCAAACACTTGCCAATAGTTTTCATTGTCAGGGACTGTAGGCCTATTTTTCACTTTGACATTGACTTGTTCATTTATCTGGGGTATTTGGAAATTGCTGGCAAAAAAGGCAAGTTCATTTTCTAAATTGTTTTGAGCTCTAGGGATGAAGGTGAGTTCATATTTCTCAAAGGTTTTTAAGAGCTCTAGGGCAGCATTTCTATATTCTCTTAATCTTGGGTTTTTGGCTGAATATTCCCCTTTTATCTGCCTAATAATTACCTCCGAATCTCCTTGGACTGATATTTTCTTGGCTCCTAAATCTTTGAGCAGATGCAGGCCAAGAAGGAGGGCTTCATAATCTGCAATGTTATTTGTGCACAGGAAGTCAATTTTATAGGAGTGTCCTTTGTTTGTATTATGTATCCATACACCAGCTCCAAAACTTGTTTTACTGCAAGAGCCATCAAAGCTCATTTCCCACAGGGTTTCTTTCTCATGTTCATTGTCATTTTGCTGTTTAGGGCTGCTAAGGTTAGGGCTGTTAGATTCTTCTTTTGGGGACATATTTGATTGTTTAGGTGGACTTAACTCCATCTCATTTTCATTTTCTTGTTGGATGATTTCATCTTCATTGTACAAGATAAAGGACTTTAAATCTGAATGAATAGAATAAACAGGAGTGTTGTTTGGCCTATCTATGTTGCTTACCATAAATTTGATGTGAGATTCTCTATATAATCTTCTAGTTTGATTAAAAACTAGAATGGTAGCATAAAACATGTCCATTTAAAGGCTCCCCTGAAGTTTGGCTCCCCATGATCTAGATAAAAGCATGCCATACTTTGGGGGAATGTCAGCAACCACTATGTCCATAACTAGACCCTTAGCTAGAATTTGTGCCAAATTGACACATAAATCCTTGCTTAGACCTAAACATTTAACTTTGCTTGAATCAAAGGAATACAGGTCCCTGTAAGGTTTGGTAATTTCTAGGCTTAATCTCTCCATCACCACTTTTGGCATAAGATTGTGAGAGGCACCAGAGTCTAGCATGGCATGTGTAAGATATAATCATGTATATTTAAGCTAACATAAAATGGAGGAATGGTATCTTCTTGGTATTTTCCTTCTACTTCAGAACCAAACAACAATTCTGTTTTATCATCTGTCAAGTTTAAAGTATCAGTATCACTGCTTATATTCAAAGATTTCAAAACTTGATTTTTATATACATCATGGGTTACTAATTCAACCAAAGGTATGCTAATTTTGATCTTGGCAATTTCTCCCTCGAGGCTGAAAGGGACTAATGATTTTGACATATTTACTTATGTTTTGTCAATCATAGTCTTTTCAGCAGTTCTGATTTGTTGAGTTTTATTAGGACTATTATTTAGGACAGATTTGTCAGGGCCACTAGCAGAAGTATTAGGGCAGCTTGTGTCAACACTTTGCTGATTTGTTTTGTCTATGTTTGAGTCAGTCTTCTTAGTCAAAGTGTTATTACTGTTTGTTGTCTTTTTAGGAAGGTTTTCTGAAGTTTTCCTAACAACAGTGTTTGTGTTTTTATCATTGGAAATTTATGGGTTCCTTTTGCTTCTAAGATCATATTGTCTGTGTACCTCCATTATTGCATTTTCAAACCCGAACTGGGAATCTTCAGAATCCTCATGACTGTTTTCAATTTGTTCTGAGGAGAAGAATCCTTGTTCTTCTTCAATGAGGAAAGTATTACCATCACTGTCTTATATTTACATGATTTTCTTCCAACCTTTCAGTTTCCCTTTCTTTTTCCTGATCTACATAGTTTTGTTGAAAGGGAGGCCTAATTTGTTGGTCATTATCTCTTTGTCTATCTTGAATAGGGTCTCTTCTGAAATTCAGATTTCTATTTTTGGTTTGGGGATTGGTTTGGTTTTCTCTAGGAGGTATTATATCATTTAAGTTTATTTTTTCAAGCATTCTTTCCATTACCCTCACTAAGTTGTCAAATTTAGCATCAGATGATGAGGCTGATGCCATTGTTTCATCTTTGTATGAGACTCTTTTTTTCTAATTTCAACCTAGCTCTTTTTTCAATCAAATTTGCCTCTACCCTTATGGCTCCCCTCTCTGCATATCTTCTAAAGTTAAGGGGTCTCTTTCTCTTAGTTGGTAGGCCATGTCCGGATCAAAGCATTCAAGAGATTTAGCTAAGGCTAAGCCTAGTGGAGGTTTCATATTTGGGGAAGTGCATTGTAAACACTATTGAATCTAGTGCAATAATCTTGGACACTTTCCCCATATTTCTTTTGAGGTTGCTATATTTTGAAAGGATTTGGAGAGGGTTCTTTTTTATTTCCCATTTGTTTATGAATGTTTGGTATAAAGAAGGGAGATCATTTATGCTATTAGGAGTTAAGCTTTTAAACCATTTTTTGGCTTCTCCTCCTAAAATTTGAGCAAAGATTCTCATCTTAATGGTCTCTTATTTTATTTCCATATAATCAAAATCAACATCCATTTTATCTACATGTTGTTGGGCAGTAGTAGATTGAGCTCCAGTGAAATGGGGAATTTTGGAGTGATAATCATTTGGTAAAGGAACCAAGGGTTGTGGTAACAATAATGAGGCATACCATGCTGCCATGGTAGGAGCAAGTGGGGGATTTACAAGAGGTGGATTTGTGAAAGGGAAAGTGGGATGAAAGGGAGTGTTTTGAACAATGGAAGTATGGATGGGTGTGTTGGAAGTACTTGGACCAGCACATTGATTTTGAGCAGATTTGTTATGGAAGGAGCTAAAGTGATGGAGAAGTTGAAAATCAGGTGGAGTGGAAAGGGAGGCTTCTCTACTAGAGCTTTGCTGCAAATATGTGAGCTCAAGGTCAGCTTGGTCTATATCACTATGTGACTTGGTTCTGAATAGGTTATTTGTATGAGACAAGTCAAAGTGAGGATATTTCAATATTATAAGGTTTTCAGGGACAGATCTTGTTCTTTGGATAGTCCTATCAGCAATTAAATTTCCAGCTCTATAAGTTTGCCACAAAATCTTTTCTGGATCATCAACTATCATAGGAGGATTTGGGTCTGGATGAGATCTGGTATTGATCCTATGTGAAGCCAGATTTCAAGTTCAAAATTTAAGAGAGGCTGAAAGTATAAGGACTATTTTCAAAAGTTTGACCTCTCTTAATGTTTAGTTTCTTCCTAGAATATGGGACTAGGCTTCTAAACTCCTTTATGACTGATTTGATACAATCCTAAGGAACTATAAGAGTACCAATGTAAAATGTGTTATGGTCCACCACCAATAAGTAATAAAAGCCAATCAAGGGATTTTTTGGGTTTTCTGAGTTTTTATTTTGTTCTATGGTTTGTAAGGGTGTTCTATACCTGAATCATCATGTAGCTAAGATGGTGAAACAAACAGATTCTACTCTATGGCTGATAGCTTGAATCCTCTAAGGTTTGATGAGTGTTTTTAGAATCCTAAGGTGTACTTATATAGTCACTGATTCAAAAGGTTTCATTATGGTCACCATTGTATTGGCAGTGCTTAAAGGTGGCTATGTTTCACTGGATGAATACTGAGTGTTTTATCTAGGGATTTTACTCAAAAGGTCCCACTGTGATCGCCAGAATGTTGTGATGGCGATGAGGTGGCAGATAAACCACCAGATGCTATGTAGTCAAGGGTTTCTAAGTATTTTAAGAAGTTTTTAAGTATGAACTTTACTCAAAAGTTCCACCATGATCGCCAGAATGTTGGAGTCTTGTGATCTGGTAGATTGGAAAAACCAAATGACCAGGCAACATGAAACCAATATTTAGAGTTATAGGACCTAGCCTTCCTAGACTCAGAGAGGGATCTCTCAAGTTGTTTGCAAAGATGTGTGCTTGTTTTTCTTTTAAGAGTTGATTTTAGGCTAGTTATTGAGTATGAGGTTTGTTGTTTGTTTTGGTTGAGTATGATGATCAAAGAGCATAGATAGAATGAGGAAATATCTAAGTCATTGGGCAATGGAGTCAAATGAAAGTCATGATAGGTTTCATCAATGAATCGGGGAGTATCATAGGGCAAATCTAACTTGGCCAGTGGATCTTCAAATTTTTTTGGGATAATGAGGTGAACATTAAGGATAAGAATGAAAAGTAGGACAAAGAGAAATTAAGAATTCTTTATCATTTACTTTAAACAAGAAACATCTTTCAAGGCATCTATTTCGAAGCAAGCCAAAGGACAGGGCAAACCATAGACTTCTTTGGATGGACTTTTAATAAGCAAACCTTTCAGATAACAATCCAGCAATCAAAAGACTACTTTCAGACAAGAAAACATATAAGATAAACAGTAAGAGTAGCCTAAGATCAAACAGAAATAATCTAATCTATTTTTGACCAACTCTTTAGGAATCTTTAAAACAACCTTTTGAGGCAGTCCATAGGATAGGGTGTGTTAAGATTCAACAAGATGATGAGCTTAGTGAAAAGAGTCGCCTTCACTAAGTGGGCCCGCAGGCTATTTTTAGCGCAAAGTCTATTTTTAGACTATGTCTATTTTTAGACTATGTCTATTTTTAGACATGTCGATCATATTCTATGAGTTGCAGGATGCTATTTGTGGATGGTTGGTCAAGTTTGAAAAATAGACGGACTTATATTTTTAGAGATATGGGGAGGAATCTATTTTTAGATTGCCAGTCTAAAAATAGATATGTCGAATATTATTAGCTCTTAATAATATTTGGACTCTAAACATTATCTATCTTCTGAGCTCGTATCTAAATGGTCTTGATAACAAATAATAGAAGGAATTACGTTATTCCTGAGGATTTACTGGAGCTAATGCATGAGGACTTCAGTTAGAACTCATGTGGCAGAGTTTGGTGGAGTTGTAGAAGTAGTTGGTGGAGCTGTATTTAGTTTAACTCAGTTAGACTCAGTTGAGCTAGTTGTATCTAGTCTAACTGATTGATACACTAGTGAGAGTGGTGTGAATTAATTAGCTAATTAATTCACTAAATAATAACTCATTAATCAACTGAAGAATACATCAGTTAACTACAGTGCATGGCAGTTTCAGTGGAGACCAGTGGAGAGATAGGTGAAAGGGAAAGATAGACTATCAGTTGTGACTATAGTGATGCATTGATTGCATCCAACACTCAATGGAGATGCCAATGAGGATTGCGTGAGCAAGGCTGGAGTAATTCGAACTCATTCAGAGCCATTCTTCAGCAGGGATTGCGCAGTAGAGGCAGGCTAGCAGGTGGCAAAGATCGGTGCATGGATTTGCAAGATCGGGCTTGATTAGTGTGTAGCGATTGTATTGTACTGAGAGCTTGATATGATCAGCTTTGTATGAGGATTGTTACATGATCTCTATGACATATATTATATACAGATAGTTGGGGTTTTCAGCTTCAGGCTTTCCCGTTAAACAATTGTGTTAATGTGTGTGAATTTTTATTGTTTCATGTGTGCATTGTAATATTGTTCAATTTCCGCAAATGATCAATGGTGGAATAGATTCTGTATTTTTCATGAAGTTAAAATAGTGTGAGATTAGGAGAATCTTGGACATATAACACATAAGTTATATAATTTCTACATGGTATCAGAGCAGTTGATCATTGGAGCAGATTCAATTATTGAAGCGCTTGAGTTTTGTGCTGGTGGAATTCGAATTTGCTGTAGTGTTTTCTTGGTGTCGAAGTTGAGCATTCTTTGAAATGTCTTTCAACGGATTGCGAATGGAGTATGCCCTTGATGGCAGCTCGAATTATATTGCATGGAAGGACAAGATGGAGGCAGTGTTGGATGATAATGGGTTGAAGGAGTTCATAGATGCTGATATTCCAAAGCCTAGTTCTAGCGATGCAGCCGCACTTGACGCATGGCAAAAGAAGACAGCAAAGTGTCGAAGGATTCTGTTGGAAGGTGTGAAGGACCACATTGTGTCCAGCCTTCACGGTAAAGCCATTCCATTCTTAATGTGGAAGGCTTTGACATACTTGTTCCAAAGCAGAAGCGACCAGAGGAAGTTGGCACTTAAAGACAAGCTCAGAAAAATAAAAATGGAGAAAGGCGACAGTATACCAAAATACCTCATGAGGTTTGTCCACTGCAAGGATGAGCTGGGAAGTGTGGGGGTTACTGTTGATGAAGAATACTTGGTGAGCTTGGCTCTCCTTGGGCTTCTGAATAGTTGGCATAGCTACGAGGACTCTGTCAATGGTCGAAAGGAATTGCCAGGATAGGAGCGACTTTGGTCGGATCTTGTGCAGGAGGAGATAAGGCGGGGTACCAGGGATGGATCTTCATCAAAGAATGAAGATGAAGAAAATTGCGCTTTGGCTACCAAATCAAGGAAAGGGAAGGGGAAGAAAAATCCTTCTCAATACGGTGCGAAAGGCAAGAAGTAGGACTTGTCCAAGGTGAAGTGCTTTCACTGTCACCAACACGGACATTACGCCACTAATTGTCCACAGAAGAAGAAAAATAAGCAGGCTGCTGGATCTGCAACTGAAGAGGCCTTAGCCTTCCAGTTTGAGCTGGATTTTTCTTTGATCGCATGCTTGGCTTCAAGTGTGATGGGATCAGTGTGGTTTCTTAACAGTGGTGCGTCTTTCCATATGACCAGAGACAAAGATTTGTTTAGTGATATGGATGAAAAGGATCTTGGAGTGCACATCGAGATGGGCGATGATGGTAGATACAATGCAACTAGTATCGGGACCATTTTCTTTGAGAGGGAGTCTGGTAAACCTTTCATCTTGAAGGATGTCATGCATGTTCCAGGATTGAAGAAGAATCTGATCTCTGTGGCGATGTTGGAAGATAAGGGTTATGATGTTGTTTTTAGCGAGGGAAAATCCTTCCCACGCAGTAAAACAACTGGTCAAACCAGGAGGATATGGATTCGAGTTAAGAATCTTTATCAATTGCAGGTAGATGGCTGCGCAGCAATGGCAGGCAAAGAAAAAACAGTGGTGAGCCGGGATGAGGGTGAATTGTGGCACAGGATATTGGGCCATCTTCACCATGGCGCTTTGAAAATTTTGCAGCAGATTTCTATCAGGCTTCCCAAGGGTACACTTGCGCAGTCAGATCAGTGCAAGGGATGGACTTTGGGAAAATTTGTGAAGACCACTTTTCATGAGAAGGATAGTCGCGCCACGACAATCCTTGAGAGAATTCACACAGACGTGTGTGGACCTTTCTCAGTTGCTTCAACAACAAAACATAGGTATTATATGATATTTGTTGATGACTTTTCTCATAAGTGCTGGATCTTCTTCATGCAGAAGAAGATACTCAAAGTTCTGTGAGTTCAAGGCGATGGTTGAGAAAGAGTCGGGGAAGCAGGTGAAAGCTCTAAGGAGCAATAATGGTGGTGAATACATCTCTAGCGAGTTCAAAGACTATTGCACCACAGAAGGAATTCGAAGAGAACTCATAGTGCCTCATAACCCACAGCAGAATGGGGTCGCAGAGAGAAATAACAGAACGATCGTGGGTGTTGCACGGGTGATGTTGCATGATCAGGGCCTTCCCATACGCTTGTGGGCTGAGGCATGCAACACTGTGGTTTATGTGCAAAGTCGTTGTCCTCGTAGAGTACTTGGCATGAGTACACCCGAAGAGGCGTTTTCTGGTAAGAAGCTTGATATTTCTCATTTGAAGATTTTTGGCTCACTTTTTTACATTCATGTGACGAAGGATGCCAGGAAGAAGTTGGAGCCGACCACAGAGGTTGGCATATTTTTGGGGTACACAGAAACACCCCACAATTATCGTTTGTATTTGCTAGATAGTCGGATGACTGTCGTGCGATGGGATATCAAATTTCATGAGGAGAAAGCCATGAAATTGTCGCTTGAGAGGGAGCTACACTTGCATGCAGATGAGGAGCTACTTGTTCCTAAAGATGAGCCTCAGGATGTGGATTAGCCACAAGAGGAGGTTCATGGAGTGGAAGAAACCACTCATGCAGCGCCAAACAAGCGGAAGCGCACTACAGAAGCTGAGCGACTGAATCTTGATGCAGTGCATAATGTAGGAACACCTACATCATAGCACAGATAGAGACAGTCACCTGACCAATTTATTGGATACATGGCTCTGATGAGCAAGTGTATCGTGATAGAGCCATCCTCTTTTGAGGAAGCTGTGGAGGATCCCGCATGGGTAGATGCCATGGTAAAAGAGTATGATTCAATTGTCAGAAACAGTGCATGGGAGATTGTCCCAAGGCCGGAAGGGAAATCAGTGGTAGGTTCAAGATGGATCTACAAAAGCAAGCTGCTGACGGGAGCGTCAAGAAGTATAAGGCAAGATTTTTTGCCTGGGGCTTCTCACAAATCGAGGGGATCAACTATGAAGAAAGCTTTGCACCTGTTGCAAGGTATTCTTCCATATGTACCATCCTTGCTCTCTCAGCGCAGATGGGTTGGCACATTCATCAGATGGATGTGAAGACTGCATTCCTCAACGGAGTCATTGAGGAGGAGGTGTACATTGAGAAGCTTGAAGGATTTGAAATCTTTAGCAGCGAGTCGCATGTGTGCAGGCTCAAAAGAGTGTTGTATGGGCTGAAACAAGCACCTCGTGCTTGGTACACACGGATAGACAGTTATTTCACTGGACTTGGTTTCGCTAAGAGTGAGGCGGATCCTAACCTATACCAGATTGTGGTGGAGGGTAAGTTGTTGATCATTGTGCTTTATGTAGATGATTTAATACTAACGGGTGATGGACTGTTGATACACTCATGCAAGGAAAATCTTGCAAAGGAGTTTGAGATGAAGGACTTGGGCCTCCTTCATTATTTCCTGGGATTGGAAATTTGGTAGCGAAAGGGTGGACTGTTTGTGTCTCAAGGCAAGTATGCCCGGGAGATACTGGCGAAGTTTCACATGCAAGGCTGCAAGACTATCGACACTCCTCTTCCTGGTGGTTGGAGGAAAGAGGATGCTACATCGACAAAGGTAGTGGATGCCACTGTTTATCGACAGTTGGTTGGTTCGTTCATGTATTTGGTCAATAGACGACTGGACATATGCTATGCTGTGAACCAGCTTTCACAAGCTATGGCTAAGCCTACCAAGCTCTTTTGGAAGGCAGGCAAGCAAGTCCTGAGATATCTCAGGGGCACATCTGGGTATGGATTGTGGTACAAACAGTCGAATGAGTTGAAGCTGCATGGCTTCACGGATGCAGATTGGGCAGGAAGCCCAACGGACAAAAAGAGCACATCTGGAGGGATTTTCAGTATCGGGTCTACAACAGTTTCTTGGTACAGTAGGAAACAAATATCCATGGCACTCAGTTCAGCGGAGGCCGAGTACATGGCAGCAAGTTTGGCTACATGTGAGGCTATATGGATGAGGAAGATCCTGGTTGGGTTGTTCGGTTCTCACTTAGATCCTACTGTGATATATTGTGATAATCAGAGTTGCATTAAACTCTCGGTTAATCTAGTATTTCATGATAGATCTAAACATATTGACATCTCAAATTATCATATCGTAGATTGTGTGCCGAAGATCATGTTAGCTTTCTTACACATTCCTGTTTTAAGATAGTGATGCGTATATATTCTAATAAGAAGGTACCAAAGAGCAAATTCGAATACCATAGAGACAGGATTGGGGTGGAAGATAATCCCTATCTTTTTGAGAGGGAGTGTTGAGATTGCAACAAGATGATGAGCTTAGTGAAAAGAGTGGCCTTCACTAAGTGGGCCCACAGGCTATTTTTGGCGCAAGTCTATTTTTAGACATGTCAATCATATTCTATGAGTTGCAGGATGCTATTTGTGGATGGTTGGTCAAGTTGGAAAATAGATGGACTTTTATTTTTAGACATATTGGGCAGAATCTATTTTTAGATTGCTAGTCTAAAAATAGATATGTCAAATATTATTAGCTCTTAATAACATTTGGACTCTAAACATTATCTTATTCTCTTGGAGCACTTCAGTTAAGTGCACAGATGTGGCACAGGAGCTCACAGAAGGAATTATGCTATTCCCTGGTTGTTTACTAGAGCCACCGTCGAGACCCCGCTAGAACTCATGTGACAGAGTTTGGTGGAGTTGATTGAGGAAGTTAGTGGAGTTGTATTTAGTTTAACCCAGTTAAACATAGTTGAGCTAGTTGTATCTAGTATAACTGATTGATACACTAGTGAGAGTGGTGTGAATTAATTATTAATTATTTCACTAATTATTAACTCATTAATCAACTGAAGAATACATCAGTTAACTATAGTGCATGGTAGTTTCAATGGAGACCAGTGGAGAGGTAGGTGAAAGAGCAAGTGTGACTATCAGTTGTGACTATAGTGATAAATTGATTGCATCCAAAACTTAGTGGAGATGCCAATGAGGATTGTGCAATGCAATCTTGGTGGATTCGAGTTCATTCAGAGCCATTCTTTAGCAGGGATTGCGCAGTAGAGGCAGGCTAGTAGGTGGCAAAGATTGGTGCATGGATTTGCAAGATCGGGCCTGATTAGTGTGTAGTGATTGTATTGTACTGAGAGCTTGATATGATCAGCTTTGTATGAGGATTGTTACATGATCTCTATGACATATATTATATACAGATAATTGGGGTTTTCAACTTCAGGCTTTCCCGTTAAACAGTTGTGTTAATGTGTGTGAATTTTTATTGTTTCATGTGTGCATTGTAATCTTGTTCAATTTTTGCAAATGATCAATGGTGGAATAGATTCTGAATTTTGCATGAAGTTAAAATAGTGTGAGATCAGGAGAATCTTGGACATATAACACATAATTTATATAATTTCTACAGGGTGCACCATAGACTTCCCTAGTTTAGACTCTACTAAGCATACTTTGAAAAGATCTTTAAAAACAATATCTCAAGTTGTACTTAAAGGAGCATGGACTCACCACTTAATTTCCCTGGTTTCACTCTATTGAAATCATTCCTCAACAACTTCTCAAGCCGTACTCAAAGGGATACGGACTTACCAAAAGGGAGACTCCTTGGTTATACTCTATTGAATCATTTCTAAAATAACAAGCTAGATGGAACTGGAGGGAAATCAAGAATCCTCCAATCAGACCTTGCAGAAGAAAACATTAAGACAGTGAAGAGTAAACAAAACTAAGGTGCTTTCAAAAGACATTTATTAGCCTAAAACTTTTACTCTACTGTAACAAAGAAAGATGGAAACATAATGAAAACAGGAAATAAAAATAACAGATAGAAGCACTTCACCAACAGCCAAGCTCAGGGATCCGGTGATCTAGCCTCCGCCACCAAGAAAAAAATCAAGGCATCCACAAGATCCAGAACATCAATTTTCCTTCAACTTCCAAGAGACTATGTATTACTTCAAAGAGTCATCAAATGCCAACAATACAATGAGTTCAGATGGAATATTTATGCTGCAAATGAGGAGGTGAGGTTAAGATAGGGTTTGAGTATCATTTATTACAGAGTAAGAGCATTCCTAACCTTGAAAACCATGCAAGGCATAAGGCAGGGATATCTGCAACTACTTCTCTGTTTCAATAACTCTGTCTTAACTCCTAAGGGAAAATAGGTGAAGAGTTTGACTTTAAGGCCTATTATTAACTGTTACAATAACTGCCTTTACAGATAAAAATATCTTCTGACTATGTAATAACTGTCCAAGTGCCTTTATGGACAGAAAACATGCTGTAGGTGGCAATTTGGCCTTTGGAGGAGTAATTTCTTCTTCATTGAGTTATTCGAGACTGTCATTGGGTTATTTGTCTTTGTTTTAATCATAAAAACTTAGTAATTAGGCCTTTGAACCTTGCTTTGATAATCTGTCTTACTGCCTTTATCCTTTATTCCTGCTTATGGTTGTTTTGTTTATTATCCTCTGTCTTTAAACTTTGGCCTTTCATCTTTAATCACTGTCTTTAAGGGCTAATCCTCTATTTTATCTTTTGATCTATAATTAGCCCTTTAAGCCTTATGTTCTTCGTTTTATTTCACTGCTCCTTTGACTGCAATTGTCTTTTGCGCACAGGGAGGGTTTCTTCATGGCATTGGAGGGTCCTCGATTGACCGATGATCATGATTCATCATTAATCAAACCCTGAGAAAAGGCTCCCTGATCTTCATAATTTGTCTTTAATATCCCTAAGTCGTCACCAAGGGGTTTCATTCAACAAATAGCAGTGGGAGGGCATTTGGCCTATTTCTGCCATTAAAAACCTGCAAAACACAAACCAATGTTAGTTTTTAAAACCTGCGGGAGTGGTGAAACTGCCTTTTTCGGGGTTTGGAGCTGTTGGGGGCGATATGCAGAGGAAGAGAAGATGCAGAGGATAGGTTCCGTATGCAAAACCATGGGGAAAATCAAACGGAGGCGAAGAACTTTGAGTTTTGGCGCGGAGGTGAAGGGAAGTTTTTGAAAACCAGGGCGGTTTATCGCGTAGGTGATGGGTGGTAAGTGGTTTTGAGCTTATCGAGCATGATTGCACTAGGCGATTGCCGTGTGTCCAGGGTGAAATGAATTTTTTCACATGGGTCAAGGGCATTAAACTCCAGCGCAAAATTCTGCGCGATATGAGTTTGAGCCGTCGGATCTCAAGAGGTGAGATCGACGGTGAGGAGGGTTTCAGGATCGGGGCAGAGGTCTGTGAAGTGGAGCCCAAGACAGGTGGCGGGCTGCGGTTGGTCGGCAGGGGGGTAGTGGAAAGTGGGGCCCTGCTCGGTGACATGAGCAGGTCCTTTGTCGCATTGCGCAGAATGGAGAATGGGAGCGCAGTGATATGATGACCGTTGGATTAGGGCCTAGGGCTTAAGATCAATGGTCAAGATGATTTGGGAGGAAACAAAGAGGTGGGGTAAAGTAGAAGGGGGCCCGCCTTAATATTTTTTCGAAGGTTTGGTGGGTTTATAAGGTTTAGCGGGGGTATGTAAAAATAGAATGGGCGGAAGTGAAGTTTAGGTTAGGGAAGGGGTTTAGGATATAGCGGCAGGAAGGGTTTTATGAGGGTGAGGGGCTAAGGTTTTGGCCGAATGGGGCTTAAGGGCCAATTATAATAAAAGGGTGGATTTTAATAAAAACAGGGTTTTTATAACGTTTTTTGAGGGTCCGATAGGCCTAAAGTTAAACTTTAAACAATGTAAAAAGGACTTTTTACATTGTTTAAGGCCTTTTTAGAAGAAATATGATGAATGAGGGAATAATGAGGGTTTTTTAGAGGGGAAAATGGGGATAAATGAGAGTGTAAGTGAGGTGATGAAATGAGGCAAACAGGCCCAGAAAATGGAGTTTTCTTTGCATCAGGGTAAACTTTGAGAGGGAAAAAGATAGGTTTTTTAGTAGAACAGTTAGGTTTAGGATAATGAAGGCAGTGAGATTTCTAGAACTCACAATGTTTCTTCAAATATTGTTTCTAGAAATCTAGGCTTTATAACTTAGTCATCCTTTGATATCGAAAGCAAAATTACCGATGACTAACGAGGTTGCATGGCATACTTTCAATGATTTTGGGCTACTAATATTTTCTAGACATTTTTTGGGAGATTAACACCTCCACTCCTAGTGATCCCATTTAAGACAACGATATTATTTGGGATTGTTTGGGGTTATTTTTGGGACTTCTCCCTTGACCATTTAGGAGGTTGTTGGGTCTAAATAGTGGGAGCTTGGGTCGAGGTGGCAATGGGACCTTACCTTGTGTCGTCTGTCCATCCAATAGGTTGTTAGGACCTTAGCAACCCTCTGCGAATCAAATCGATGACGAAGATCATTATTGTATTTTTCTTCCCAACATACTTTAGTGATTCTTCTTGGAGAAGAAAGTGGATCTCGAACAAATCATTGCTACTTTTAGTAATGAATTTGTTCAAGAGGTTATCTATTGTATTCCTTCAAGAGATCAATAGATCTAGAAAGTTACATAAGTTTTGCTCTCTTTATTATTTCTCATGGTTGGATTTGGGGAGAAATATCTTGGAGCCTATTTGTATGTCTGTTGGAGACATTTGGAGAATCAACTCAAATATCTTGTGGGTAAGGAATCTTTAAGATCTATATTGTGATTTCTATTGTTGTTGAAGTATCTTGACATATGTTTATGGAGTAACAATTTGTAGGCTCTCTCCATTTTATATTATGTTATCTTGGAATGACTTTTTATGTTGCCTTACTTTTTCAATACTTGGTTGAAAGCACATATGTTTCATTCTAGAAGACCATAGTTTTTGTATTGGATTTCTTTTTCCATGAGAAGTATCTTTATATTCCATATGAGTATGTTTCGATCCATGAGGGATTGCTCAAACAACAAGGCTCAAAGCTATTACAAGAAATACTCCTCATGAGCTCAACATGTCACATGTAGGAATTGAACCCGGTGGGGAGTGATAACAAGATTTCTCCTAACCACTTGAGCTTAACCTAATTGATCGAATATTCAAGGAAATGGAGGAGGGCTTTGATCCAATTATGTGTGCAAGGGTCATTGGACCATTTAATATAATCTCTTTGGGTGCAACCACATGTTCAACCACTACCTCAAGGTGCCTCCATTGCTTTGTATTATTCCCTCACAAGAATTGAACCTTTCCCAATGGTGAAAAACTCCTCACTTTCCACCATTGGATCCAACCGACTCTTTAAAATTAAATGACATGTCTCTCTCGATTTTCGATTATGTTATCTTTGGAATGTTGTTTATGTTTCCTCAATTCTCAATACTTGGTTTAAATAATGTATATTTCATTATGGGAGATCACATTTTTCATTGGGTTTATTTTCCCATGAGAAATATCTTTATATTTCATATGATGAGTATACATGTTTTTGTCCATGAGGGATTGCTCAAAAAACAACACTTGAAGCCATTACAGGAAATAATCTTTATAAGCTCAACATGTCACATATAGGAATTGAACCTTGGTGGGTGGGGAGGATAAAAAAATTTCTCCTAACCTGGTTTCCGAGCTAAACCTAGTCGATTGAATATTGAAGGAAATGGGGGGTGGGATTTGATCCACTTATGTATGCATGGGTCACGATACCATTTAATATAATCTCTTTGGGTGAAACCACATGTAATTTGACCGTTACCTCAAGGTTGCCCCATGGATTCAAATTATACCCTCACGAGAATTGAAACTTTCCCAATGGTGAAAATCCCCTCGCTTTCCACCATTGGATCCAACCCGTTTAGGTTCTTCAAAATTGAATGACATGGTGGTGGGATTCGATCTAGTTACGTGTACATGGGTCATGAGACCATTTAATATAATCTCTTTGGATGGAACCACAGATTTGACCACTACCTCAAGGTGAGCCCATGGCTTTAGGTTAGGTCCTTGTGGGAATTGAACTTTACCCAACGGTGAAAAACTCCTCACTTTTCACTATTGGATCTAACCCATTTGGGCATAAGTATTGGATACTGTTTATTCTAGATATCCCCCTTACCCATATTTTTACAACTTAGAACATCAAGGAAAGAGTGAATTTTGATTGAGTGGTTCAACCATATTATCCTCTTTCCATCTTTGGGATAACCTCCCAAGCGCAGCCTTTGATATCAACCATTACCCAATGGAAAGATTTTGGACTCCGACCCTTCTATACACTTCATTTTCCTAATTCATTTAAAAGTTTTATGCTGGAATTTAATTTTTGTATCATCTTTGAACTCCTTTTGTAAAATCCTAACAATCCTATCCTATGGTATCCCCCTTTGACTTGGAGGATAGTCAGTTTAAAGTGTGAAAGACGGTTAGTGAGGTGACGATTGCCTCCCTCTTAGTTACACCAAAGCCTTGCTTAAGCTCTAGGACTTATCTCAAGAAGTGAAGGTTTTTGTGATAACAAGCCCCACATATTGAGTGGTTATTTATCAACATGTGAAGGAGGCTCCCATCCATATTGTTATTGTTGTTTAGGGAATTTCTCGACAAGATAGCCAAGTAAACCTAGGAAAATTATGTTTTTCTTGTTGAGGAGGAGGTGGATGAGTATGGTGCTTTCGGTTTTGGCTTTAGTTTCCATTACTTTCATGAACTAGGTAGTTTGCTTTGTGTCATGGCTTGTTGTCAAACTAATGTAAATGCGTTGATTTGGGATAAGAATGGATCCGTAGGGGACCTTGACTCGTTGTGCATGGGGCAATCCCTCAATAATCCATAAGTTATCGTAGATGCACCATGTCATATGGTCTTGTTAGCTAGCCATTATCTAGTCTATTAGAATTTTTTTTCATAAAAGGTTAGTCTCCCCTCTAACAAAGGTTGTTGTTGTCTTAAGAGATAAATGCCATCAATAAAGAACTTTCATTTGCAAACTTGTGTTCAATTTTTTTTGTACATTGTGTGGGTTGGTTCTTATTATTGTTTTGTTTCTTGATTGTTTCGCCGTAGCTATGTAAATTTAATATTTTTTCTAACAAGTAGGATCACACTTGCTAGAGAATTGAGCCATTGAAGGGATACTTAGTTACGTAGAGGCAAACTAGGGAGCAATCACGCTTTGCCTTTTGGTCTACGTGTGGATCATTCCGAGAAGCGTTGGAATATTCCTACGAGAAGATTCAACCATGAAGGGAGTTTGTACTCCATCTCACACTTAAACCGAAGGCTATAGAACACCACACTATGAAATGCTCCTAATTGGGTCCGAAAATTGGAAGAAGTATTAAGTCATAAGTGGTGACGAATTCTCTTGTAGACCAAGCCCACTTCATTGACAAAGTGCAATTTCAACTAATGGGGCGTGTGTTTTACAACCCAACAAGATATATTTATTTTGGTACATGGTATAATTTGCAACAACCATCTTATTTTAAAAAATTTCAAAACCTTTTTCTCTCTTTTAGTTTAGGATTTTATTTGCTCATTTTTTACATTGTTATATCATAAATGATAAGAATATAGCTTTAATTATTAAAAATAATGTTAAATCTTGACCAAGGATCTATAGATCGAGTTAGCTTTAGTATTGGATATTCTTACCCTCTTGTATCAAGTGATTTAAGAGCGTATTTGGACATTTCGCTAGCAACTCAAGAAATCACGCAACAACCAACAAGGTTTTTAGCTCCCTAACAATTAAGTTTCTTAGAACCTTGCTCTTTGACTCTATAATGATTTTACCTTCTTCATTTATTGTTTTAGAGTCTAAAATATACATTTTCCAACCATATTCAATATATAACTCAAAATTTAAAAAATTTGGGCACTTTACCCCAGTGGGACTTGATCCCGAGTCACAAAAATAACAATTTCCAACATGTTGTTGTCCTAGGTTCGAAATTGGTCTCATTAGACTTACCTTTCATCCTCCAACCTCCCCCACCACTAGATCTATGATCTAGGAGTTCTTTGACGCCCATTGGTTGGTCAACTTCGAGCGAAACGGGTTGTTGTCCCTATTGTTTATTGTAGGTTTTTTAGTTTGATTTTATAGAGAAACACACTATTTTACTTTATAACACATCTAACTAGTGAACTAAACTAAAAAAATAACATCATAGCTTGCTAGGATATTTTGTCTACATCATTTTTTACGTATTTTCAGAGGCACAATACTTGCTAAGGTTTTGCAAATGGGGTAGAAAGCTAAGTGGGCTTGATTGTGGGGGAAAAAAAATCCACGGTTAAGCGCGCTTGAGGCAGAGGAGTTATGGGATGGGTGACCTCCCGAAGTCCTCGATTTCACGGGGTACAAGCCCCGAAAGTGATGATTGATGCTATGTGATTCATTTCACTAGTTTCAATCCCACTTCTTCACCCTTGTGAGCATCACCTGATGCAATGAGTGCTAAGTGTACTATTCAAAAAATCATGAGAAATTAGTCGAGCTACGACTAACTCTCATGGAAATGGTCATAGTATGAATGGGCTTACTTAATGCAGGTTGAATCCCAAAATGATATCTAATATAATGCATTGTGGAAACCCCTCATACTTGAAATACGAAAAGAGTAAAGGGAGCTCTACTTGAATGGTTCATGAGGCACAATACTTGCTAAGGTTTTGCAAGTGGGGTAGAAAGCTAAGTGGGCTTGATTGTGGGGGAAAACTCTACGAGTTAAGCATGCTTGAGCGAGAGGAGTTATGGGATGGGTGACCTCCCGTGAAGTCCTCGGTTACGCGTGCACGCCCCGGAAGTGATGATTGACGCTATGTGATTCATTTCACTAGTTTCAATCCCACTTCTTCACCCTTGTGAGCATCACCGCGATGCAATGAGTGCTAAGTTTACTATTCAAAAAATCATAGAGAAATTAGTCGTTACGACTACCTCTCATGGAAATGGTCATATATGAATGGCTTACTTAACATAGTTGAATCCCAAAAATGATATCTAATATAATGCACTACGTAAATCCCTCATACTAAAATACAAAGAGTAAAGGGAGCTCTACTTGAATGGTTCATGAGGCACAATAATTGTTAAGGTTTTTCAAATGGGGTAGCAAGCTAAGTGGGCTTGATTGTGGGGAAAAACTCCATAGTTAAGTGCGCCTAAGCCAGAGGAGTTCTGGGATGGGTGACCTCCCGAGAAGTCTTGGTTAACGGGTGAAAGCCCCGGAAGTGATGATTGATGCTATGTGATTCATTTCACTAGTTTCAATCCCACTTCTTCATCCTTGTGAGCATCACCCGATGCAATGAGTGCTAAGTGTACTATTCTAAAATCATGAGAAATTAGTCGACTTTACGACTACCTCTCATGGAAATGGTCATAGATGAATGGTTTACTTAACGTAGTTGAATCCCAAAAAATGATATCTAGTATTTACATGTTAAATTTAACATGAATTGGTGTATGTCTTGTTGTATTTTGTTTTCTACAGCATATTTACATCGAAAATTAGCAGACAACCAATAGAATAACTTGTCTACCCCTTCTTAACCCCTTTAATGAACTAGTCTTACTTGGAGTTAGTTGAGGTATAAAGTGGGAGTCCTCCCTTGGCCTTTAAAGAGGAAGTTGGGCCAAAAGAGTGGGGGTTTTCGGGTGGAGATGAAAGTGGGCCCTTACCTTGTGTGTGCCAATCCTAGCAGAGTTGCGCAAACCTTTGCAACCCCGCTAATCAGATTGGTAACACTATGAAGCTTGTTTTTCTAATCAATGCTGGATTTGAGGTTGGTATCAAATTGAAGGAAATTTTGCATTTGGTGTTATTTTTGGTTATATGCATCCTTGCTATATATATGAAAAGTTTTGCATATTTTACATGAATGTATAATATTTTTTTCAAAATTTGAATATATTATGTATTCTTTTTGTCAACCAATTTTGTGCTCCAAGTTTGCTTCCAGTGTTTGTTTGGTTTAGGTCCTTGGGGTTGATTGGTTTAATGAGTAGTTTGATTTTGATAACATTGATTGGAGTGCCCTAAATTATTTGAAAACTAGTACTTTATATCTATGATCAAATCACAGTTCTTTGTGCTTGAGTGTTATGGTGCTTAGGATGATTTGTTCACTCTCCTTTTATATTACCTTTTTGGTTCAACCAATTGAGGAACAATCCTTTTTTATGAACTCCATGTAGCATACCTCCTTTTTTTATACTATCAAGGGTATACATATGTCTATTGCAACATTTTTCATAGCATTCTGAGTGCAAGGTCATAAGAAAAAGCCTTGCAACAACCATGGGAGACCATTTTGTATTAGGCGTGCTAGACCTTGTTGGGTTTGACCATGGGCAGCCCCTTTGAGTTCATCATTATCCCTTTCATCCTAGATAGGATCGGAGGACCTTGGTTGGGTTTACATAAGACTCATGGTTTTTGGAGGTGCCTCTGCTTTGGTAGGGGTGACCACGAGTGTAGGGGCCAATCAAGCCCTATTTCAGGGTGCACCTACATCTTACTACATGGTTATGAGTTTATTGAGTTGTAGGTCACCTTGGATTTGATGCAATATCCCTTAGATTTTTTTCATACATGGTCATCTGAAAGTTGGCAACATTTCACTCTTCCTAAGGTAGTTCACATTTTCTGATGCAAAGTGGTCCTAGAAATTAAAAAAAGTCAACATGGTCCTATATTGTAGAGTTTGATGAGAGGATAACATGCCAAATGGAATTTTTTTTGATTGGTAAAGGCATGCTCAAGTTATAATTGGTCAAATTTGGTCAACATGTACTATAGGTTTCGAGACAAAGAAAAATAGGAGCATTGGGTACATTTTCAAATGCACTTTATCAAATGTGGTGTTAATTTTTATGTGCATGCTCTATGTTTGCAACAATCAATTTAATCTCTTACTAGCCCAATATCAATTCCACTTCCAAAAATTACAATAACAATCACAATAAATTTCAGAGAATAATCACTTAGCATTTACTTTAGATCATCATTTACAGTAATTGTAGATAAAACATCAAAAACAATATGCATAAGAAGACGAAGACAAGCCAAGACAATGAACACAAAGATTTAGGCTAATGCTCGGAAAAAACCCCCACAAGGGGGGAAACCCTAACCTATCCTTATTATTGATTAATATCAATTGTTCAACGAGAGAGAAAATCCAATTTAGTACAATAGTCAAAGTCAAAGTGTTGACTTATCCAATAAAGTTGACCAACCAATGATATGTAGCTTAATTTGTTCCAATATAAACTTGGTCAACTTGTCTACTAATAGACAATAGTCAATGTGCCCTAACCGAGCCTATTCAACAATAGTCAAACAACCTCCAATTAATTCGATCAATGCAACAAAGAACTCAACCTTAGTAGCGAGATCAAAGTCATGCCCAAAATAGAGATAAAAAACTAGTTAAAATCGCTCAACGTTCTATGGTCAATGTATCAGCAATTCTTCCTATCGTCAATACTAGTCAAACAACCCAAATTACCTTAGTTTTGTTCCCAAAAATGTAGCCTCACCAGATAACGATATGCCCAAAATATCGAAGTCAAAATATGCTCGTAAATTCAAAGTCAACGTTGGTCAAGTCTAGTCAAAGTTGCAAACAATTCAAATTATTTCATCCTCCTTCTTGCTTGCACTTGTGAAGAAACTCTTGTAATTTTCGCAGCTATCAAACACAAGAAGATAAGAGAAAAGTGTGATGATTGGATGCCAAAATGAGGAGTTCTAATGGCTTATTTATAGTGATCAACAAGGGGTCAAGAGTCATGACCTTTCACCAGGTAGCGACTTATGGATGAAGATGTGGGCCCTGACTTGAAGAAAGGGTAATTGAATTTATTCAAAAATTATAATTTTTGAGGTGAAGAAGAATGCCATCAACTGTAGTCGAATGGAGTGATAAGCCATCAAAGGAGGGGCTTCTAGGAAGGGGAATTTTTCCCCCTACGTGCACTCTTCTTACACCCCCTCAACTAGAGAGGAATTTCACGTGACAACACCATAAATCGCGATGTCATCGGGTCCATCATGTACCATCTCCGAAACTTGTCTCGCTCTCCACGTAAGATTGATATCATAGACCAATAAGAAAGGATCTAAAGAGGGTGGGTCACATGACCCTGCCATCCTCACGAAAATGACAAAGGCAAGTCCACATGGCCAGGGGATGGAACCCCTACCACTCTTGATCCTTAATGATCAGGCTTTTGAACATCATTCGTCGTAATCATAGGGAATACAGTAGTACCTGACCCGTTCGTCGGTAGTTCTAATTAATCCTAACCACATTTTCCCAACTCATTGGCCAAATGAGAGGTACTTCCCAAGAGTCCTAAAATATAAGGGTAGGATGTATGATGGGGTATCCACAGGGGAAGGTGAACCACTCACCTTGTTCTCATATAGCGTACTCAATAGGGGAATGTGAACCACTCACCCTATGCTAACATGTTGGGATATGTACTCCATAGGGGAAGGTGAACCACTCACCCCTATGCTCATATAGATCCAAAAGGACCGGAGTCCCTAGGAGCTCCTAGAGCTCAATGTCCAATTCAAGCTGGGACCTTCATGGGAGGGTCTTTCCACGACTCCAAGTCTCTCTCTAAAGGCTATGAACTTGGCCTTCCCTAAGGGCTTCGTGAGGATGTCGGCAACATGTTCATCCATCCTAATGTGTTGGAGCCTTATTTCTCCCCGTTGTACCATATCCCGCATAAAGCTGGGTACTCGATGTCAATATGTTTGGATCTGGGTTGTGGAGCACAAGATTCTCCGAAAGGAAAAAACCCGCTTTGGTGAAATGATGGTGGTATCCAACACATGCTCAAATAGGTCACCGAATAAATTTTCTCAACCAAATGGCTTCACAACAAGCCATACTAGGCTGCAATATATTCATCCTCCGCAGGCTGCTTAGAGAAACAAATTTTTTTTTGTTGTTGTTGGCTCATCCATGAAATTGAAGTAGATCCCAAAAAGAAACAACACCCAAATGTGCTTTTTATATCCACCACATTGCCATCCTAACCAACATCACTATATCCATGTAGTCTTAGATTCCCGACAATGTACCTCAATCCATTGTTGATAATACCATGAAGATATCTCAAAATATTATTTGTAGCAACCCAATGTATATGATGATTCTCAACCATATATCAACTTAATGTATTAAAAACAAAGCATATGTTCGATCATATGTTCACCAAGAACATCAATGCTCCCACAATTTGTCTATATTCGGTGGGATTTTCCAAATCCGGACCAACAACACTTCCACATAGCTTTTTGAAATTTAGTTCCATCGGTGTAGTCGCTGACTTGCATTCCATCATGCCACATCTCTCTAACAACTTCACAATATATTTTCTTTGAGAAAGGAAGATTTCACTTGGCTTTTGCCATACCTCCAAGCCTAGGCAGTAATGAATCAATCCTAGGTCCTTCATCTCAAATTCGGAAGTCAAAAATAGATCATCAACATATAAGACCAAAATAAGTGGCATGCCTTTTTGAACCTTGAAGTATAAGTTTGGATGAACATAAATTCTTCTAAATCCCAACTTCATAAGATAACTATCAATCCTCTCATCACAAATTCTTCTAAACTTATCCTCATAAGATAACTATCAATCCTCTCAGCCAAGCCTTGAAGAGATTGCTTTAACCCATAAAGGGATTTCTTCAACTGCATACATGTGTCCTTCTATCCTGCTCTTCAAACCCCTGAAGTTGTTCCAAGTAGACTTATTCCTTAAGTGAGCCATGTAAGAATGTGATCTTGACATCGATTTGATGCAGGTTCCATCCTTGATATGCGGAAAGAGAAATTATGGATCATATAGGTGTGTATCAAGAAACTGGTGAAAATATCTTATCATAATCAACTCTTTCCTTTTGAGAAAATTCACGAGCTACGAACCTTGCCTTATATTTTTTAGCACTTCCATCGACTCCATGTTTGACGTTGCAGATCCATTTTGAAGTGACAATGACCTTGTCTTTGGGTATAGGCACCACTTCCCAGACATTATTCTTCATGATCGATTCATATTCCTTAGCCATACCATCTTTCCATACCTCGGGTGGTTCACAACTTATTCAAAAGTGCAAGGTTCGCGTTTGAATGATAGTACTCATGGCATCCAAGTATCCTTGATACACTGTGAGCTTCTTACTTTCTCGAAATTTCCCTCTTGGAGCAACATGATTTCAACATCTTGAAGTGTATCCCAGAGTCATAGTAGTCTTTTCTTTGAGGTAGAGGGATCGCAAGGAGGTGGATCAAGTGGATCCATCGGGGCATTAACATTGGGCATGGGTTCATCCATCCTAGGTTCTTCTTGAATTTTAGTAGCATCATCATCCTTCCTTGTGATAGGGAGATCCCTAACTTTTCGGAGGGCAGTGTCTTCATCAAAAGTAACATCTCTACTCACTTCTACATCTCTTTCACCAGGTACATAAATTTGATATGCCTTTGAATCTTCACTATATCCAAAAAATACACCTTTCTTCCTATAGGCTTCCAACTTGCTCCTTTTATCTTTTGGTACATGAAAATATACAAGACAACCAAAGATTCTAAAATGAGTAACATCAAGTTTCTTACCAGTGAAGACATCTTCAGGTGTCTTGAAATCCAAGCTTTGATTAGGGCTCCTATTTTGAATGTACACAACAATGTTCACAACTTCTCCCCATTAAATATGTGGTAGATCTTGATCATAAATCATGGCATGGGTGGATTCCATAATAGTTCGATTCTTTCTCTCGGAAACTCCATTTTGTTGTGGATTATATGGAATGGTTATCTCCCTCTTAATACCCGCCTCTCTACAAAAGTCATTGAATTCATTTGATTCATACTCGGTTCCATTATCAGTTCTTAATGTCTTAATCTTCTTTCCTATATGATTCTCCACCAAGGCTTTGAAAGAACGAAACCATCTAAATAATTCATCCTTCTTCTTAAGAAATAAATGTAAGATTTGTGGGAGAAATCATCCACAAATATCACATATTATAAGTATCCTCCCAATGAATTCATCGGCAAAGGACCAACCATATTAGAATGGACCAATTGAAGAATATTAGATGTATTTCTCTCACTAGAAGGGGAATGGTCCCTTTGTATGTTTTTCCGGTACCCGCACAACCTTGACAAACTCCTTCATGATTCATATAAAACTTAGGCATCTACGTAACCATATTCCTTATGCCAAGTAAGGCATTGTAGTGTAAGTGAGAAAATCTCCGATAGCCCATAGCTCACATTAAATGAGAGGTGTCATTTTCCAAATCTTCCAAAGGACTTCCACCAACTTGATAAAGACCATCAACCCTAAACCAAAGAGTAAAAGCATCTTTAAAGTTCTTATTCCATGCACATACCTTTCCATCAATGAAAGCTACCTTGAAGCATGTGTCTTCCATTGCAGAAATAGATTCCAAATTCTTCTTCAAATAGGGGACATATAAAACATCTTAAATATGTATGGTTTGACCATATTTTAAGTGAAGAGTAACAATTCCTCTCCCTATCACTGGGAAGGTGGCATTATCTCCAAGAATAATATTTAGATTAGGCTTCCTCTCAACTAAATTTGAGAAAAACTTCCCTTATATCCGGTGAAATGTCTTTAGGCTCCACTATCAGTTAACCAATGATCCAAGGTGTCTGGAGGTGAGGCAATAGACAAAGCATAAATGAGATAATATTCATCTTTTTTTTCAACAAAATTATAATTATTTCCTTCTTGAGCAACAAGAGCATTCCTTTTTCCTTTAATGTTATACATGTTGATTCTTTGATTGTTGTTGTTGTCCCTTGGAAGATTTTTCTTGTTAGGACATTCTCTAGCATAGTTACCAAACTTGTTGCAATTGTAGTATCTTCCTTTTCCTTTTCCTTTGAATCCCTTCTTAGATCCTTGACCTTGCTTTCTTGAATTAGATGGACCAGCATCATTTCTCTTTCTAGCAGGTGTAGAGAAAGCATTAGGTTCTCTTCCATTGAAATACTTATCTCTCTCCATCACCCTTATTTCCTCTAGTTCATCTAGCCAAGAGTTCATCAAAACCGGGTATCCTGTCATTGTTGAGAATGGTCGTGACAAATGTTTCCCATGGCCTTGAAAGACCTCCAAGTGCAATGAGGGTGAGTTCCTTGCCAACAATAACTTCTCCAATAGATAAGGAATCATTTTTTACTTGGGTTATTCTCATGAAGTAATCTTGTATAGACTCCCCTTTGTCCATTAAACCATTTTGATATCCCTCAACTTGTATTTGAGAAATAGTATTTGATTTGCATTGTTGAATTTGAACATCCTTATCAACTTGTCATACATTTCCTTGGAAGTTCCCAGATAAAAAATATAGGAGATTAAATACTTTTGAATGGATTTAACTAGGATTTTCTTAAATTTGACCTCACCTTTTCTAGACTTCGGTCTAGCAACAATAGGTGCATTTTAAGGAGGCTCCACCACTTTCCCTTGTACATAATCCAACACTTCATGTTTCTCCAAGGTAAAATCAAGAGTCATCTTCTAGGCATGATAATCTGATTTATCATTGAGTTTATCTTTAGTTTTTGAAATAAGAGGTAACAACCATGGAGACTTATCCAATCGGTACTTGTTCAACAACGACAAGTATTCCAACAAAGTGATTGCTTACTTCTTCCTTGGGCTTTGTCTTCACCTTTGCTCGACCACATGTTAAATTTTATGGTATGTTCTATGCTTGCAACAATCCCTTCAATCTCTTATTAGCCCAATAGCAATTCCACTTTCGAATCCAATATCAATCATAATAGATTTAAGTAACATTCACTTAGCATTTACTTTAGATCATCATTGACGATGAATTGTAGATATAACATCATCAACAATATGCACAAGAAGACAAGTCAAGAAAATGTACACGAGAGATTTAGGCTTATGCCAGGGAAAAACCCCACAAAGGGGAAAACCCAAGCAATCCTTCTTATTGATTAATATCAATTGTTCAACAGAGAGATAAAATCCAATTTAGTACAATAGTCAAATTCAAAGTATTGACTTATCTAATAAAGTTGACTAACCAATGATATGAAGCTTAATATAATCCAATATCAACTTGGTCAACAGTCTGCAATAGATTACTGTTAATGTGCCCTAACCAGACCAATCAACGATAGTCATGTTAGAGTCGGTCTCTTCATCCCTCCGTCAGAGATCAAAATCTCTTTTGTTGCATTTCATTTTAGGTGTCTCATCCAGTTTAGTCAGCTGCATTCCATTAGGAGCATGGATCATCTGACAGAAGGGTATTTTCACTCATGTTCCTCATGTCGTGTACCTGCTGGCTCAGGTCTATTCATCAAAGTCCATCAAAATAATTTAACAGTCATTTACAGTCAATGCTTGGTCTTTTGGTGGGCAAAGAGTCTTTTCGGGTTTTCAGTCTCATTAGGTCTAGGGTTTCGCAAATTTAGTCTTCAAAGTGTCCAATAATGCCAGCAGGCACATGAGGGAGGTTCAAAATAAGTTTTCATTTCAAAAATTTCATCGTCATAATGTTAGATCATGATTATTCTTCAAAACTCTGTTTTGAAGAAAAATCGTCAATTTTGTCTTTTGTAATAAATGCCATGTAATTTTTAAAAGTTTTCTCAGTTATTAAGATCTTCAGGCGCAGCCCTGCTCGCCTTTTCCAAATTCCATGCCAGCTATCCCTGCAAAAATTGACAAAATTTTCGTCATTCAGCTCAAAAAACTCAAAGGAAACAAGCAAAACAGAGTTTGTATTAAAAAGTGAAAAGTGCCAAAGTTGAAACATTAGAAAGTGGGTTTTCTAAATTAAAAATCAAAGTCCATGGCTATACAATATATTTTCACCATTCAAACAGTTCATTTGCACCAAGAAACATCAGTGAAGCCGAGTTGAATTGTGGAAGAACAAAAACAGGGTTTGAAGGCCGGAAGTGTGAGTGAGGTCACAGTCGCGGCGCATTGGGAGAAGGTCGCGGCGCACTGGCAAGTCGCGACGCATATAGCCATTTTCCATCGTGCAAAATTGAACGTGCGCGGCACACATACTGGTCGCGGCGCACTGGGTTGTGCGCTCGGCGCATAGGGCCGACAAGCAAAATTTTGTCACTGCTTCATCAAATTTCAAATTAACTCAACTTCCTCGCTCCGATTAAGTTTGTGAGCCCTTGCAATTGCTATCAAACAGTGTTTAGAATGGTTTGAAGGGAAGAAAATGAAAGTTTGAATGTTGAAAATATAAACCCTATCTTTTTGTCAAAAATTGCTCCTTAGGGTTTGTATTTGAATTTTAGAAGTCTGATTTTTGTGCCAAGTACTTCAAAACCCATTTCACACCTATGGTTCCTTTCCCCATCGTTGCCATATTATCATTCATTATTGTCAATCCCTTATTCCCTAACATCCCAAATCACTTATTCCCAAGACCTATTTTCCCTATCCCTAAAACCCTACCATTCCCTATCACTCTTCCTCTCTCATTTCACTTATAAAATTCCCAAACCCCAAATTCCCAAACACAGTCAAGTGACTGTTATTACACTTTAATTTCACCTGAAAGAACTCCACTGTTCCCACTGTCCATGTTTCCCAGTCCCTTCCTATTTGGCACACATTTGGCAATTGGAGACAAAGGCACCAAATTCTCATTTTCAACAAACCAAACATACACTTGACATACACCGTGCAACACCATGGAAACAGACATTGATTCATCATATGAACAAGACAATGATTCTACCACTAAGCTCCATGCACCGAGAAGGCCTCGTAAAGGTGGAAAACATGTGAGAGAAGAGCCCACCTCTTTGACTCAGTTGCAGGCCTTCCCACTTGCCATGGCATGTTTTCTAGAACAGTCATGCTATCAGTACTGTGAGATGATTTCTCAGATTCAACATCATCAGGAGTTGGCTTGGTTATTTGTTTTACATTTGCATGATGGTCAAGTAACTCTTGCTAGTGTAAATCTCACCTTGACACCAGAAACCATTTCTCAGGCAACAGGAATACCGAATGTCGGTGAAGAGTGGAACAAGAGACAACAGGTGGACAGAGTGCATTATGAACCTTATATCAGGCCTAGCTATGTGAGACAGCTCAGCAGGGTATTCCCATTCCAGTTTCTGAAGGAATCCTATGCGCCTTTGATGAGACTCATTATCAGATACTTCAGTTGTGAGGGCCGGTTTTCACGCATCTATGCCTACCACATCAGGTTGTTGATGCATTTCACGAGAGTGAGGATGATGAACATTCCGTACTTCATGTGCCGAAACATCGAGATAATGACCACTCTTTTGCAGAAGAAGACTCTCGAGCAGCAGTACAACAGCATTTACCATTATGCGCTCATCAAGATCATTGTTGTACATCAGCTTGGATTGCAGGGCATTGCATGGGAAGATTTCATTTCCCGTGACTTCTTCACAGCCCCTCAGCCTCCTCCGGAGATCATTCATGAGCCAGGTGAACCTTCCCATCAGTTTGAAGGTCACGAGACAGAGCCTATCAGTGTGCCAGTGTATGTCACTTATCAGAGAGGCACGAGAGTATTATTTGCAGCAGCCCGACGAGTACTATCTCCACCCGGGGTGGAAGGGGTCTCATTTCCATCATCAGTAGCACATGTACAGGTACAGGACATAGGAAAGAGGCCTATGCAGGATGAAGGCCCTTCAGGAGGCCGTGATACTGATTTCATATTGATTGATGAGGATTTGAGCTCTCCAAGCTCAAAACTGAGAGAGATCATTCAGGAGCAGAAAGATGAGATCGACACATTGAACGACAAGTTACAGAGAGCTCAGTGGATCATAAAATATCTGGAGCAGCGCAACAAATAGTTTGAGGATCAGCAGACGATCATGGAGTTGCAAAACATCTGTGAGAACCGGCAAGCTGCCCGAAGAAGCCCATCCGAGATGACACCCATTAAGCGTGAGATCGAGGTTGATAGAGAGACTTGGCTTGAGAGGGTCAACATTCATCTTGAGAAGCTGTTGGAGAAGGCTAACAAAGAGAAGAACATACTCAGGCACATGAAAAACTACTATTGGGCGCGCAATCATGTTTGCAAAGCGAGGATTAAAATCCTGAAGGCAAGGCTAAGGAGGACACTGAAGCGTCACAAAAGGCATGATAGGCTCCAAATTTTGGCCGAAGCTTCTTTGGCTGAGCATAGAACTTGATCAGGGACCTTCAGCCCAAATTTCAAGAAATTTGGGAAATTTTTTGTCAATTTTGATTTTTTTGGTCACAAAACAGGTTTTTCTGCCCGACGCGTAGCGCCACTTGGCGCGCGCTTATAATTGGCAGCTCTTCAGGGGGAAAACTTTGCATTTATGAGTTTTTCATGAAAATTTATGCATGCTCATGGATTACCTAAGTATTTCATCAAGTTCTGGGTTGCCTAAAGGGTCAAAAACACCCTAAAAATGGCCTTTCTGCCACCTTTTGCACACATAGGAAGTAGTGTTGGGAGATTGAACTTTTGGAGGGGAAAATGGCAACCAAATCCAGAAATTCCACTTGGGTTGGAAATTAGACAGGCAGGGATTTCCAACGAGCTATCATGATCTCAATTTGGACTTCGGTAAGGGCCTCAAAATCAGCTCCAAACTTGTGCTATGCATAGAGATTTTGGGCGCGGCGCATAGAGAATTTTGGCCTATTTTTCACTCAGCAGCTCAAAATTTCACCTATTTTTGGCCAGTTTCACTTTTTCATGTAATTTTTTATGTACCTTGATGTAATTTCATGTCCATGATGTAATTTTGGCACATTTTTACTCATTCTAGAAGATTCATTCACCAAAAGGTGAAATGTAAGTGAATGGATCAGTTTCCTAGCATATAGAGGCAAGTTGTTTCATTGCCTATTTTCTAGTTCCTAGTTTAGATATGGTTGAAACAGCTCCTAGAATGATGAGATCGACCCGTAGAGGCATGGGGAGGAGTTAGGTTTGTCTATATCATGTAGTTCTTCAGTCATTTTCAGGGTTGGACATTTGGGATTGCTTGGCACTTCATTGTACATTTCATCTCTGCACTTTTGGCAAAGGAATAAACCAGAGTTTGCAGCATTTTTGGGATCCATGTGGCTCTGTGTTTTGATGGTGTTTTTCTCTATGTAATTGTAAGTTCTCTGATGTTTATGTGTATCATTTTCCATTCTCTTTTATTCTTGAATTAAACAAATCAGTGTTAAAGGTGGAATTCATTAGCTTGCTCTGCTCTGCCTTTAGTTTTGTTTAATTTTTCATGTTTTCATCTGTTTGAGGAGGACTCTTGAGACCCTCTTGCCCTCTTCATCTTCTCACCGGTCTGATCCATCCATTCATTCAATCTAAAGCATCAAAACAATTGCCTTCCTTGCCCCAATCAGAACTCTGCAAAAACTAGGCCTAATCTCCGCACCCAAAACTGCCTTTCCCTTTGATCCAACAAAAACCCTCAAAATCAAAATCAAACTCCTTTACTTATATACCTAGCCTAAAATTAGCTTTAATTTCAAGTCATCTCAAGCCCTTTTGATTATTTTCGCTGAGATTGACCCGGAGAGAGCCCTCTCCTGTTCTGGTAGGGCTAGCTACCAGACTAAGCATGGTTTGATGTTACCCTGAACTCTGCCTTCCTTCAGCCTGAGGTAGATTTAGGCAATAACAAGTCAAACAACCTCCAATTAATTTGGTCAATGCAGCAAGGAACTCGGCCTTAGTAGCAAATCAAATTCAACAAACAGAGATGAAAAACCAGTCAAAATTAGTCAACGTTTTGCGGTCAATATTTGTAATTCTGTCTGTAGTCAATGCCAGTCAAACAACCCAAATTACCTTGGTTTTTGTACCCAAAAATGCGGCCTACCCCGAGTAAAAATATATGCCCAAAAGATCGAAGTCGAAATACGCTCGTAAAGTCAAAGTCAATGCTTGTCAAAGTTGCCAACAAAGCTAAGATTTTTGGCCACCCGTAATTTCGTCCTCCTTATTCCTTGCACATGTGAAGAAACTCCTATAATTTTTTAGAGCTATCGAACCCAAGAAGATAAGAGAAAAGTGTGATGATTGGATGCCAAAATGAGGAGGCCTAATGGTGTATTTATAGTGACTCAACGAGGGGTCAAGGGTCATGACATTTCACTAATGGGGCCGATTTGTGGATGAAGATGAGGCCAACTTGAAGAAAGGGTATTTGAATGTATGAAAAAAATTCGATTTTTTGAGGTGAAGAAGAATGCCATCAATGGTAGTCTAATGAGTTATGAGCCATCAAAAGGAGGGTTTCACTCTTTAACAAGTGGTTTATAGGAGCGAGAGGAACAAAACCCATGTTATAGTTTCTCGTATACTTCAAGGGAAATAGAGATCTCTTCTTTGGACATGATGAGGTGGCATTAACCATGATGATGTGGTAGTATAGTGGAATTTTTGGAGTTGACAGGGGCATATGATAGGTTAAATCAAGGTAAATAGTACCTAAATCAAATGGAACTCTTGGCCAAATCAAACGACCCATTGAGAGCTAGACATTCATCATTTACATACACACCATCGTTTGAAATCAAAATTAGGTTATTATAGTAATAGAGGGAATTTGAGTCAATTTGGGCCACATTTGGGCCTGATTTTATAAAGGGAATTCCTTACATCCACTAGGATGAATAATGCCCCCAAATATGTAGATGTTGGAATTATGATATGGGACAAATGTTGAAAAGTGCCTCAAAATATGATCTTCAAGGAACAAAACATGCAATAAACTCTGCAATAAGGCCTCTGAAGGCCATGTATTCCACAAACAACTTGTTGAATGATGTCTTCAAAAATGGTATTGTTACCCACCAAAAGTGGGTAACCGATAGAAGAATTATTTTCTCCTTATTTGACAACAACTAGCTAGCAGTCCTATGATCGCCCAAAGATAGCTTTACATCAAATTTCTCCATTTATACTTCAATCAATGCTCTTTCCCACCTACAATGCTTCTTGAAGAAATTTGGGTCATCTATCAGAAGGTACATTAACCATTTTTATAATATAGTGATTTCATTTAATGTTTTGGGGGCGGACTAATATGGATTATATTCCAAGATGGATTATTAACTACTCTTGATTGTACCCCCTACTCCCATGCTTTACCTTGAGGTTATTATTTTCCCCTAGTACGAAAGTGTGACCTCCCTAAGGTCCTTCCTTTAGAGGGGCACTAATAGGAGGCATTGATTGAAGTAGTAATCCATACTACCACATTCCATGTTTCGCTTATTATTCACATTCACTCTTTGGGTTGATTATTACTTGTCATTGGGTCTCTAACTTTTCATCCTCATCGGCGAGCCGAGACTTGGAAATTTTCTTTCAAATGTTGATGCAAATGAAACAATGGTAAAAAGCATATGAAGCCACAACTAAACAAAAGAAAAAATGCCAAAAACCGACAGGGGACATGATAAGCATGCAGGGAAATAGCACTAGCATGGGCTCTACCCCTTCATTAGCCATCACATCGTTCTTCAACATTTCATGCTCTATTTAAAAGGAACTCTTGAATGTTCCACCCCGATGAGCGAGAAATTGCTACATCTTCTAGGGGTATTGAAAAAGCATAAGGCAAGCTTGGTATCCTAAGCTATCTCAAGAAAGAAGGATAAATCATTAAAGTAAAAATGCACACCAAAGGGGGTGGAAAAAGTAGGCCGAGGAAAGGGGCAACTCATGCCTCCATGATTGCTCCCTCTTCTCATTATATTACTTAGAGATGTTCGAGCCCCCTCTAGCCGATACCGTGGCTATGGCCATCTTCCTTGAATTCTTTTGCCCATTCCATCATCATCATTATCATATGCACATAGGGATTGATGGGTCATCGCCTTATGGAATGCCTTTCCCTTGGGGGTTGGAAGCGCTAAATAGGTTTGAAGGTATAATCATCCCTAACACAACTATGGTAACTTTCTTACAAATCTCGAGCTAGAAAGACATTGAAAGGAAAGGTTTGTGTGAACTATTTTTTTGTGCTTTATAAAATTGAATATGGTTTAATATGATACTTTTAATGTTTTATTTCCTTGATGAAGTTGATCTTACTTGATATTTAGGGTATGTTTTAGGTGGTTCATTACTCCTGCAACAAAGGTCCTTTGAAGGAAGACTTAACACCCATTCGACACCATTACGAGGATGTTTTTCCCCATTGTTGAGAGTAGATATGACCCTTGTAGCCCCACCATTGCCCTCATGAGATGAACGTTGAGCTTTGATGAGACTCCACGTGGTTGTATACCCCTTGATACACCGCTAGATGTTGAATAGTTGTACCAGAAATGTTGGAAATATGATGCAGAGTGTTGTCGTTGATGGCAACCCACTAAATGAAGATGAAGACATGTGACAGTTGACATGTGTTGTCCTTGATGGCAATACACCTGATGAAGTTATGCTTGACTTGATGGACTTGGTAAACGATGTAAATCTGATGTGATATGATGTTAGTTAGCAAGATGATGCTAAGTGTTGTCATTGAATGGCAACTCACTTGATGAAGAAGATGGCAACTTACTTGATGAAGTTGTGATTGATAGAATATGATGAAGTAAATCTGATGTGATATGATGTTTGTTGACAATATGATGCTAAGTGTTGTCCTTGAAAGGCAACCCACTTGATGAAGATGATGACAACTTACTTGATGAAGTTGTGCTTGATAGAATATGTCCTTAATGAAGGAAATTAGATGTATCTACAGTATGAACAGAAGGCAATGAAGAAAGGAATTCAGAATGTGCTCAAAGTATGATAAAAAGAGTATGTTTCTAAGTATACGCGGATTTGCCTAAGGGAAGTCGCGTATGCACGCGGAAAAGAACGTTCCAAGTCGCGTATGGGCTAAAGCGCTCAAAAAATGCAAAACCAGGGGTAACCACCATGGTATTGACCCATTGTATTGGGTAATGATCCGCCTAATTGACCCCGTCCAGGTAGTTTTGGGCTCGTGGTATTGGTTTGGCTCGTGGTATTGAAAAAGGGGCCCGTGGTATTGAAAAAGGATAAACCTATATAAGGAGAAGCAATTCATTGTGCAAATCATGAGTGTGGGTGCAAGATGTCTGAGCTTGAATGAATACTTCTCTCTGAAGTAGATCTGAATGAAGGGTTACACTTGAAGACAAATCTGAAGGTATGATGCACCAATGATGAAGAAGGGGATCTAGATCTGAAATGCACTTGTATCTGCTAGATCTGCTTATGGAAGGCCTAGATCTGTGATGAGGCGAACATCTAGGCAAACATCTGACTGAAGTGAAAAGGGTAAATCTGAATTGAACATCTGATCTGATGAAGTATGCAGCTCTGTAATCATTGAAGATCTATACGCTACTTCGCCGCGGAGGAAGCGCGTATATACGCGGCTTCAGCGAAGAGAAAGCGCGTATGCGCAATAAAATATACACTGAGGTATACGCTGGTTTGTGTGGACGGAAGCGCGTATATACGCGACATCAGTGAAGTGAAAGCGCATATGCAAACTAGGGTTTGCTGAAGCAAGGGGTATGAAATATCTGATCTGTTCTGCTGTGTTTCTGCTATCTGATCTGTGTTGATATGTATCTGTTGGTGATGTATGTTTGTGCTTAAAAGTATGGAAAGGGTCCAGTTTGAAAATATGATGAAATGTGGCCTGCAAGTGGTGTTCTATTGAAGGTGTTGGATCCAGTGTGAAAATTGATGAAACGTGGTCCAAGGTGGTGCTGAAGGTTGTAGCCTTCAGTCAGGGGGTTGTAGCTCCCTTCCAGGTGAGGCTGGTAAACGAGATCGGAGGGTCGTAGCTCCCTTCCAGGAGAGGCTGGTAAACGAGTCAGGGGGTTGGAGCTCCCTTCCAGGAGAGGCTGGTAAACGAGCGCAGGTGGGTGCCTGCGTGCTGGTAGGAGTCTGCACCAGCACATATGTTGTAAGATGTTTTTCTCTATAATAAAATATTGAAGGCTGAGCAACGGCAGCGGTGGTTTTCTCCCGACTTGGGTTTCCACCTAAAAATCCTGGTGTTCATGTGTGATGCTTTGTGTGATGGTTTACTCTGTTCTTACTGTTCATGTTTACTGTTTATTAAACATATGATGAATGAATGATGGAATGATTTAAGTGAAGAACTAATGACATAATTAGATATCTGTGTATACGCGAGTTTCATAAAGGGTATCCGCGTATATACGCGAGTCTGTTTCAGAAAAGTAGCGTATGGGTTTTAGAAGCAAGAAAAAGTAAAAGTTTTGAATATGCAGTAAATACTGATTCACCCCCCCCCCCCCTCTCAGTAATTTTCCCAACAATTGGTATCAGAGGGGGTCCTTGTGCAGAAGCTTGATCGCTTGAAGGAGATTCGTCGCAATGGGAAGTCAAGAAGGAGTGATGTCTATAAAACCACCTCTATTCAATGGAAGCAATCTGATATTCTGGAAGGTACGAACAAAAGCATATCTGCAAAGTCTTGGTGCAGATGTATGGGCAATCGTGCAAGAAGGTTATCAATACCCGACAAATATTCCTACTGATGCAGCTGAAAGAAAGAAGTATGAAATCAATGCCAAAGAAGTGAATGTCTTATTGGGAAGCATGTCTGAATCAGAATTTGCTAAAGTGATGCAGCTACATTCAGCAAAAGAAATATGGGACAAAATCATTCTAAGCTATGAAGGAGACACAAAGGTAAAAAGTGTAAAACTCCAAACTCTTAGAATTGAATATGAAAATTTGAAGATGCATAGTGATGAAAGTGTTGCCAGTTTCTTTCTTCGTCTAGATGATATTGTAAATCGGATGAGAAATTTAGGTGAAACCATGGCTGATACTACTCTGGTGGAAAAGGTCTTGAGATCTTTGACTTCAAAATTTGACTCTAAAGTTTCTGCTATTGAAGAAAGGCAAGATCTGCAAACTCTTTCTATTGTTCAATTACATGGTACTCTGACTGCTTTTGAAATGAGACAAGGAGGTCCTTCTCAAATAAGAGAAGCTGCTTTTAATGCATCTACAAGAGGAAAAGAAAAGGAAGTTGTCAAAGAATCCAGCTATATATCCGATGAAGAAGAAGCGAATTTCGTGAGAAAGCTCCAACTAGGTACTGGAAGGTTCAAAGGTAAGCTTCCCTTCAAATGTTTTGAGTGTGGAAAAGTTGGTCACTATGTTGCTAAATGTCCTTATAGAGAAAAACATGGTAAAGGGAAACAATTTGAAAAGAGAAAGAGTTATTATGCAAAAGAAGATGATGATGAAGTATCCAGTGAAGATGAAGAAGATTCTGACCAAGATCTAAAAGTGCTCATGGCTAAGAAGCAAAAGAAGAAGGCTACTCGAAACAAGAATATACCTCAGAAATCATGTATAGCAAAAATTGAAGAAGATGAAACAGATTCTGACGAAGCTCTACAAGTTCTCATGGCAAAGAAGAAAAAGAAGAAGACTACTCAAAGCAAGGAGATATCTCAGAAAATAGAAGAAGATGAATCAGATAGTGATTGGGGTCATCCTTTGCATGATCTTGGTGGTACAAACAATAATGAAGTTTGTAAAAGCAGTGTTTTAGAAATAGAGAGAGCTCTCAAGATCAAAGATGAAGAACAACAAAAAGCAGTTGATAAGAAAGATTCTATCAACAAAGAGATGATCTCTCAAATGAAAGATCAAATAGAAATGTTGAATGGACAAGTGGACAAGTATCAAAGGTTTCATACTTATGCATCCAATCAAATTAAAGAACTAGAAGCAGATCTTGAAAAATCAAGCAAGAAGAATGAAGGACTTGAAGTTGCAATCATCTCTCTGCAAGCAGATCTAGAAACATCAAGTAAGAAAAATGAGGAACCTCTACAATCATTTGAAAAAGAAGGACTTGAAGCAGAAATCATTTCCCTCAAAGAAGACCTGGATAAATCAAATAAGAAGAATGAAGGCCTTGAAGGAGAAATCATCTCTCTCAAAAGGGTTCTGGAAAAGTCAAACAAGAAGAATGAAGAGCTGGAACAAACATGTGAAGAAAACGAAAATTGGTTGAAAGAAGAGATTCTAAATCTGAAGGATCAAGTAGAAGATGGAAGAAGGAAAGAAGAAAGCATGACAAAGCAGTGTCAAGCCTTGGAGGTTGAGGTAAACATTCTCAAAGGTAAATTAGAAGAAAAGATTAAACTTTTGAGGTTTCAAGATAGCACTAATATCTTGGATAATATTCTTAGTAGTCAAAGGTCTCCTTCTATCAAACTTGGTCTTGGTTTTCATGAAACTGTTAAAGGAGAATCTAGCTCACAAGGAAGTGCTAAAAATTCAAAGGAAGTCAATGCAAAACCTGAAGGGTTGAAAGAAACAAAAGATCAACCAACAATCATGAATTCTCAAAAGAATTCATTCAAGAACGTTGAATGTTTTAAATGTCATAACTATGGGCATGTTGCAGCAAATTGCAGAAGCAGGACAATTCAGCCACAAACAAACAGGTACTCTGGTAGCTTCAAGGGATATTGTTTCTCATGTAACAAGTATGGACATAAAGCAGCTGATTGTAAAAGGAGAAAGATTAGAAATACTCATCATGATTCTTATGCTTATTTCTCCGGACACATGAGATGTTATTCTTGCAACAAGTATGGACATGTAGAAAAGGAATGCAGGTTGAACAGATATGAGAAATTGGATAACTTCCAGCACACAAATAGAAAGTTTAAACAAGTCTGGAAAAATATGGAGGGATGGAATAAGAATCAATCTAGAGAAGAAAAGGATACTTTTGTGGATTCTCTAGAAGACAATGATTTTCTTGAAGAAAACACTCAATTCAAGGACCGATCAGAAACGTAGGGAATTCTGACCCTACTGCAGTCATCCGCTTCTGAAGCTGACTTCTCTGATTGACTGCAGGAATGATGTGGGATACATTAGGAGATCTAGTAATGTATCGTCACAAGGGGAGCAATGTATGATGTCTCTCATGGTTTGATTATTCTGGTTATGTTTACTTCTGACAGCGCATCTGATGTGGAAAGGACAGGTACAGGAGGTACAAACTCAAGAGGAAATGAAGGAAGATGAAAATTTTCTATGCTTCACTTTCCATACGCGGGTTATATTAACAAAAGTCGCGTATACACGCAAGTTTCTTCAGAAACAGTCGCCTATGCATTGATGATAAGAGAATTTATCTGATAGCTGAAGATCTGGAGCAGAGGTCCAGGGGGAGCATCAGTCTGACTGCTGATGATTGCACTGTTAGCATCATTCTGGTTATACTCATGATAATGAATGATACATGGGTTCTTGCGTTGAAGATTATGGATGAAGCCTGGTTGCTTTATGATAAAGAGCATTCATTGTTGAGATGAAATTCCTATAATTCGGAGATAAGGGCAGCCCATGCAGAGATTGTTGCTGATGATGCTGATGAACGTTTTCAGGTTGCATAAGATAAGAAGGAGCACTGGTTTAGGGGGAGCAGCAGGTTGAATACTAATGATTGCATTGTTGGCAATATGACTGTTTATTCTTGGTTTTTTTGATACTCATGCTCAAATGATGATGGCTTGGTACATGGTTTATGATGATGAGTCGTTGAATGATCTGTGTTTACTGCTTGCTGAAGTTTATCTATTGGATAAATTGGAAGTCTTATGATTCAGAGATGAGAATAGATCATGCATAGTTTGTTACTATGGCTGAGATCTTTTCCTACATATGTTCTTCATGTTAAAACTTGAAGATCTTGGAGATCATGGTGATGTAGGATGATGGTGGACCACATGAATGATTGTTTGACACTTGTGTGAAGATGTTGTTCTGGTATGATAATCTCTCTTGGAAAGATTGTATTGATGCTGCAAAGAATATGAAGGCTTTGTTACTAATGTGCTTATGCTACAACCGTTGGATGATGCTTGAAGACACAACTACACTGTTCTATCTATCTGTAGTCCAGGGAAGCATTCAAATGTCTCAGAAAGAAGCTGAACACTGTCTTTGCCTCACAGAGAATCAGATCTGGTTGAAATTTAGAAGATGGCTTGGGATACACGGATTTCCTGAAACACAGTCGCGTATACACGCGAGTTCATGCACAGAAAACCGCGTATGACTGATTGCTGACAATTTTTGGTTGGTTCAGCTCTCTTCAGCACAGCTGCAGTGTTGTTTGGTATCTCTGGTGGTGTTCTAGTTCTCATAAATCTGTTTCTAATGTTTTGATGAAGATGCCTTGATGATTTGTTGGTGAAAATGTTCAGGATGCACAAACTAAGGGGGAGCCTTAGTCATATGAAAAGGATGCATGGATGCACAGATTCAGGGGGAGCATTAGCGTTGCTAAGTATAATGCATTGTTGGCATTATGATGGTTCTGTTATATGATCTCTCTTGAGGTCTTCTTGGTATTGGTCATGAAAAGTCATATTTATATTTTTGATGAAAAGGTCATGTTGAGACCCTTGATGTAAATTCTATAATACCACTTGGTTGGGTAGCTGAGTCAATTTTTGTAAACCCACTTGGTTGGGTAGCTGAATTGAAATATGTAAACCCACTTGGTTGGGTACTTGAGTCTCATATGTAAATACACTTGGTTGGATATTTGATGTAAGTATGAGTCTTTGGTGATAGGAAGAGTCATGTACTTTATTGAAAAATATGTTTGAAGATTCAGCATGAACTCAGGGGGAGCTTGGCCACTTCAGCACATATCAGATCTGCAGAATGTTTCTTCCACATGAGGAGAAAAGGGGAGAATGTTGGTTTTTGATCCGCCCTTTGCCCTTGATGTCAAAGGGGGAGAGTGACATGGTGTTTGAATAAAGAGAAGATAATGATGTGACATATTTGGGAAAGTGACATAGTATCTATCTGCTGTGGTAACCAAACACCATCGTGGTTGCCATCAAGTCCAAAGGGGGAGATTGTTGGAAATATGATGCAGAGTGTTGTCCTTGATGGCAACCCACTAAATGAAGATGAAGACATGCGACTGTTGACATGTGTTGTCCTTGATGGCAAACCACCTGATGAAGTTATTCTTGACTTGATGGACTTGAAAACGATGTAAATCTGATGTGATATGATGTTAGTTAGCAAGATGATGCTAAGTGTTGTCTTTGAATGGCAACTCAAAGTGGCAACTTACTTGATGAAGTTGTGATTGATAGAATATGATGAAGTAAATCTGATGTGATATGATGTTTGTTGACAATATGATGCTAAGTGTTGTCCTTGAAAGGCAACCCACTTGATGAAGATGATGACAACTTACTTGATGAAGTTTTGCTTGATAGAATATGTCCTTAATGAAGGAAATTAGATGTATCTACAGTATGAACAGAAGGCAATGAAGAAAGGAATTCAGAATGTGCTCAAAGTATGATAAAAAGAGTATGTTTCTAAGTATACGCGGATTTGCCTAAGGGAAGTCGCGTATGCACGCGGAAAAGAACGTTCCAAGTCGTGTATGGGCTAAAGCGCTCAAAAAATGCAAAACCAGGGGTAACCACCATGGTATTGACCCATTGTATTGGGTAATGATCCGCCTAATTGACCCCGTCCAGGTAGTTTTGGGCTCGTGGTATTGGTTTGGCTCGTGGTATTGAAAAAGGGGCCCGTGGTATTGAAAAAGGATAAACCTATATAAGGAGAAGAAATTCATTGTGCAAAACATGAGTGTGGGTGCAAGATGTCTGAGCTTGAATGAATACTTCTCTGAAGTAGATCTGAATGGAAGGGTTACACTTGAAGACAAATCTGAAGGTATGATGCACCAATGATGAAGAAGGGGATCTAGATCTGAAATGCACTTGTATCTGCTAGATCTGCTTATGGAAGGCCTAGATCTGTGATGAGGCGAACATCTAGGCGAACATCTGATTGAAGTGAAAAGGGTAAATCTGAATTGAACATCTGATCTGATGAAGTATGCAGCTCTGTAATCATTGAAGATCTATACGCTACTTCGCCGCGGAGGAAGCGCGTATATACGCGGCTTCAGCGAAGAGAAAGCGCGTATGCGCAATAAAATATACACTGAGGTATACGCTGGTTTGTGTGGACGGAAGCACGTATATACGCGACATCAGCGAAGTAAAAGCGCGTATGCAAACTAGGGTTTGCTGAAGCAAGGGGTATGAAATATCTGATCTGTTCTGCTGTGTTTCTGCTATCTGATCTGTGTTGATAAGTATCTGTTGGTGATGTATCTTTGTGCTTAAAAGTATGGAAAGGGTCCAGTTTGGAAATATGATGAAATGTGGCTTGCAAGTGTTGTTCTATTGAAGTTGTTGGATCCAGTGTGAAAATTGATGAAACGTGGTCCAAGGTGGTGCTGAGGGTTGTAGCCTTCAGTCAGGGGGTTGTAGCTCCCTTCCAGGTGAGGCTGGTAAACGAGATCGGGGGGTCGTAGCTCCCTTCCGGGAGAGGCTGGTAAACGAGTCAGGGGGTCGTAGCTCCCTTCCAGGAGAGGCTGGTAAACGAGCGCAGGTGGGTGCCTGCGTGCTGGTCAAGTCTGCGCCAGCACATATGTTGTAAGATGTTTTCTCTATAATAAAATATTGAAAGCTGAGCAACTGCAGCGGTGGTTTTCTCCCGATTTGGGTTTCCACCTAAAAATCCTGGTGTTCATGTGTGATGCTTTGTGTGATGGTTTATTCTGTTCTTACTGCACCTGTTTACTGTTTATTGAACATTTGATGAATGAATGATGGAATAATATAAGTGAAGATTTAATGACAGATCTAGATCTCTGTGTATACGCTAGTTTCATTAAGGGGATCCGCGTATATACGCTAGTTTACTGAAGGAAAGTAGCGTATGGGTTTTAAGGAATGAAAAAGTAAAAAGATTTGATTATGCAGTAAATACTGATTCACCCCCCCCTCTCAGTATTTTTCCCAACAAGAAAGCCAAGGCATTGACTTATTTGATGATGTGCCCAGATGGACCCAAGATGCCCCTAGGCTAGCCTTGATCTTGTTTGATGGACATTGCATTGTTCAAGAGCTCAGATGAGGATGGTGATCATTGAGATGACTTGGGAGGGCTAGTACATTATGCCTAAATGCCAACACTTTCCTTAGAGCATGCCACATCATCCCTACATGCCCTAAAAGGGTCACGTGACCCTTTTGGAGATGATGCCATGGTGGAGGAGGTATCTCTTAGAGATATACACATGCACTTATATGATTTTCTTAGAGTAAGAAGCACTCATGAACCACTTTATCACTTGCTTGATGAAGATTGCCCATTTTGGGAGGATGACGACATCATGGAAAGCATTTATTCACACACCTATGGGATATTTGATGTGTTTATTATGTTTTAAAGCTATATTAAAGTTAGCATTTGACCTTTAGGCCTAGTTGAATGCCCAATAAAATTTTTATGGCTTTTACTAGCAAAATTATGACAAGTGACTTGGTTGCTTCCATATAAATAGAGGGAAGTCACTTTCGTTTGGATCATGAGACATTCATCACACTTCTCTCTATCTTAAGAACCATGCTTTAACTCTCGTGTATTTTTCTCCTAGTCGCTATGCATGAATGATAGAGCGAATTGACTTGGGAGGGATATTTTTGCATGAGGAGACTATCTTGGATTTATGAAGTGATCCTTGTTGAAATGGTGCAAGTTTATTGTTGATTTTATTCCATTTTGCATGCAATTTTCTCAAATTAGGGTTTCATTGTGCCATATTAAAAAGTGTAAAATCTTTCTTGAAATCTTGTTTCTATATGTTATGCAAAATTTGTCTTTAAATAAAAAATCAAAGAAACTTAGTATATGCATCCTTTGATCTTAAATCTCCACTTTAAAGAAATCAATAGGGTTTCTAAGAGAGGATTCTTAGTCCTCCACTTGCTTCATATTCCATTGCCCAATTGAGAGAAGGCACTAAACTAGTTGATGTGATCATCTTAATTTATCCGTTTTCCTCTTAATTTATGGTAAGTAGGATTAGGGTTAGCCTAAATATGCATTTTATAGCAATTTTATATCTATTTGTTGTTGCCCTCTTGATAGAGATTGCATTTAATAAATATCAAAAGGAAAAATCCCTACATTAATTGTATATTTTCACCCCAAAATTAGGGCTGACATCTAGATATTATTGTTTTTATATGCATTTTCAACCATAAAAACCTTATTGTTTACCTCATCCTTGCATTTCTCCTTGATAGCCTTTGCCCCTTGGTTGATTTTATCATTTATAGGCTATTTCTCATGTTGTTATATGCCATTGTATGCCCTAGATCTGCAAATCATAAAAACCATAACTTATAATAGCTTTCTTATAAATCATAAAGGTCTTAGGAAAGTGTACTTGAACTTTTGCAACTCTTATCTCAGCCTATCAAGATTTATCTGGTATCTCTCTCTTCAATCATTAGGCCTTATATCATCCTTGACCCCTTGTTAGTTGAATACTTTATCGATTATTTCTTTGGGGAAGCCTCGCTTGTGGGGATAACATCCACCACTAAATAGTTGGAGTCAGGCAACTAAGGTGACAATGGTGGCCGATCTCTTTGTTGCCATAAGACATAGGTTGTCTAGTGAGGCTTTGCACTATGCCTGCTAGATTTTGTAGTAATAGGTACCAAGTCTTCATGCATCCCATGGTGGTAATAGAACCAAAAAAACCAAGTAGCTTATTTAGATACCAACCTTCAAAATTTGTTTAACTTGAAATTTAGCACAAGTCTAGATTTGAGCCATCGTTTCCCATCGGTGGGTTTATACTTCGTGATTCATTTAGAGTAATTTCACTTCTAATCTCTCCACCATGATGTTGGACCAAGCACTCCCAATTTGAGGAAAAAGGTCATCCATGACCAATTCTTGGACCTGCTTGATTATAGGCTTACTTGATCTAGAAAGATGAAACTTTGCTTTCGGAGTAGCTCATGACATCCAACTATGTGTGCAACCATCATCAAGATCTCCTTCTATGGAAATTCCATTCCTGATCATTGTTTGGACGAGAACTAAATAAATGTTTACCTTTATATCACACCGAAGGAGCCACCAAATTCAATGATCATTAAATGATAGGTTGTATGAAGTGAATCACCCTTCCAAGAAAGATGACACTTAATAGCTTCCCATGCCTTCCATATATTCTAAGCCAAAAATTCCCTAGATTTGCGATTTGGTCACAGTCAACAACAAAGTTTGGAAGTTGGGATTTCTCCAACATGCTTTCTGTAATGCCCCCTTTTGGGATACAATTGCGCAGGAGCACTCTCCAATTTTAGACAAATAACTGCTTTTGAAGATAAAATGCCAACTGCCACATAAAAAAGGTTCGTCCCTGCAACCGAATACAAGCAATGCAATAGAGGAATCCATTTCATAAGACATATGTCATTTTTTTAACGCTCGAGCTATTTATAATTTTCTTAAAGTTTGAGTTTATATGTCCATTCTTTTGTTTGTGGTTGAACATCCCTTGAATATTAGTAATGCATCATCGTGAAATATTTCCTGTAGATCATTTGCAGACCATTGATCTTCCATTAGTGTGTTACTATTTTGTTGTAACTTATGTATTATAGCATTTCGTTTTTTCTAAGCAGAAGATTCAGTAGCATCTGAGTCCATCTCCCTTAGAAATTTGAGATGAAAACAATTGATGATTCCCAGAATCCCAATACAGATGTGTTCCACTTCTTTTGTGATTTACTTGCTGGTGATTTTGTCCTTCGTAGGAATGCAGAAAAGCCACTTACTATAGCTTTCATTGGATTCAATATACAGCTAGGGAGAAAGCCATGGTGGTTCAGTTGGAGTTTATAAAGGCTATTGTTACTGCTGAAGAGGTATTCGTGCTTGATCCTTTGGACCAGGCTGTTCTTCCATTTGTCGATCAACTCAGGCAACAATTTCCTCTCAAAAGCTCATCAAGAATTCAGGAAAGCCATCATACAGATCAGCAGGAAAGTCATGGCATCTCTGCTGATCAAACCTCACCTGGGCAGTGGCTATTGGACCCAGAAGCAGAAGAAGGGCTGCAATGCGAGCTTCCATTCGAATTCCGTGTGTTGGAAATAGCTTTGGAGGTGAGTTGCACCTACATGGACTCAGATGTTGCAGCGCTTGAACGAGAGGCTTATCCTGCAGTGGATAAACTTATCAAAACTGTCAATACCAAAAACCTTGAGCATGTGCGGAGCCTAAAAAGAAATCTTATATATCTCCTTGCACGGGTTCAGAAGGTAGTCTTGAACGTTTTCATTGTTGTTTACTGTTGTATGAGATTCATTGCTTTTATATGCACATGTGGAAATAATTACTTTGTTAACCTGGGGAGGAGATCCATTAGGTTTTTCATAGTTGTCTGCTTGGTATGGGATTCAATAAATAAATATAGATCAAAGTACAAGACTTCAGGGTCATCGGAGTGCGATCGGTGTGCATTGCATCTTCCTGCATCTTGCTGAAATATTGTTAACCTAAATGTTTATTTATTATTTATTGTATAATGTTGAATTATATAATATGGTTTCCAACATAGGCTAACCTCTCTCTCTCTATATATATAGATTTCCCATGATAGGTTTTCACCCAAGTAAAATTCTTGAGTAAAGCTCTATATATTTTTATACTCACCTTAAATCCGTTCATTTTGAATAGGTGAGGGATGAACTGGAAGTTCTTCTAAATAATGATAGAGAGATGGCTGAATTATATTTAACACAGAAGCATCATCAAAGTCAGCAATTGGAAGCCTCAATATCAAGTAAAAGATACAGTGCTCTAGCTATTACAACTTCGTCTCGCATAAACTCCCACCGATTTAGCATTGTTGTTACTGTTTCTGGAGAAGAAAATGATGTTGAAGATATTGAGATGCTCCTAGAGGCCTATTTCATTCAAATCAATGGAACTCGCAATAAGATATTGGTGGTAAGTATTTTCTGTTTGTCCAAATGAGTATTTTTTTTATAATGATGTTGTTTTATATTTTTTTGGCTTGATCTATATATATTTGAACCATGCTATAATAACAGTTAATTGAACTACCCAAAATCCCTTAAATGTCAATTTTTTTACATAATACTTCGCTTCGTGTTACAGTAACAGTCAATTGAACTACTCGAAATCCCTTAAATGTCATTTTTTACATAATACTTCATGTTATAGTAACGCTCAATTTAAGTACCCCTTTGTTTGCTTTGTAATGTTACTTTCACCATTTGATTTTTTTTAAGTGCCATAGCAAATTTTTTTAAAGATACAACACAACTCGTTGGTTTTGTAACGGTAAGAGTTGAAGGACTTTATCTAAAGGATGTTTGTTTCTATAGAATGCATTTCTCATGTTTCTGAAGTCTCACAAGGAATGCATATACATATAGCTAACTCATGTCGTTTGAATTTGTGATTGAATTTGATCATCTTAAAGTTTAACAGAGAACCAAATAATTGGCTAACATTTTATGAAGTAATAAAAATATGTAATTATTTAAAATTTGTATAATATAATTTTATAAATATAAATTTTAAATTGATAATATTTATAAATTAATTTTAGGTGTAGTATTATTTGTAGATAATTAATATTTTTTTTATTTGAATTCACTAAAATCTGGCAATACAATTTTAATATTTTTTTGTTATTTAAAATACATTTTTGAATGCATAAATAGATTCACCATTCTTGAAAACTCAATTTGGCAATAGAATTTTAAGTTTTTTTGTTATTTAAAATACATTTTTGAATGCATAAATGGATTCAGCGCTGTCCAAAACCCTGAGTGATTAAACAATTTAAACTCAAGTTTTTTAAAATCTATGTTGGATTTTTATAAGTTAGACTATGCCTTAATTTTATGTATCTGTACTAAGAGACACTCTCTAGTCTATGGAATAGATGTTGTAATGTCTTGTCTTGTAAAATGTTGTGTAAAATGTCTTGTGTAAACATCTTCACTTTCATCAAATTACATAAAAATAAAAATAAAATAAAATAAAATAAATAAAATTAATAACTTGAAAATATGACTCAATCATCAAATACATAAAAATAAAAATAAAATAAAATAAAAAATAAAATTAATAACTTGAAAATATTCTTACTTGGTCAAAAATAAAATAAAAATTATGAAAAAATAACTTTAAAATAAAAATAACTTCTTGGTATTCATCCATGGTATTGACCCATAGTATTCATGTGGAATATAGGTTATTTAAAAGGGGAAATGAAACCAACCTAAATCCATTTAACTCCTAATCTACCATGCACGGAGAGGGATCAAGTTTCTTGAGATTCAAACTTCTTATCTATGAATCAAATCTCTTGAGATGCAAACCTCTTTTAGAGTGAAAAGAGATTTCATCAAAATGGATCTAAGTTGGTTTATTTATAAATATAATTTAACTTATATATTATTATTGCACTAAGAGACACTCTCTAGCTCAGTATGGAAGATATATTGTGATGGTTTGTCTTGTGCTGTGCTGTAATGTAAATATTTTGACTTGGTCAAAATAAAAATAAAATTGAGGTAAAATAGTCAATTTATTGTTGCTCATTTTTGTGTTCTAATTTTTGACAACTCATGATTTTGCCAATAATATTAAGAAATATATATAGTTTGCTAACTTAAATCCATTTTTAACTCTTTTAAAATATAAACCTCTTTTAAAATAAAAAATATATTTGATATAAAATTAAAATAAAATAAATTAATATCTAAGTTATAATTATAAATATATAAATTAAATTAAAATAAATTTTCTGAGAAATCACATGAAAACAAGTTGATTTTAAAATTTCTCATGTAATTTCCCAGAAGATTTATTTTAATATGATATGGATCACAAAAGCTTACACTCTCAAATATAAATTAAATAATTATAATTATAATTATAATTATATAAATTATATACAAATAATATTCTATATATGATTGCTCGAGCCAGATCCGAGAGATGAAAAAATGCATGGAAGGAAAAGTTAGGGTAGCAGACATGGGATGTGCAATGAAGGGCATCAAAATCCTTCCAGCGGTGAATGAAGGAAAGTCGACAATCAACCCTTCACCGATCTATGGAGAGGCTCTTTCAACGACCTTTTTGGCCAGCCATGGGCATAAATAAACATCCAGTAAAGTGGCATATAACTTTGCTAAGGTTCTCTCAATCTTACATTCTTAGAAGTTGAATGATCTGACAATTTATGCTATCATGACTGCATGTTGATGGTTCTCTTAATCTCAAATTCTTAGGAATGTGAATGAATTGACTGTCTATGAAATTTATACAATCATGACTACCTGTAGAAAAATACCTTACTAGTAATTGCTAAGCATTATAATTTTTAAAATAAACATCCATTAAAGTGGTAGGCGTTGTTTATTAAGATGATTCTCTCATTTCTTAGACCCTTGAGAATTTACGTGGTTTGACTCAATGTGTTAGGAAGTTCATATTAATATTAGCATATTAATATTAATATTGGTGATGATGATAATTTACATTCATTAAGACCAATATAGTTTATTGTAACTTAAGAAAGTAAGAGATTAAGTGAGATTCTTTAACTCTCTTTTTTTTTGTGATTGAAAAGAAGGTAGAGAAGTGTTTCTAGATCATCGTACTTTTGTTGACTTAACAAGTTAAGAAGGTTGGTAGTGTGACAAAGATTTTGAAAATTAGAACGGATGTGAGTAAGAGTTGGGCAATCCAACATAAATCGCTTTTCATCTTCAACCCTCTTAGTATTGTAAAGGTGATAGACACTTTCATCCCAAGGTGTTTTGGGAATTGACCAACACCCATTTTCACTTTGAAGCTCATGTGAATTAGTTTTTATCTTGGCAAATTTCATTTTCTTCTTAGCAATGGTCAAGAAATAAAGTTAATTCTGGTTTTTGAGATTGGGGTTGGTCATCTCCTTATAATACTTTAGCTTCCTTTTTCTATGTTGCACTAGTTTTTAGGACAGGGAAATAGTAGGGACAGAGGGATGCATCCCCAGGACATCTAGGCTGCACCACAAAACTTCCCCATGGATGGCAGGTTGAAGATAGTATATATATATATATATATATATATATATATATATATATATAGAGAGAGAGAGAGAGAGAGAGAGAGAGAGAGAGAATATTAAAAATTCAAATTTTTCTATTAACATTTGTAGTTGCTTCAAGCTTGTAAGAAGAACAAGCTATACTATATAGTCTTATACACAATCCTTACACTTGCCAATTTTGAAAAAAATTGAACAATTTAAAAAAGGGTTGAATGACATTTCATTATTGGCCACTAGACATGAGAAAAATGCAGTTTAGCTTTAAGAAACTTAATTTGCAATATGGTCCATGAATGGTCCATGAGATAGAGAACTATCTCTATTGCAATTTTTCTTCCTTGTATTTCTTGTTAATGATGATTATGTTAAAATTTAAAAGGCATTCATTTCTTAATATATATTGCGGACATTTACATCTGTGTTGAAAACAACTATAAGATACTTTGGTTTTGTAAAGAGATTAGATTCATATTTTAGATTAAAAAGGTGTTTGAATAGGAATTTATTCAAACATTTGGTACCTAATCAATGTCACTACTATCTTATTGTTTTCACAATGCTTGAGGTTGGGATGGTGGAAGCATTGGACCTGAATAACTCCTGGAAACCTGTGTACAATATGTAAAAGTTGAGATAGCTTGAAAAATGAGAAGAACAAGAGAAATAAACACAAGGATCATCCCTTTGAAATGTTGCATTTCTTGTTTTCTTGTCATGGAGGCTTTGCTTGCACTAAAAATACAATGTTTAAATCATTAGAAATTCTTCATACAAAATCCATGTTTTGGATTGCAACTTGTACGACAAATTTAGATTTAATAAAATAAAAAAATAATGGATGGGAAAAATGATCATATTATCTAATCATTAATGTCCATGATTGTCAAAACTAAAGATATATGCCCAAATTATCCGTGAAATCTGTTTGAAACATTTTGGTGATGACCATCAAGTCCTCGAGTCCCTGATGAAGTCCCTAGAAATTGGGGACATTTCCTAAGGGTCCACAAGTCATTGGAACATATAAAAGTAAGGTATGTGGATTTTGTTTTTTCTAGGGGGGTGGGGGAGGAACGGGGGGACGAGTTCCAATACATATACATATACATATCAACCTTATTAAGCCTCATTGGATAGTTAGGTTGGCTTGACCCTTTCTGCGTAGGTTTGATACATAGGAAGGTTGCAGGATTTATTATCACCAAGTCCTGTGGGGTTAATAGCCACCATTATAGCTAGAGGTTAATATTCCTAAATTTGGAGAACTAGGGAAAAAGGGGAATCCATGGGGAACTAGCAAGGTACCATCTTTCTCACTCTCATTGCTTAATATGCATGATGGTAAGGGGAATTTATTCCTTTGCAAATAAATAAATAAAATAAAAATAGAAGTAGAAAAAATGGAGAGCTATCTTAATCCTAGATCTACCAAGGTTCGAGAGGGATCAAATCTCTATATGTGCAACGTTTCCATTAATTATTTTCTCTCTTAAAAACATTTTCACTTTTAGATATTTGATCCCTCTTGGTGCATGATAAATCTAATGTAAAGATTGTTTTTCTAGAGAAAAGGACCCATAATTTCATTCATAAAAAATGAGTGAACTTACATGTTGTATATAAAATTATAGAGTATATTCTAATAATTCCCATTATTGATATTTGTGAAGGATATAGGAGAATAAACTGTCTAAAGGGATAAATTCATAAATTTTCAAATAATTAAAAAACTATAAAGTTTATGCTTACAACATATAAATAGTGAGTGACCTATTCATGTGCAAGAGAAAAATATAAATACAAACACTATGCAAATAATTGTCTTGTGCATATAAGAGGCTTACCATATGCTAGAAAGAGAACCCTATCCTGTGCATAAACTAACCATGTGTACATCCTCATAGGATAATAAAAACTAGCACTGCCTTAACAATATCTCTGTTTTTTCCAACAAAAAAACTGTCATATGTGAAAATTACATAATCTGTCCAAGGAATGGACCTATAAGAAACTCTCTTTGCTTTATCTGTGTTGTGTTGTTTTTCCATGATCCCGGTGTCTGGGATATAATCTTAAATTGTTGACACTACCAAACCAAATTTCACGATGAAACTACTTTTCCTAGCGGAATATAAGCAACAACAAATCTACTAGTGCAAAAAATATAAACAACTTTTTACAATTTTGTACAATAACCCAAATTTGTTATATTAATCCAACTGAAAAATACAACAGTCTAGGGCTCACGTACTAGGGATAATGACCCTCGTACATCCACTAATACAAGAATACAAAACTGAGGATTTGTGTCAATCCATCAACAACCAATCTACCCTCAACAGGATACTCTGACCATTTAGTTGATGCAGTCGACTTGCTCAGTTCCTCTCAATTGTAACCTGTACCTTCCCAGTCCTTCAGCTCCCGATATGCAACTCCTGTCTCTATCAATGCTCCAAGTTAATCTTGCCACTGAACCTCGATTGTCAATTTTCTCACTAGTTGTGCCTTAGTCCATCAAGGGTGCAACACATTGAGACCCTTGTCAAGTTGTTCATAGATCCACTTGTGAACAACTCTCAACTACCCACTACTACTCCTCAACTACCCAGGGACCTCAAACCATTATGGTCTTCCTGCGCTGCTCTAATGAAGACCAACATAGGGCATAAAGGGATGCTACCTATCACTGCAAGATGTCCATATCCCAAAATGAACACGAGCTAGGAGGATTGCCCATCATCTGTTGTAGAAGTCCTTCTCCACTAGGGATACTCAACGCTGCTCCTGGATGATCAAACCATTGAGCTCATCTTCTACACACCGAGCTCCAACTTGGACACTATCACACTATCCTCTAGCAGATCATAAATGCCCAATCCACATCCACACTTGGTCCACTCTCACACTGCCCTCCAACAGACCATGAGTGACCAATCTTGCTATAACATCTGCTCCTAGTTAGGACATCCAATCATCTAGGAAACCCCTCCTCTTGGCCGCTAACATACTTCTCAATCTGTCCTCTCCTAGGACACTCATCCTCTAGCATCCATCCATCACCAAGAGACCATCTACAACCATTCTCACTGCTGCTCTTTTGCCTCGATTTCTATGCTTCTAAAAGATTGGTTAGGGCACCCTACTAGTCCTAACCCATTGCTCCAACACTCTGTTTCATTCTCCCAAAGGATGATCCTTTTCGCTGTCCAATTATAGGTAACAAACACTGTTTTAGGGTGAGGTTGCTCCTCAACTTACCCTACAACACTTCTGTGGAAACCAACAATAAGAAAGTTTCCCTTATATATAGAGACATCCCCAGTTCTATTGTGCAATCATCTCCAGGAGATGCGGCCTAAGGGACAGACCTATCTTAGGTCTAACTGCCCTCAAAATAGTCCCTTCCACTTGCTGTTGTAGCTTCCCTTATTTGCAGTCCTGTAGATGGAGGTGAACCACAAACATTCAAGCACAAAACATACTCATACATACCTTTTATTTGTTGCGGCCTAGTCTGGCTAAGGAGACATACCCACACTGCCCATAAATATGCTCTTAAGCACCTTCCAAGCTGCCTCAGAGTTGTGACCTTATTCCACAGAGAATCTGCAACCTACAATAGAGGTAACCCACCAACAAAACACAAAGAAACCTTATCCAAAACTCGACTGCCTTGTCTCCTTTAGCTACGACTATCTGAGAAGTTGATTTTCTTATGAAATGTTGCTCTTGGATGTGTCAAAATGCCTCACACTTGACCTATATTTTTATGCATCAAGTGGCTCCAACGAATTTATCTTTGGGCACCACTTTGAGCTCAAGTCGACTTGCCCAAACTAGGCAAATTTACCCATCGTATCTTAAAAAATTCATATCTCAACAATGACAACTTGGAATTGGACGATTCTTGATGCATTGGATTCTTATCAACATCTATTATCATCCTCATCCATCACATGTCACAATATTGTCACAATTTTGGTCCAAGCATCGATGGGTGCAAAACCCCAAGCTTGGGTTTCAAGCCCACAAAGCCACTTGTGGAGCTCCTTCCTCCAAATCCTCGATCCTCCAGGCTTGGAGTACCTCCCAAGCTACAAAAATCAACAATTTGTTGCATGAAAAAAAAAACCAACACAAAAATAGCAGGAAACAATGTTGAGACTAGCCTTAAACTGCAACTATAGATCTAAAATCGTCCTTGAAGGGTTGGTGGAAGACCTTAAAAAAATGACCATTTATCTATTCTGGTACATTTCAATCATCCTTCTTTATATGGAGACCCTTTTTTGATAAGAGGTTAGCCATATGGTTCCTTTCCTTGTAGACATGTGAGCATGAAAAAGACATAAATATATCAATGATTCTCATAATCTCCTCAAGAATAAGTAGTAGAAGAGTGTTCTCGCATGAGATAATTCTGTTAATCCAATTAATAGAAAGCATAGAATCCCCAAAAATATGAATGTGAGTGCATCCCTTTTAAAATTCAAACAAAATACAAAATTTTCATGTTAGAAGTTCCACTTGATTATTCGTCCCAGAGCCCAAACCCATTTTGAAATTGAACCTATGTTATGTAGAAAGGCATAATATAAATCCTTCATCACAATTATGTCCATTGTTTGAAGAGTCCCCATCAAAGTAATCCCACGACTTTGATGTGTCAATACATTCAGGAATAATCACTTTGGGTGACACATTTTCTTTATCATGTTAGTGGTTAAGGATAGCAGGAATCCCATCTGCAATATGATTGAGGACATAAATCTTATCTTGAAATATCATTTTATTTCTAGCCAACCATACCCCCAACATACAATGAGAGTCAGAGCTGTGAAAGGTCGACAATAGGGATTGGAATGCCATAAAAGTGATACATCTTGCAGATCTCTCCCTTCCCACAATTTTGAGTGTCTCAAAGCAGCTCTACAAATATTCTATACTTGAATAAATAAAGGACATGCCATGAATAAGTGCTCAACACTTTCCCCCTCCTTTTGACATAAAGTGAACGAACCTAGCCCTATCATGAACCTTCTTTATAGAGCATCCCATGTAGGTACCTTTTTTGAAATTAGACACCACATAAACTGTTTAAATTTAGGAGGAGATTTTGCTTTCCATGTTGCCTTCTACCACCATTTTTGCACCACCTCCACCCTGCCCCTAATTGGAAAGGGTAGCCCAACTTTGTAGAATAGGATCCATAAGGGGAAATGCTCCGTATGATTTCATTAGGCCTGTCAATAATTGTAATGAATCATCAGAAAGGGCTTGAAGATAATCCCTCCATAAACCCTGATAAGCACCTACAAAACCTAGAGCCTCAATAGAGAGCCATCCTTGCCTCCATATGAAAGTAGAATCATGTTAAAAATAAAGAGCAAGTTTAAAAATACCTCTATCTTTAAGCATACAAATAAGATCCTATGGAAAAATACGTCTGATACCAGAACCGAGCCAAGGATTGATGCCAAGTTGAACCTTGCCCCCTGAGCCCAACCTCCAAGCCAGACCATTGCTAAGGATATCCAATGCATTTATTATAGCCCTTTGAATACCATAAATGTTTGATCTGGGCTTGCCTAACTTTATAATCCAGTATTCCAGAGTACTAGGAGCAATATAGTTATGAAATACCAGATTCATCCATAAACTATGAGTAGAAATCAATTTCCACCCACATTTTGTTGCCAAGGCTTTTGAGAAAAGAAATAAGTTTTTTAGGCTCCAACCTCCCAAGGATATTGGAAGAGAAATAGTTTCCCATTTTACCCATGGAAAAGAACCAAACTCTTTTCCCCGACCATAGAAAGCTTGAGCAAGTTTCCGAATTTTCTCCAAAACACATCTAGGAATCCATACTAGCGATGCCCAATAAACTGTGATAGCTTCCAACACAGATTTTATCAGGACCAAACAACCTACATGAGACATCCATCTAACACCAGTTGATCAAATGTTTTTCCAGCTTAGCTATGTTCCAAAACCAATCTTATTTACTATAATAATTTGGATTTAACTGAAAGCCCAAATATTTTAGACCATTCATTGCTAAGCCTCATAAGGGAGAACCTAAGAGATATGGTGTGTCTCCATTTCTGAGAGGTTATGGTGGGAAATAGTAGATTTGGGAGAATTTTTAGATATTCTTGTGGCCTGACCGAAGAGAGACAAAATCTACGCAAGTACATAAATCTTTGTTGCATCATCGATGCAAAATATAAGAATGCCATCAACAAAAAGAAGGTGAGTGATGGCCAACAACCTTATGATAAGAAAACCATGGAAAGATCCCCTCCTTTTTGCCTCATTCAAGAGACGACTGAGACCTTCTGCTACCAAAAGGAAAATAAGAGGTGACAAAGGGAAACCTTGATGCAACCCCCTTTGGGCATGGAAAAAAGGGGAAGTTTCTCCATTTATAAGAACCACAAAAGAGACAATTTGTAAGCAACCCATTACCTAGTTGATGAATTTTAGACTAAAAACTAGATGGGTGAAGAGAAACTAAATGAAAATCCAGTTTACTTTGTCATAAGCTTTAGATAAATTCATTTTTATAACTGTGCCTTTCAGATGTTAAGTTTTAATGTTGTGCAAGCCCTCCTATGCCACCTCAATCGCTTCATGAATTTGTCTCCCTTCCAGGAAGGAAAATTGTTCTAGGGATATATGTCTAGAAAGAATGGGTTTCAACCTATTCATAATGATCTTAATGATAATCTTGTAAATGGAATTACAAGGGAGATAGGACAAAAAATTGAAAGAGAGGGGCTAGCTAGATTTGGGAATAAGAGAAAATAAAGTAGAGTTAAAAGCTGGGTGAATGTGTCCCTCCCTTCTTGATTCTTGAATCAACCCCAATAGGTTGGGGCACAATGTCTCGAAAGGCTCCAGAAAAAATTCAATGCCCTAGCCATCCTACCTAGGGCTCTTATCTCTTTGAAAACTATGCAACATCGATTTAAGCTCCTACCTAAAACCTCCTCCATTATTTCCATATTTCTCCTTCGTGTGTCATATGTGGGAAGAGCCGAGCAACTTGAATAACTTCAACTATTGAGGTTCCCATAGGAGCTCTACATAGATTTTCAAAATGAATTATTCTTATATTTTCCAATCCATCAAAAGAAGATACATCGTTTCCATTATCATCCTTTAGACACTAGATAATATTAACCATTTTCTACCCCTTTGCAAAAGCTTGAAAAAGTTTAGTGTTTTCATGACCATATTTTAACTAGATGGCTCAAATTTTTTGGCATCATGTTTCCTTCCTGATTGAAAGGATTGTCTTCCTCTTTTCAATATTCCTACAAGTCTCGCAAGCTTCCTAGGAAGATAAATGTCTTGAATGTATTGTTCAATGTCCACTAATTCTCGTTCTTCCAAAAATTTCTTCCTTTTCGCCCAATATTTTTAAGGTATTGAACAAAAAATGAAGACACTGATGAATCCTCAAATGGGGAGTATGGCATACAATGGGACTTTACAATATTTAATAATTCCTCATCCTTGAGCTAAGACAAGTTCATCTTAAAATGGTTGGCATGTTTCATTGGTGCCTCTCTAATATGGAATAATATGGGGGAGTGATCTGAAATGCCTCCCACACTAATCCATTGATTAATCATGGGAATGGATTTCATTAAACCCTCAAAAATAAGGAAATGATCAAACCTTTTTGTGATTTGATCCTCACTAAAATGATGATTCCTCCAAGTTGGAACGATTTTATTAGGTTGAACATCCACTCGCTTGCATTGCTCCAGTTTAATTTTGAAGAAGTTGGCTAAAGGGTCTGGCTAAGCCTGAGGGCCCGAAGATTCAAAAGGACCCAGATAGAAATTGAGATCAACACTAATGATAATTTTGTTAGATCGCAGAAGGGATTTTATTAGGAGAGAACCCCAAAATTCCTTGTGGTTTTGAGATGGGCCATAAATATTTATCATCATGAAGACCTAACCCATAAACTAAGAAGAGACCTTGATCCCCACAATAGATTCCACACTCCAAATTTTTTTAACTCTGATATGATGAGGTCTCTAGCCTATAATAAAGTTGCCCGAATGACCCTAAGCGTACAACGCCATAAATTTCCAGTCCCTCAATAAAGATTCAAGACACAAAGATATATGGTTACTACAACCCAAAGTCTCTTGAAGCATGATGATATCCAGATCATTTAATTCAATCAGTCTACAAAGAGATTTTTTTTTTGGGGGACAAGCTAAACCCCTACAATTGAAAGGCATAATTTTCATAGAGGAAAACCTTTTGAGGTTGGGCTTGCTTTAAGGGTCCCCTTGATAAACTGTTGTTGTCGGCTATAAGGTTTGCATGGGCTTTCTCTTTGGCTAAAGAAATATAAGACTTTCTTCCCCTAAGATGACCATCCAAAGGGACAAGGGTAAGATGACCCATACCCCAGAACATAACAACAACCAAGATCAAAGGTTGTATCGAACATCTTCTGAGTCTTCGATATTAGAAAGGGATGAAGCAGAGGCAGAGGAGGGTGAAGAAATATCACCTAGAGAAAAGGGACAAGCACACATAGTATGGACTAGGGAAGGAGAAGTAAACCAGATAGAACAAACAAAGAAAGATGTTAAAGGGCCTTAAAATTCTATAGTGGAAACAAATAGATACATAGTAGACAGAAAATCACCAAGTAGAAGAAAATTAGATATAGGCAGGGAGGGGAAGGATAAGGTATCTTGACCAATGAAATTCAGAGTAGCCGAAGATTATTTACCTTGTCCGGATCTAGGATCTGCCTGAGGTACATTCAAAACTTCATCATTTAATCCTTATGACTGATAATTGGAAGAAATCACCATCGAATACAATTTTTTTCTCCTTTTCCTTCACCCTTTTTTCGCATTGGGAGCACACACTATGTTGCAAGGTGTCCGTGTTTACGACATCTTTGACATCTTAAATGGATTCCCTCATAATCCAGAACCAACGATGCCACCTCAAGACCCATATCGATTGAGCCTAAAATCCCTCCCCGAAGATCAATGCTGATGAGAATGCAGGCCAAAGACATGTCACCGATATCCAATGCTCAAGATAGGCCCACAACATATTACAAATGCCTCTGAAAATAAGTTCATGCCACAGATGGGATGGAAGGCTTAGAATGCATACCCATAGAGCGACAATATCATATCTCTCATGCCTAGCTTTGAAAAGAGAAGACCACAGTTTGCAAATTACCGACGTAGATTCTACCTTCCAACCCGCCCCAAAACCACTTTTCATCCAACTCATCCTGTAGAATGAGGTGAATCCAACCCTTAGCTAAAACCCACACAGGAAAAGGGTATTTTAGCACTGGGCACACCTCAAAATCTACCCATGTCGAGAGAAAAGGAGAACCAAACTTTCGACCCTGAATCTGACCAACCATCAAGGTCCAACTAAGGCCCTCCACCTATTGCAAAGAAACATCCACACTTAGGGGAAAATCCATCGAAATTTCCTCAGTTTGTTTAACACAATGACCCTTATTCCGCTTTCACTGAAAAAAAATCTAGTCCTTTCATTCAAGGCCTACAACACAGTAGAAAAATAAACCTTTCCTAGATTTCAAGCCTCATGACCCTCATTTAGTGACCTCCCTTCATCTTCCTGTACCACCTAGTATTTTAAAAAACTACTCCATGTAGGGAGGTCTGGAGGAATGTGGGGAGGGAAAATAGAATGTGCTACCTTAGGAAAGAGGAAACCTTCACTGAAACCATAACCCTTTGATACATTGGGAAGTCTGAAGAGAAACAAGGAACCAAACCTAAGTCTTAGGGCTCTCTGAATTGTGAGAAATATACTAAACCAAAGCTCCCCTAAGGCACCACCAAACCCTTGGAACCCTCTGCATGAACACCTCAATCAACATGTCCCCAGCTAATGAAAAATAAAAAACATAGAAAATAAACTTACTGCCAGATGGAGGATGTGTCAGAAACTGGGGGCCAAAGAAACCAGACGAAATATTGCAATTCGACAAAACCTAGCTATGTGTCGTCCCACCTTGTGACGCAAAACCAGATGACGCCAGTTGGGCCCCAATGGCTCGAGAATATAACGTTTCATACTCAAAATACAAGGAATCATTCCCCCCCATGGAAGGGGACAACTCATTGCCACGACTAATGCAAATCCCGACAAAACAACCTCCAGAAAACCTCCAAAAGAGACCCAAAACCTTAAGGAATATAGAGGGTAAAACCATCGAGAAACAAGGCAAAAGCTCCAAAAAAAATAAAAATAAAAGGGTAAAGCCCCATCACTATCAGTGAAAAAAACCTTTTCCTGCAAGTTTGTGAACTAGAGGATAAAACAAAAACCTTGTGAAATCCTCCTTCACCATCACTCTCCTGTGTCGAGATAGGGTTTTCAGTCTCCCCTCACGAGTCCATGCATCTTCAACCCATCTAAGGTTAAAGTGTGTCTATATATACATACATATGGTTGTGGCTACATCATACAATGTGATAACATAAACCAAAAAGGAATTACCAAAGGATTTCCATTCAAGAAGTCCCAAAATTACAAAAATGTTGTAGTTAAATTGGTTGCTCCAAGAAGCCAATTAATATAATCCGAGCATATTGATATAAGAGAAAAACTACATTACATAACATTTATAAACCTAAGAATAAAAAATGAAATGCCTACTTAAAGCTTCCTCCTTGATGTTTTCCTTTAGTTGGTTCACCAATTCAATGTTTTCCATCTCCAAATATCTAGTTGCTTGCTAGATAATCTCCTCATCCTTGACCACGACAGGAAGAGACCCAATAGAAACCTTTGGACAGGAAACCAAAAGAGTAAGAACTCTTAGAAAAACCTAAGACAAGTCCATATAACATACTACACTTTGCTTTCAACTTTTCAATTTTCTTACTTCCATGGGATACAACCTCTGAAATTTGTACATACTTGAGCATTTTGAATCTCAATTTGGTAGCTAGTAGATTTCTAAGATGAGAGGTAGCTACCTACATGTCTACAATGAGATAGTTTCTTCTCCTTTATGTGCAAAAAAGGTTAAATGATTCACACTAGAAACATCCCCTGGGATGACTCTATGTCCTACCATCCTCAACCAATGACAACCATCCTGGCCAAAAGACATAGATAGCTATAGATTGACCAGTGTTGGATAATAAGAAACAAAACCCGAACCTTCAACAATTCATGGATCTTGGGACCCAAACCACAAATATAACACAACAAAACCCTCCTCAACTCAATAGTAAAATTCCAAAGGTTCAATAGGAAGTCCCCTTAAACCACCAACAAGGCCAAACTCAAAGCAATTTTGGAGGACTGGAGCTGAATAATCCTCAAATGGTCCCACCCATGGCACACCCAAACTTAATAAATATGTTAACAACCATCATTGCATATTTGTGCTAAAAAGGATGTATGGGAGCATGAGGGGGGATTAAATGGCCATCACCTCACATGGAAAACTTGTCACCGCATATCTTGGTTTACATCCACCATTGATGAACTATATAATCCCTTGAAAATGATCTAATAAAAATGGCTCTAAGGGATGTGGGAAAATCATGTGACACCCCATTTATTCTTATTGATTCCTCAACACGTGCAATTGTTTCATTTTCCAATTGATTAGTTTGGTTGTTGAGAACCCTCAACAAATGGAAGTATTCTAGATCTTTGAAGCTCCTTGAAACCCCATACCTTCATTCTATTAAGGAGCCTTGCTAGATTAGAAATTTTGGAGTTCGAGTTATCTCTCATATGTTTGATTATAATTGATGAATCTCTTATTACAATGAGACCCTTGATCCCTCTAATGCTTGATTTAATCCTTGAAGGAGTGCTAGTGCTTCTGCTTGGTTTTTGGATGCTTCTCCAAAGTCCTAAGAAAAACTAATTCTATGCTTTCCTTTGAGATCTAAGGTGATCCCCCTTTTCCTTGTCACCCCTAGATCGCCTTTCAAATCCCATCGAAGAGAAAGATATGCTTCTTCTACTTAAATTTTTAATGTTAAAATTATTTCTACTCCATTCTTATCTATCAAGACAAAGAAATTTTCGATCTGCTCAAATTTTTTTTTTATGAAATGGAAAGCCTCCCATTAGAATATCCCTAATCTAATTTCTTTCATCTTCCTCTAAAATTAAAAGTTTATTCCCTTTTATTACTTTTGCTTGGATTGTTCCTGTTAAAAAATATCAAGCTTTACTTGCAACTAATTACAAAGGGGATAATTCTTGATTAAATATTAATATGTTTCTTGTTAATGAACTTTTCCATTAAATAAAATTGGGTGTTTCTATTTGGTAAGATTCTTTAAGATGGGCCTCTTTTAGAAATGAATATATATATATATATATATATATATATATTGTACATTTCTTTCCAGTTATGAGGGAGGATCATTCTATGCTCCAACTCTGAAAAGAAATTTTCCAAACTTGGGAAGAAAAATTACACTTTAGAAATAAATGGCCCAAGGTTTCCTTCGCCTCATTGCACTAGGAGCACCTTGATGGGTCCTAAGTTCCTCTTTTATCTAGATTGTTTGCTATCAATAATTTCCCATAAGCCATGATCCAACATAAAATGTTTACCTTTGGTAATTTGTACCCACCTCAAATGAAATGCCAAAGCTTTTCCTATGGGAGTTGAGATAGCTCCTTTATCTCCTCCACCATGATGTCATCATCAAGAAGGCTCATGTCACCTTCATGGGCATTAATGGGTGACATGGAAACCCTAGGATCAAGCATTGGCACCAAGACGTGTTGTGCTACCTCTCCCAAATCATCTCAAGTGGTATGCATCTCCAATGGTCTGTATCATCGTCTTGGCTATGGAATAAGGAAACATCTATCAAATGAGTACAAGGCCAGCCTAGGGGTATCCTGGGTCCATTTGGGAACATCATCAATCAAGTTAATGCCTTCTTGATTTTTGTAGCTTAGGTAGGTACTTATGCACAATCCTAAGTGTCTACGCATGCAGAAGTCACCTAATACACCCTTAACCTTAGAAATTACCTTAGTGATTAAAGTAATTTATTTTATAAGACAAAAATGAGATAATCTAATGAAATGCAAAGGTTATTTGTAGTAGTGAATTAGAATAATTTCAATTATTGATCTCAAGTGAGGTGAGATCTAATCTCAATCATCAATCACTTTAGAGATTAGGGTTGTGGTTTTGGTCATAACTCAATCTTATAAAAGGAAAGCGAGGCTAAGGGAACATACACATTGAGTGATCACAAGACATCACATATGAACATCTTACTGATTGAGTGGATAAGGTCTTCCATCCAAGTGCTTCGAGTTTGAGGATGGTGCAAGGGGTAACAAGGGAGATGCAGATCAACCGAGTAATTTCCTCAAAGGGCCACTATCCCTAATAAGGGAGGCTTTGTAGGTTGTGAAGACTTAATGAAGAATTGATTTGATTGGGTAGAAAACTTGTGTGTAACATGTGATTGAGATTAGTTGTTTATTTGCTTCCTTTCTTTAGATGTGTTAAGATACCAATCGTGCTTTTATTTAGTATATCTATGATAGATCTACTAGAAAATAAATTTCCAGGTTAATGGGTTTAGAAATTGACATGGTATCAAAGCTTAACCTCTGAAACCAATCTTCGACGCATTGCACACAATCTAGATTCGTATAAAAATCACAGGGGACCAGGTACAACTAGCGATTATACAAGGCAGAGACAATTTTTGCAGGCGTGGGGCACATAAAAATTTATTTTGTACGTTGTGTGTACAAAATCATGAATCAGATCAACAATTGAAGGTGAAAAGTAAAATAATAATAATAATAATAATAATAAACAAATATAGATTTTTTTTTTTTGTGCCTAACATGATTATAATATGCACCAATCGTGTAGTCAACGAAAGTCTAGAAAGTTGGTAGGGCAATAGTTAAGTAAGTTAAAGCCACCAATTATCAAGTCGATAAAAAGAGTGGGAGACAAGCAGTAACAATGCAACCGCCAAGTAGAACAAACCCATAGATGTGTAGGGACCATAGCCACCATTAGTAGAGAGACAATCGTGGGTACAAAAAACCAAAATCAGGTGCAACAGGATACAAAGTAGAGCTGATAGGAGGTGTTGCAAGGCCAAGGATTGAGCCCAATTACCGAGTAGCTAGCCACGTAAAGAAAGGTCAATACCAGCTAGAGTTGCTATCAAAGAGAAGCTGCAACATATAAATGTGTGAGTTGTGAAGAGATTGGGAGACAAACCAAGGGGTTGTTGCAAGGTGTGTCACAGGTAGCAGTTGTTGTAGAGGGTCAAGTTGCCAAGGGAAACCAATAGTTTGTATGGTGTCACATAGTAGCCAGAAATGCACAAAAATTTGAGTGTAGAGGCAGAGTATAGTAGAGTCTAGATAAATTAAAGAAACTTATAAAATAAAGAAAAAAATAACAATAATTTTAGCCAAATCAGGTTGTTGATTTGTTTTCAATGAAGTAGACTGTCATTGGAGTATGTGCAAGTGATGCCAAAAATCACGAGACTCGCTACTAGCCACAATGATTATTATAACTATGGAAAATGGTCCTTTTGAGTACACATTATAGATAGTGGCATAAGTTTCCACATTGATTGAAGAACCCAGCCACGACTGATAAGCATACTCGTGGGAAGGAGGAACAATTGTTACAGTAATTGTTGCATCGTGACAAAATTTACCTGCAAAGGAATACTATGCAAAAAAAAAAAAATAACACAAATCTACATGCTATTTTGTATTAGTGTGCCTTAGCCACCATACCCATATGATTATTCTGCAATACCATTTACGGAACCAGTTAAAAAATAGAGATATTGTCATGTAGAGCATCTCCATAATAGTTTTTAGTTTGCATTGAAGGTTGAAGATATTAATCAATGATACCTAACCATTTGTGTCAACATATTGTAGAAAATACTATATTGGGTCTAGTCGTATTAGCATATAAGTGTATAAGGTTTTCCGCTAGACGCTGGTAGTCACCATTTCAATCTGTCACATGAATTATGCTAAAATTTGCAAAGCATCTAATTGATTCGACACCTCAGAGGGTATGCTTCCAAAATTTCAAGTCTCATTCCCTTCTTTTCGTCAAATTAACCATCGATTTTTTGGGATTATCCATCATTCTAAGAAATCAATGTGGATAAGAAAATATTAAGTGGGTGTTAGTTATGGCTTGAAGATTATAAATTGTAAGTATCTAGAAATATACAAATATTAGCCTAGATCCATCTTAACTCTTGATATATCAAGCACTATGAGGGATCAAATATCTCAAGGTGCAAATCTATTTTTGAGTGAAAAACTTGAGGGAAGGTTTGCACCTCCAGATATTTGATCGCTCTCGGTGTTTGATAAATTTGGATTTAAGATGGATCTAGGTTGGTTTCAACCACACACAACCACACAAAATTTGTTTGACATATGATTAATCTAATCATTTTAAATATGTTAAATATGTTTAAAATTAATTTGATGAGTTCCTTCTCCTCTACATCTCATGCACCCGAGGCATGTATTTATATTAAACACATGAATTCCAACATATGACTCCTCACACACATGACATATTTGAACTTGATCTAATCGATAAATCCTGTCATGAAATTTTTGATGTGCAATATTCATATCAATGAGAGTTACAAGTTGAGTTTGGGCATAAATACCTTTTAAGCTTGAGTTGGTTGAATATTGTTTTCGTTGTTGATATGCTCTTTTTTTATTCATCTTTTTGTTTCCTTTATTATTCATGTTATTCAATTGTCATTCCTTCTATCTTTTTTTGTTAGTTTCCTCTTCGTTGTGCATTTTCTTGTATTCTTTACTCTTGAAATTATTCAATTTTCATTTGTTGTTCGCTTCTTTATTGATATGATTTTTGATATTCTCATTGACATGCTTTTTGTCATTCAATTGTTTCCTTCATATGTTCTTGTTGTTGTTCAATTTTCATTTGTTGTGATTGTTGTTGTTGATATGCTCTTTGTTTCTCCCTTTGTTGTTGATACTCCTTAGTAACTACCATTTCTTATGCCTTTCTCTGTTGACATTCTCTTTGTTGTTCATTTCTATTTAAGATGGATATAGGATGATGATTAAGATGGATCTAGGCTGTTGTTGTAGGTATTTGGTGATAGAATTGCATCTGCTCAAGAAATTTTAATCTAAATCAAGAGACACAATTTTACTCTACTGTTTTGCAGAAATTAATTCACAATTTAGAACGAAATTCACAAACATGTAATAAGAAAAACCACACATGCACAATATTTTTTCTAAGGGAATCCAACTGGGAAGAAACCCCTCAAGCCTCTTTTCATTAATAAGATGAATAGAGATGTATTACAATTGCTTGCTCTCCCTAAGCACAACCTACAAGTGAATAACCTATCTCTCTGTTTAATGAGAAGCTCTAACCCAAACTTAGTTAATTTTTTTCCTTTGCTTGAGCCCCTATTTTCTTGCAAAAATCTCGAGGAATTATCCCCTATTTTTTAGGAAATTTTCTCCAATTGATTGCGCAACTCCCAAGGATTGATCACCTGACTCCATGCAACACTTGTACACTCAAACTAGTTTACAACTGCTTGTTACACTACCTTGGAATCTCCACCACAACTGAGGAACTTGAATTCCTTACATGCACTAGTTATTTTGAGCCGATTGATTAGTTAATTGGATGATCACTGAGTTAGATTGTTGTCCCACTGCACAATTGACCTTCCACTAGTTCTATCAACAATTAGAACTAGTTTAACTGAAAACAACTAGAAATAATTGATCTTTAGTGCTAAAATTTAGTAATCACATATGCTTAACTGAACTCCAAGCCCTCTAACTTGAATTTACTCAGTTAACAGAGTGACAAGAACCATGTCACACAAGTTAACTGCTTCCATGTTGTCTGGTGATGTGGAAATTCGATTTTTCCCAATTTGACCAGGGCAAAGTCAAATTGAGACTTTCTTGCTACACTTCTCAACACTCCCTCTTAGCAAGAAAGGGATTTTTAACCACCCTTATCCTGCACTTGTGGAATTCGTACTTCCCTCTTGACAAAGCCTTTGTCAATATGTCAACATCTTGTTCCTCTGTCAGAATGTATTGTAGCAACATTATCCTCCTCTAAACACAATCCCGTAAATGATGATACCAAATATCTATATGTTTGGGTCGATTGTGAAATATTATATTCTCAGAGAGATCAATGCAACTCTGATTATCACAATAGATCACAGTTGGATCCATCATCAAACCAAAGATTCCCACAAGTATCTTTCTCATCTAGATCACCTCACATGTTGCTTGACCCATGTATTCTACTTCTACCGAGCTGAGTGCCACAGACCTTTGCTTCCTGCTGTACCAGACACTGTTGCGGACCCAACATTGAAAATTCCACCTGATGTTCTCTTTCAGTCAGATGGACTCCCTTCCCAATTTGCATCGATGAAGCCACACAACTTCACTCCCTATGTTCGTCTATATCATAAGCCATACTAGGTAACGCTTCCAATACAATTTGGTCAGCCTAATCATAGCTTGGCTCAGCTGGTTGACTTCATAGCACATATCTGGTCGTGTGTTCACAAGATACATCAGTGAACCCATTAGTTGCTGGTAAATGGTAGCATCAACATCTACACCTGAAGTGGCATTCTCCTTCCTCTATTTGGTCGTTAGAGTTTTCTCCATGGGCTTACAACTCTTCATGCAAAATCTATGCAATATCTCAATGGCATACTTGCCTTGAGACAAAAACAATTCCCCATCATATTTTCATACTTCTAGCCCGAGGAAGTAGTGCTTGAGACCCATGTCCATCTCAAATTCCCTTGCAAGGTCTTCCTTGCAAGAGCTGACCAACGGCTCATCACCTGTCAATATTAAATCATCAACATATAAAGTAATGATAAAAAATTTACCTTCTACCAAAATATGATAGAGGTTTGCATCTACTTCACTTTTGGTGAAGCCCGAACCAATGAGATAACTGTTGATCCCAGTGTACCAAGCTCGGGGTGCCTATTTGAGAATGTACAATGCTCGCTTGAGTCAACACACATGAGACTCCCGATCGAATGTCTCAAAACCTTTTGGTTTCTCTATGTACACTTCCTCCTTAATAACACCATTTAGAAATGTTGTTTTTACATCCATCTAGTGGATACTCTACCCCATCTTCGCAACCGGTGCAAGAATTGATCTAATGGATGAATACCTTGCTACAAGAGAAAAGGTTTCCTCATAGTCAATTCCCTCAACTTGATAGTATCCTTTGGCCACAAATTTGGTCTTATACTTCTCTTTTCTTTGGTCTGCTGCATGCTCAACCTTGAAGATCCATCTCGAACCTACAACTGATTTATCTTTTGGTCTTGGTACCACTTCCCAAACGTTATTATTCATAATGGATTGGTATTCTTCCACCATTGCATCAACCCAAACAAGTTTCTATACTGCTTCCTCAAAGGAGGATGGTCTAGTCTCTACAAGCTCGGTCATTAGAGCCATGTATCCAATTTATCTCTCAGGTCACCTCCTTTACCTATACAAATTTGAGGGAGCTCCACATTCTCCCTCATATATTGCACTTATCTATCATCTTCCCCAATTCTTTTTATACCTTCTCTGGATGGTTCTACTTGAGTGGAAGTCTCCACTCTACCTCCTCTACGATCCTCCATTTTTGGCTGCTCCACAACTTCATGAGGCTCCTCCTTTGGAGCTAAACGCTCCTCTTCTGGTGGGATCTGAGGCTTCCTCTCAAGAGAGCACCACATTGCTTTCTCCTCATCAAAGTTGACATCCCTTCACACAATTTTCATTTTGAGGGAAGTTAAGTACACACAATAATTGTGTGGAGTTTCAGTGTAACTCACAAAAACTCCCAACTCTACTATCGGCTCAAGTTTCTTCCTCGAATCTTTGGAGACATGGAAGTAAGCAGAGGCTTCAAATTTTTTGAAGTAGACACATCCGTCTTTCTCCCCGAGAAAGCATCCTCCGGTGTAATCATACCAAGAATCCGATGAGGACTCTGATTCTGAAAGTAGACTGTTGTATTACATGCCTCTGCTCATAAATGCAATGGTAAGCCTTGGCCATGTAGCATAACTCTCACAGCTCTAACAGTGCTCTGATTATTTCTCTCAGCTACCCCATTCTACTGTGGGTTGTGGGGTGTCATCAACTCTCTTCAAATTCCTTCTTTCGTACAAATTCCTTGAAGTCATTCACAACATACTCACCTCCATTGTCTCTCTTGTGATCCTTCATCTTCTTGTCAGTCTCTTTCTCAACTAGTGCCCTGAATTCTACAAACTTTGAGAATGTTGCATCCTTCTTCCGCATGAAGAAGATCCAACACTTCTTTGAGAAATCATCAATAAAAATGACAAAATATTTATGTCTAGCAGTGGAGGCTGTCGAGGAGGGTCCACAAACATCAGAGAGGACTCTTTCCAAGACTGCATGTGCTTTGTTGTCTCATTCATAGAATGTGGATTTCACATACTTCCCCAAGGTACAACCCTTGCAGACATCCTGCTACTCAAGTCCTCCTTTAGGGAGGCCAATGGTTATTTGCCGCATAATTTTCAGGGAACCATGATGCAAATGGACTAATCTGAGCCAGAGTTCACCGACATCACAACTTTGCACTTTCTCTGCCTTACTGCTTAATGCAACACAATCTTCCACATCTAGTTTGTACAGGTTCTTCGCACAAACCTCGATATGATTCACCTATCTAGTGGTTATGCGTCTTAGGAATACTTTCCCTTTGCTGAATATCACATCATAACCACAGTCCTCCAAAACTGCTACATAGATGAGGTTCTTCTTTAGTCCTAGAAGAAACATGACATCTTTGAGGTAAAGAGAAGATCCCAACTCCCTCTTAAAGGTTAATGTACCAATTCCGATAGAATTGTACTTTCTCTCATCTCCAAGCTCAATATGAATTTGGAGATGTTTCTCCTCCAGATCATTGAAAAACTCTCGACACCCTATCATGTGGAACGAGGCACCTGAGTCCAAGTACCACACACTCCCCATCATAGTGTTGACCATCCATGTGATAAGGGTGAAGTGAAGCTCAAACTGTGAAGCCAAAGCTTCACCTGTTGCTCCTCTTCAGTTCTTCTTGGTAGAATTTTGTGTGGACACTTTGTAGCATAGTGCCCTAATTCATGAAAATTGAAGCATTTTATTTTGGAAAAGTCTTTCTTCTTACTCCCTTGGCTGGATTATGGTTTGGCTTGATATTTCTCCCCTTTTCGCTTCTTTCCGTTTCCAACCAATGAAAAATTTTCTTCATCCTTTCCCTTGGATGAGGTTCAATCTCTGGTATTTTCCGGATCACTTCTTGTACCAAATCATACCACAAGCATTCCCAATTCATTAGTTTCTCCTTCCCGATCACTGAGTCTTGGTAGTTATGCCAACTTTTGGGAAGGCCTAGAAGAGCTAGGCTCACCACGTAATCTTCTGCAACATTCACACCAACCCCTCCAAGCTCATCTCGAACATGTGTAAATCTGGTGAGATATTGCAGAATAATTTCAGTGTTTTTCATCTTAATGTTTTGTAGTTTGTCTTTGAGGGCCGGTTTTCTATAATCACAGCTATTCTCGAACAACTCTATTAGTGCCTTTCACATTGAAAAAGGAGTTTATTTCCCATGGATATTTGAGACAATGTGGTCTTCAACTCTCTCCAAGCTTATTCTCCTCGCCTTGGCTACATCTTTCTTCCATTGGGCTAGGTTATGGGCACTAGATTATGTTGGTTATGTAACATATTTCTTGATGTATTCTAGCAAGCCATTGTCATCAAACACTACTTCAATGAAATTTGAGCTTCCTTCCAAGGCATACTCTAATCTCAGTCCATTGAAGGCCATTCTCCCAACTATGAAGATATCCTACTACATTGAAGCTACAAATTCAAACCTCCTAAGAAACAACCTTGAAATTCATGTTCTAATGTGAATCCTGCTATGATATCATATAGAAATTTGGTGATATAATTGCAACTGCCCAAGAAATTTTAATCTAAATCAAGAGAAACAATTCTACTATACTGCTCTACGGAAATTAATTCACAATTTATAAGAACATTTGCAAGCATGCAATAATAAAAACCACACATGCACAATATTGTTTTTAGGGGAACCCAACTGGGAAAAAACCCTTCAAGCCTTTTTGCATTAATCAGATGAATAGAGATGTAATACAATGGCTTTCCCGCTTCGAGCATAAATTGCAAGTGAATAACCTATCTCTCTGATCAATGAGAAGCCTTGACCCAAACTTAGTCAATTTCTTCCTGTACTTGAGCCCCTATTTCCTTGTGCAAATCCCAATGAATTAACCCCTATTTTTAAGCAAAGTTCTTCCAATTGATTGCGCAATTCTCAAGGATCGATCATCTGACTGCATGCAACACCTGTACACTCAAAATAGTTTACAACTGCTTGTTACACTGCCTTGGAATCTCCACCACAACTAAGGAACTTGAATTCGTTGCATGCACTAGCTATTTTGAGCTGATTTATTAGTTAATTGGATGACCACTGAATTAGATTGTTGTCCCAATGCACAACTAACCTTACACTAGTTCTATCAACAATTAGAACTAGTTTAGCTGAAACCACTGGAAATAACTGATATTGATTGCTAAAATTTAGCAATCACACATGCTTAATTGAACTCCAAAACCTTTAACTCGAGATTACTGAGCTAACTGAGTGACAAGAGCCATGTCACACAAGTTAACTGCCTCCAAGTTGTCTGCTAATGTGGAAATTTGTTTTTTCTCAATTTGATATATGCAAAATCAAATTGAGACTTTCTTGCTACACTTCTCAACACTTGTTCATTCCTGTTTAATATGGATCTAGGCTGATGATTACCATAACACAAAAATCAATGGCAAACATTGATAATGACTTTGTGCATACATTGAAATCAATGCACATTATTAATTTAATTACTTCAAAAATAATGCACATCATCCATCTATTTACATCATATCACAAATTAACATCTACATTGAAATCAATGCATCCTTAATTGTCATCAATAAATTCCGTCACAAAATTTTTGATGTGCAATATTCATATCAATGAGAATTACAGGTTGAGCTTGGGCATTAATATCTTTTCAACATTTGTTTTTCATAGGATCTTCTTTTTCATCTTGTACTATGCTTGAGTTGGTTGAATATTTTTTTCTTTGTCGATATGTTCTTTGGTATTTATCTTTTTGTTTCCTCTATTCTTCATGTTCTTTAATTTTCATCCCCTTCGCCTTTTTTTTGTTAATTTCCTCTTCATTGTACAATTTCTTTTATTCGTTACTCTTGACATTATTCAATTGTCATTTGTTGTGCCCTTCTTTGTTAATGTGTTATTTGATATATTCTTTAATATGCCTTTTTTCATTCATATGTTCTTTTTGTTGTTTAGTTGTAATTTGTTGTGACTATCTTTGTTGCTTTGCTCTTTGTTTCTCCCTTTGTTGTTGACACTCATCAATGACTACCATTTCTTATGCCTTTCTCTATTGGCTTTCTCTTTGTTGTTCATTTCTAATTAAGATGGATCTAGGCTAATGATTAAGATGGATCTATGCTCTTTGTTTTCCATTTCTATTTAATATGGATCTAGGTTGATGATTATCGTAATGCAAAAATCAATGCTCGACATCAATAATTACTTTGCATACGTTGAAATCAATGCACACTATTAATTTAATTACTTTGAAAATAATTCACATCATCCATCTATTTACATCATATCACAAATTAACATCTACACTAACATCAATGCATCCTTTGTTGTCATCGATAAATCCCATCACAAAATTTTTGATGTGCAATATTCACATCAATAAGAATTACAGGTTGAGCTTGGGCATAAATATCTTTTAAACAAATTTTTTTTTATAAATATATTTTTTTTTTTTCCATCTTGTACCATGCATTAGTTGGTTGAATATTGTTTTCTTTGTTTTTCAATTTTCATTACTTATGCCTTTTATGTCAATTTCCTCTTCATTATGCATTCTCTTGTATTGTTTACTCTTGACACTCTTCAATTTTCAGTTGTTGTGCCATTGTTTGTTGATATGCTCTTTGATATGCTTTTTGTCATTTAGTTTTTTCCTTCATTTTTTCTTGTTGCTATTTATTTGTCATTTTTTGTGATTTTCTTTGTTGATATGATCTTTGCTTCTCCCTTTGTTGTTGACACTCTTCAATAACTATCATTTCTTATGATTTTCTCTTTGTTGTTTATTTCTATTTATGATGGATCTATGTTGATGATTACTGTAAAATAAATAAATTCCCAACATTAATAATTACTTTGTGCATACACTGAAATCAATGCACACTATTTATTTAATTACTTTGAAAATAATGCACATCATCCATCTATATACATATTATCACAAATTAAAATCTACACTAAAATCAATGCATCCTTAGTTGTCATTTCTTGCACCTTTCTCTGTCAATTGCTCTTTGTCATTCATTTTTATTTAATATAAATCTAGGTTGATAATTACTATAACACAAAAAAAAATGTGAGATTATCTAGGTTTTTATCTCTGGGGGAAGCTCCTTTTACCAAATATTGAATTATTAGAAGAGTCACCTAACACAATGAGAGAAGAGACTTGAAATTCTTTGGTGAGAATAATTCCATAATCGAGTAAACCATAGGCTTATGTGTGATTACTTGTCATCTTCTCTAGGCCCCATTAATACTCTAAAATTTTGATTTCTCCGGGGCCATAAAGGACTGCTCCCTGCCACCCCTAATATAATATAATATTATAAAATTAATGTTTTGTATTATAATATTATATTAAAGATATATAGCCTAATGCATTAATATATATTATTATATATTAAACAAAATATTATATTAAAACTCTTTATAATATTTAGATACCTAAGTTTGCAGCTCCCTCTCAAGTTACAATAAGGGAAAATGGGATAGAATGTCTAAATGAGTCCTGGATGGAAACGCTCACCTATTTTTCTATCATTTTGAAGTTTGTTTCTGATAAACTCTTCATGAATTCCATGACAAATGCATCACCATCATTTCCAAAACATACAACAATCTTATCTCACTTAAACAACTTAATATCATGTAAGATATCTATCATATATTAAATTTATGATCATAATATAATAAATAATTATAATATGATACTACTTATAAAATAACCATTATACTTGATGTAATCATATATATATATGTGTGTGGGGAAATGTGAATCGTCATTTCTTTCTTTAATTATATAAATTAATAAATAATAAATAATTAGTATTTTATCTCATATGCATTTTACATATAATTTTTTTATTAATAAAATAGATGTTAAGTGAAGCAACCATCAAATTTTTACTTACATCTATTTTTGTACTAAGAAATAGGAAAATACTAGTGGGTAGTAACTTCACCTAAGTATCTTAGGTAGTAACTCCTATTAAGTATGGTACCTATTTTGGTGGAAATACTTGCTTAAATTATGATAGGTAGTAACTCTAGGTAAATATATTTATGTACATGAGTGTATATTTATTTGTTTATATTAATCCATGTGATATAAAGAAATGTCATGTGGATTTCTAAACCTAATATGGACGAATATAATCTATGAAAGAATTTTTTATTGATTCTGCAAAAATTGAATAAATTCAAAATTAAAATAAATTTATAAATTATTTATAATTATTAATTTTACTTTATTAATTAATTTTGTTTGTGAAATTACTTTCAAAATTTTAAATATAGCTGATTTAATATATAAAACCCTAAATGCAATCTATTATGTAAAACATTTTTTTAATAGTCTCATAAAAGAAAAATATTTGGATAAATACACCAACTATTAATATTTTTATTTTTAAATAATTTGACCAACTCAACATAATATTAGATTACATTACATAACGTTTTACAACATCCCTATCATATTGGGTTGTAAAGTGCCTGTTGACACAATAATTAGAAGGATATATATATATATATATATATATATATATATATATATATATATATATATATATATATATTTATTACTTTTAAAGTTTAACATATTTTAAATTATTCAAAACCAAGAACGGCCCTTATAATTCGAAAATGAAGGGAGGAAGATTTTTCTATAAATGTTTTCCAATCACAAATGGCATACTATTTACATAAAAAAGGAGCATCCAAGGAAAATATATTAATATTATTATCAACATGAGTGTAAAGTAAAATTACATCAATATTAAATTGGCAAATCAATCATCAATTCCAAAACCAAATATGGGTGAAAATGAAGATACTTTTTGCAAGAAACAATATGAAATTAAGGATTTATAAGTGACAATTGATGATTATGAATGTATGTCTCAATTTAGTGTCATAACTATGTTTGAAGAAAAAATCGACATAATTATTTATTTACCTTGGTTTGAAAATTTGAGTATTTTCATATTAAACATAGAAAAAAAGTTTTTGACTTTTCTCGATAAAAAAAGGTCACTTTAGGACATTACGCTGAAGTGAGATTCAATAGTACTTTCATTCAAAGAATTGATGATATGTTAAAAATAACCAATCAGGAAAGGAAAAAGTTAATATAAAAATGCAAAAATAATTTAACAAATTCGTCATGCATAAAAATGAAGAAATTTCTCGCTTAAAAGATCATAGTGAAAAATTACTTACACAAGTAAAAACGATCAAAGCTATGAAGTAAAAATTAGAACAAATAAAATAAGATATTGATAAGAAACTCAATGAAGTCCAATTAAAATGTGACGAAGAAAATTATCTCTTAAACGGACTTAATCAAAAGTTGTTGGAAGAAATTAAAACATTAAAAAAGGAAGCATAAGGCACAAAGTCGATACATCAAAAACTAAATAACTTTCATTTCTTTGACATCATAATCAAAATTTAGTTACACAAATTAAGAAACTTAAAAATGTTTAGAAATTTTTGGAGGAAAAAGTAAAACTTATCACAAAAGAAACATCAAAGTTTTAAAAGTAACTATCCAAGTTGAAGAAAAGGGAAAAAATATTGATCCAAATAATATCATATTTCAAAAGGATCCCAATCCAATTGAAGTGAATACATATTGGATGTTGTAGTATAAACAATGAAAATTCCAAGTGAAAATCCATTAATCAACCAAGAAAAGTGTTATGAAAATAATATACCTAAAGTAAATCACATCACAAGAACTTATCAGCATAAATCATAAGAGCAAACATCTCAACTAGACAACATATGAATATCATTAAGGATAAAAATAATTGACTTATGTTCCAAAAAATATTGATGCCAACACAATTAAGTCTAATTAAAACAATTCATCTCGGGTATCAAGAAAGTGCAAGGTTACAAAAAATATCAAATTGGGATGGTTAGATCATTTTTCAATTCGACTAATATAGGTGGATATTGGTGGCCACTCACATATTCACCTAGACCTCCAATTGGTTTCATCAGTTTCCTTATTTATAGTAGCATTTACTATTTTTAGCATTTTTTTAGGTCATGAACTTGTGGAGCAGTTTTTACCCCCTAAACGTCATTTTTTTGGGGCCCTCAGTTAGCTCTTTGATATTAATGAAAGGAAGTGTTATTATGTAGCATATATCTATTTATGGTTATATATGTATTATTTTGTGACCTTGTTTAAGTTCATATCAGTGGTATCAGAGTGGTCTGCTCTTTCTCTATTTTTCTTTGCATGTCCCCAATAAGGTTAGCCTATAAGGAGTTAGGGCTCGAAATGGTTGAACCTTTGCAAGAACAGTCTTGAAAATTCCAATGGCTTCCCATGGCCAAAGAAAAGAAAGACAAGGGAGCAGGAAATCCTTTCAAAATAGTGCTCGAAGAAGCCCTCGAGCGACAAAGGAATGCGATGATGGACAAATTTTCCCAGATACTTTGATGGCTACCCACAACAGACACAACTTCTTCCAGCATCCACTTTGGAACCATCACTCTCTTTAAGGTACAAGTTAACTTTGACATACCCATATTTGAAGGTCATATTTATAAGGATGTCGTAGATAAATGGTTAAATCTGCTAGAAGGATATTTTTCAGTTCATGATTTTTCCAACAGGGAAAATATTACTTTTGCACTACTCAAATCCGCGCCCCCCTCATCAAGGACTGGTGGGAAGCCTATTATGAGAAGAGGGACGAGAGTGGACCCTCACTATTCTCAGCTACACCCACTTGGAATTCTTTATGGGATGCCATCAAGGAACAATATTACCATGTTAGGAGCTATGAGGATAAATACTTAAAGTTGACCATGCTGTGGCAGGGAAGGGACCAAGACGTGCAAGAGTTCATAAATATTTTTCATACCCTTCACACGAAGTTGGGTATCAAGGATTCTGAGCAACATTTGGTACTCAAGTATCGTGACTGTCTACACAAGTACATCCAGAACGAGATGGAGTTCCTGGACATATCCTCGCTCAATGCTTCCTATCGATACACTATTAAGGTCAAGAATAAATTTAAACAAAAGAAGTGAGACTTTGGATTTGCGAATCTGAAACATGGGAAAGGTGCCCCCAAACTGTGAAACAAAGGACAAAGCCAAGGCGTGGTGACCCAAGACAACCTGCTAAAGTTGCAAGAAAAGAAAAACACCACGAAGACAAAGAAGGACATGGGAAAATGGTGTGAGTTCATAAGATCCCCACTCACAACAGAAGTGAGTGTCAGGCCAAACAGTCACTAGTGGCCGAGCAGAAGGCTTCTGAATCATATTCATGTTCTAACTGAGTTAGAACCCGATAAGGGAATGACAAAGGGAAGAAAATTATTGACCCAGAGCCTAGTGCTACCATTGCCACCACTAATATCCAGAAGGATGAGCTCGAAGATCCAGAGGAGGGGGAGCGCCTCTTCCACTCACAGATGGGGGTGAATTGTTCTCTACTGTAGCTCATTTTCGATAATGGGAGCCAAAATAATATCATTTCAGCAGAGGTCATGAAGCGGTTGGGCCTATCAACCACAACACACCCACAGTCGTACACCATCGGGTGTTTGCACCAAGGAAGAGATCTTCATGTCATTCCATAGTGTCGCCTTCCCTACAACATCAGGGCCTTCACAGATGATGTACTGTTGATGTTGCTCCTCTTGAAGTTTATGATGTATTATTAGGCAAAACATACTTGTGGAAGCGACATGATGTGTATGAGTCTAGGCCTCGCATTGTCATATTACTTTGGGCAATAAGTTGTACATGATACCGAAAGTAGCACTTCTTACCACCATCTCTTTGATCACTGCGAAGCAATGTAGTAAGATCATTTGCAAGACTGTGAATTTCTTTTTCCTTATGATTCACCCTCAAGGAAAGAAGAATATTGTGGCCATGGCCTCTAGGCAGGGCCCCTCCGCACGACAACAACAGATGGACAAGGTCGTGGAGGAGTACAAGGACATATTCACCTCACCTACAGGGGTACCTATACACTATCAAGTCAAGCACTCCATCGATCTGACCTAGGGCACGCCACTACCCAATGGATTGATCTATCGACACTCTATTTGGGAGAACGATGAAATCAAGAGGCAGAAAGGGCACATTAGACCAAGTACATCACCTTGTGAGAGCCTAATCGTGTTGGTACATAAGAAGGATGGGACATGGAGACTCGATATTGACTATAGGGCATTGAACAAGATCACTGTCCAAAATAGGTATCCAATCCCATGGATTGATGACCTTCTAGACCAGTTCAAGGCCAAATATTTCAACAAGATGACTTGAATTCCGGTTATCACCAGCTGCCAATTGAACCCTCCAATGTGTGGAAGGCTGCCTTCAAATCCAAGGAGGGCCTTTTCGAATGACTGGTCATGCCCCCACAACCTTCATGTGGTTTATGGACGATATATTGTGAACCTTCACCAACTCATTCATGGTGGTGTATTTGGATAAAATCATGATCTTCAGCCTGAGTTAGGAAGAACACCTCCACCATATTTGATAGGTTGTCTGAACCCTACATCAACGCTAGTTGTGTGCTAATTTGGAGAAATGCACTTTTGGTATGACCCAGGTTCAATATCTTGGTTACATCATTGATGAGCGGGGTGTGCATGTGGACCCAACCAAGATACAAGTCATTCGGGATTGGCCAACTCCAACCACTCTAATAGAGCTCCGTAGCTTTTTCGGCCTTGTCAATTTCTACCAAAGGTTCATGTTGGGGTTCTCTCATATCACTTAGCCTTTGAGTCAAGTCACTAAGGGAGGAGTGAAATAAAAGTTCTTTTGGTCCGAAATCCAATAGAAGACGTTTGTTGAGTTTAAGCATAGCCTCTGCTTTGCAGCATTCCTCACATTACCAGACTCGCGGCAACCATTTGAGATTGAGACAGATGCCTCTGACTATGCTATTGGTGCAGTTCTTACTCAGCAGGGGCATCCAGTGGAATTTCACAGCGAGACACTTTCAGACACAGTCCGAAAGTATTCCACCTATGAAAAATAGATGTATTCCATTGTGTAGGTCTATCGACAATGAAAGCATTACAATATAGGGAAGGAAACAGTGATCCACACAAACCACTGGCCCCTGTAGTTCATACAGACACAAGAGAAGTTGTAGAATAATCTCCATCAGAAATGGTCCACATACCTACAACAATTCCATTTGAACATTAAGTACAAGAATGGAAACATTAAAAATGTTGCAGACGTCCTCAGTTGATCGCAAGTCATGATGCTAACCACTGTGCTAGATTCTTGTGGGCACGAGACTTCAGGGTACCCACATATTTACAAGAGCGGTCCAAAATTTGGCAACACATACCAGACACTTCTAGAAGGCAAGCAAGTTCCAAAATTTCACCTCTTGGATGCACTGTTATGCCACCTGGGACACCTTTGTGTTCCTTCAAGCGAGCATGCCAAGATGATTTTGGAGGGAAACTATAGTCGGGTCACTGGACATTTTGGGGTAAAGAAAACATTGGCAGTACTGTAGAAGTATTTTTATTGGTTTAAACTTTGAAAACATGTTGGGAAGTACATCAAATCCTGCACTGACTACGCCATTGCCAAACTAACCATCAAGAATCAAGGCTTATGTATTCCTCTTCCTACTCCTAGTCGACATTGAGAATCCATCTCCATGAATTACATGTTAGACCTTCCTTCTACTAAGCATGGAAATGATTGGGTTTTCGTGGTCGTCGACATATTCTCTAAGTGACCATTCTAGTGACCTGCAAGAAGAGTATCACAACATAAGCCACTTCTAATCTCTTCTTTGAACGAGTGTGGGTACACTTTGGGATCCCATTGTCCATTATCACAGATCGTGATAACAGGTTCTTAAGTACATTTTGGTAAATTATTTGGTTGATGTTGGATAACAAGCTTATTAAGTCCACAAATTTCCACCCCCAAACTGATGGCCAAACATAGTTCATTAATAGGAGGATCGTACACATTATGCACATGTACAACTCGAAGCATCCACGCACATGGGATGAAAGCCTCCCCTATGTCTAGCACAACTACAAAAGAGCTCTCCATAGGTTTACTGGCCACATACCCTTTTAGGCGGGGTTGGGATTCCAACCACTATGTCCCATTGATGTGGCCATACCATTTACATCTACTCAGGAATATTTAACTCATGTACATTCTCAAGATGATAGGGTTAACAAATTCATTGACCATATTCAACACCTCCACTAGAAATTCCATGACATATTGGACATAGCCAATGCTAAGTACAAGCAACAACATGATTAACATCAGGTGCCATACAAGTTCCAGCGGGTGAGAAAATTTGGATGCATTTGCAGAGGGAGTGTCTCACTGTGCCCAATGCAAGCTTCTCCTGCTCCGATATCGGCCTTACACCACCACCAAGGTTGTAGAGGATGATTCTTTTGAACTCAATGTTCCACCGTTCCTTGTCTTATGCCCAGTGTTCAATGTTGACCGTCTTCGACCATATTTTCCACCATTACTGGACACATCTGACATTGGAAAACAAATCACACCAACAAATTTAAACCAAGACTGCATGTAACATGCCCCAACTGATTGGATCATGGACATGCATATTAAGAATGCTCACCAACAAAGGATCTAACTTTATCAAGTTGTCAAAGCAAGCCAACTCGTTCACCAGGACAAGTGGTTCACCAGGGACTAGGTTCAACAAAAATTTCCTCACCTCATGGAGGCTATGCACATAATGGGGACCATTGATTCTTAATGAGGGAGGACTGATCCAAGTGGATATTGGTGGCCACATGCCTATTCCACCTAGACCTCTAGTTGGTTTCATTAGTTTCCTTGTTTATAGCAGCATTTACTATTTTTATCATTTTTTCAGGTCCTGAACTTCCGGAGCAGTTTTTACCCCTTTAACGACATATTTTTGAGGTTCGCAACAAACTTGTAGCCATAGGAAAGGGCTTGAAACAAGTCATGTAGTAGTCAGAGATATCTTTGCAACGAGGTATCTTACACACCAAACAAAGATAATATGACCAAGTTACGACCCAAAGAAGTTGGTTGCCCAACTAACCCCAATAGGGCCCACAAACTCTTGATGTTCCATCTCCTAGGGTTAGTGTTTTGGTTGTTTTGGGTTTTCTGTTATTTTTCAATAATAAAAAGGCCCTTGAACCTCATTGTAACACAGTTCAAAGGCATGCTGCCATCACATCTCTTCTCAGAGATAAGCTGCCATTGCCCGAGGTAGTTTATTTCCATTTTGTATGTATTCATATTTCAGATATATGATATTAATGAAAGGAAATGTTATTTCTGACGCATCTATGTATTTATGGTTATATCTATATTTTGTTGCATTCTTGCTTAACTTTGGATTAGTGGTATTAGAGCGGTTTGCTCTTCCTTTATTTTTATTTGCATGTCCCAAATGAGGTTAAGGTATAAGGAGTTAGGGCTTGAACTGGTTGAACCTTTGCAAGACCAACCTCGCATGGTGGAAGAAAATAAAGGCGAGGGAGCAGGAGATCATTTCAAAATATTGCTCGAAGAAGCCCTCGAGCGATAGAGGAACGTGGTGATGGAAAATTTTTCCCAGATACTTCAATGGCTACCCACAAGCGACATAGCTTCTTCCAAGAACCACTCTCCTTAAGGTACAAGTTAACTTTGACATCCCCATATTTGAAGGTTAGATAGATGCGGATGTCGTAGATAAATGGTTAAATATGCTAGAAGGATATTTTTCGGTTCATGATTTTTCCAACAAGGAAAAGATTACTTTTTGACTCCTTAAAGTTGCCCCCCACGTCAAGGACTAGTGGGAAACCTACTGTGAGAAGAGTGACGAGAGTGGAACCTCACTATTCTCAGCCGTACCCACTTGGAATTATTTTCATAAGTATGGAAAGGACCAAGATGTGCAAGAGTTCACAAATAATTTTCATACCCTTCGCACAAAGTTGGGTATCAAATATTTTGAGCAACATTTGGTTCTCAACTACCGCAAATTTCTACACAAGTACATCCAGGAAAAGATGGAGTTCTTGGACATCTCCTCGCTCGACGCCGCCTATCGATACATTGTCAAGATCGAACATAAATTTAAACTAAAGAAGCGATACTTTGGATCTGCGAATCTAAAGAAAGGGAAAGACACCCTCGAACCACAGAACAAAGGAGAAAACCAAGCCGATGTGACTCAAGACAACCCGTCGAAGCTGCAAGCAAAGAACAACACCACGAAGACAAAGAAGGACACGATAAAATGGTGTGAGTTCCATAAGATTCCCACTCACAACACAAGTGAGTGTCGGGCCAAGAATTCACTAGTGGCCGAGCTAAATGCTTCTGAATTAGATGCATGTTCTGACTCTGAGTCAGAACCCGATAAGGGGAATGACAAAGGGAAGCATATTATTGACGTAGAGCCCAGCGCCACCATTTCCACAACCAAGATCCAGAATGATGAGCCCGAAGATTCGAAGGATGGGGAGCACCTCTTCCACTCACTGATGTGGGTGAAGGGTTCTCCGCTGCAGCTCATTTTCGACATCAAGAGCCAAAAGAACCTCATTTCAACAGAGGTCGTGAAGTGGTTGGGCTTATCGACCACAACACACCTATAGTCGTACACCATCCGGTGAATGCACCAAGGATGAGATCACCACGTCATCCAACAATGTCGCCTTCCTTACAACATCAAGCCCTTCACATATGAGGTACTGTGTGATGTTGCTCCTCTTGAAGTTTGTGATATATTATCAGGCCAACCATACTTGCAAAAGTGACATGATGTGTATGAGTCTAGGCCTTGCACTGTTATTATTACTTTGGGAAATAAGTTATACTGGATACCGGAGGTAGCACCGCTTACCATAATCTCTTTTATCACTGCGAATCAATACAGTAAGATCATTTGCAAGACCGAGAAATTTATTTTCCTTATGATTCACCCTCAAGGGAAGAAGAATATTGTGCCCACGACCTCCATACAAGGATCCTCCGCACGAAAACAACAGATGGACAATGTCATGGAGGAGTACAGGGACATCTTCAACTCACCCATAGGGGTACCTCTACACTTTCAGGTCAAGCACTCCATCGATATGACCCTTGGTGCGCCGCTACCCAATGGACCAATCTATCAACGCTCTGTTATGGAGAACAATGAAATCAAGAGGCAGATTTAGGAGCTTCTGCACAAAGGGCACATCAGACCAAGTTCATCACCCTATGGGAGCTCGATCATGTTGGTACAAAAGAAGGATAGGACCTAGAGACTCTGTATTGACTATCGGGCATCGAACAAGATCACTTTCCGGAATAGGTATCCAATCCCAAAGATTGATGACCTTCTGGACCAGCTCAAAGGGGCCAAATATTTAGAAATATTGACTTGAATTTTGGTTATCACTAGGTACCAATTGAACCCTTCGATGTGTGGAAAAATACCTTCAAATTCAAGGAGGTACTTTTCAAATGGATGGTAATGCCTTTCGAGTTGTTGAATTCCCCCGCAACCATCATGAGGTTGATGGATAACCTCTTGTGACCCTTCACCAACTCATTCGTGGTGGTGTATTTGGATGAAAACCTGATCTTCAACTAGATTTGGGAAGAACGCCTCTACCATATTTGACAGGTCCTCCAAACCTTGCGGTAACACAAGTTTTGTGCCAATTTGGAGAAATGCAGTTTTGGTATGACCCAGGTTCCATATATAGGGTACATCATTGATAAGCGAGGTGTACATGTGGACCCAACCAAGATACAAGTCATTTCGAATTGGCCAGCCCCAACCACACTCTAATATAGCTCCGTAACTTTCTGGGTCTTGCCAATTTCTACTGCAGGTTCGTGTTGGGGTTCTCTAATATCACTTGGCCTTTGAGTCAAGTCACCAAGGGAGAAGCGCAAGTAAAGTTCTTTTGGTATGAATCCTAACAGAAGGAGTTTTCTGAGTTGAAGCATCACCTCTTCTCTACACCAGTGCTCACATTACCAGACTTGCAACAACCATTTAAGATTGAGACAGATGCCTCCTACTATGCTATTTGTGCAATTCTTACTCAACATGGGCATCCAATGGCATATCGCATTGAGACACTTTCAGACACAATCTGAAAGTATCCCACCTATGAAAAAGAGATGTATTCCATTATAAATTTCTGTCGACAATGTAATAATTACATTATGGGGAAGGAAACGGTCATCCACACAGACCATCAACCACTGTAGTTCATACAGACACAAGGGAAGTTGTAAAACGATCACCATCAGAAGTGGTCCACAAAATTACAACAATTCCATTTGAACATTAAGTACAAGAAGGGAAACAACAACAATGTTTCAGAATGCCTTAGTCGACTGTCAGTCATGGTGCTAACCACTGTGCTCGACTCTTGAGGGCACGAGACTTTGGGGTGGCCGCATCTTTACAAGAGAAATCTAGAATTCAACAACACATACCAAACACTACTAGAAGGAAAGAAAGACAAATTTTTCACCTCCAGGATGCACTGTTGTGGCACACGAGACACCTCTATGTTCCTTCAAGCGAGCATGCTAAGATGATTTGGGAGGCACACTACAGTCGTGTCGTTGAACATTTTGGGGTAGAGAAAACAATGGCAATGCTACAGAAGTATTTTTATTGGCCTAACCTTTGACAAGATGTTGGGAAGTACATTATCTCCTACACTGCCTGTGCCATTTCCAAACCGACCATTAAGAAGCAAGGCCTATATGCTCTGCCTACTTCTATTCAACCTTGGGAATCCATCTCCTTGGATCGTAGGTCAAACCTTATTTCTACTAAGCATGGCAACGACTGTGTTTTCGTGGTCGTCGACAGATTCCCTGAGATGAACATTTTGGCGGCCTACAAGAAGAGTATCACAATAGAATCCATTACTAAGCTCTTCTTTGAAAAAGTGTCGGTACACTTTAGTATCCCATAGTCCATTATCTTAGATCGCGACAACATGTTCCTAAGTACATTTTGGTCAAGTCTCTGGTTGATGCTGGATATAAAGCTCACTAAGTCCACGACTTTCCACCCTCAAATTGATTTCCAAACAAAGTTCGTTAACAGGATGATCGTACACATTTTGCGCATGTAAAAATCGAAGCATCCACAAACATAGGATGGAAGCCTCCCCTATGTCCAGCACAACTGCAACAGAGCTCTCAATAGCTCAATTAACCACAACCCCTTTCAGGTGGGGTTGAGATTCCAACCACTATGTCCCATTGATGTGGCCATACCATTTCCAGCTACTTAGGCAGATTCATCTCATGTCCATTCTGAAGCTAACAGGACTAAGAGTTTCATTGAGCGCATTCAACACATCTACCAATGGGTCTATGACATATTGGACATAGAAAATTCTAAGTACAAGCAACGACATGATCAACATCGGGTGCCACACAAGTTCCAGGTGGACGATAAAGTTTAGCTACATGTGCAGAAGGAGCTCCTTGTTGTGCCCCACCGCAAGCTTCACCAGCTCCTATATGGGTCGTACACCATCACCAAGGTTGTAGGGGATAATACCATTGAGCTTAGCATTCCACCATTCCTTGGCTTTCACCCATAGTTTAATGTGGATCGCCTTCAACCATACTTTCCACCATTACTTAACACATCCGATATTGCAAAACAACTCACACTAACGAAGTTAAATCCAGACTATATGGAACAAGCCACAATTGATCGGATCATGGACACAAATATCAAGAACACTCGCCAACATAGGATCTATCTATACCGATTTGTCAAAACATGACAAGTCCTTTACCAGAGCAAGTGGTCATGAGGGACCATGTTTAATAGAAATTTCGTCACCTCATGGAGGCTCTACATGTAATAGTGACCATTACTTCTTAAGGAGGGAGGACTGATCCAGGTGGATATTGGTGACTACCCGCCAATTCCACCTAGACCTCCAGTGGGTTTCATAATTTTTCTTGTTTATAGCAACATTTACTATTTTTAGCAGTTTTTTAGGTCCTGAACTTCCAGAGCAGTTTTAACCTCCTAAATGAATTTTTTGAGGTCCACAACAGGTCCATAGCCATAGGCAAGGTCCTATATCAAATCATGTAGTATTCAGAGATATATTTCCAACAAGGTACCATACACTCCAAACAGAGATAATATGACCAAGTTATGAACTCGGGAAGTTGGTTGCCCAACTAACCCCAACGTGGCCTACAAACTCTTGGCGTTCCATCTCCCGAGGTTAGGGTTTTGGTTGTTTTGAGTTTTCCCTTATTGTTTAATAATAAAAAGTTCCTTGAGCCTCATTGTAACATAATTTAGAGGCATGTAGCTGCCACATCTCTTCTCAGAGATAAGCTACCATCGCCCGAGCTAGTTTATTTCCATTATGTATGTAAGTATATTTCAGTTATTTGATATTAATAAGAACACCGGTTATTTATGCTGCATCTATGTATTTGTGGTTATATCTATATTCTATTTCGTTATTCTTTAAGTTCGTATTAGTGGTATCAGAGCGATCTGCTCTTTCTCTATTTTTCTTTGCATGTCCCCAATGAGGTTAGGGTATAAGGAGTTAGGGCTCAAACTAATTGAACATTTGAAAGAACAACCTCGAAAACCCCGAAGACCTCCCATGGGGGAAGAAAATAAATACTAGGGATTAGGAGATCCTTTCAAAATATTTCTCTAAGAATCCCTTGAGTGACAAAAGAACACGATGATGGACAAATTTGCCCAGTTCCTTCGATGACTACCCACAAGCGACACATATTCTTCTGACAATCACTTTGGAAGCACCACTCCCTTTAAGTTACAAGTTAACTTTGACATCCACATATTTAAAGGTCAGATAGATGCAAATGTCGTAGATAAATGGTTAAATATGCTAGAAGGATATTTTTTGGTTCACGAATTTTCCAACCGGGAAAATATTAATTTTGCACTCCTTAAAGTTTCCCCCCATGCCAAGCACTGGTGGGAAACCTTCTATGACAAGAGGGACGAGAGTGGACCCTCACTATTCTCAGCCGCACCCAATTGGAATTCTTTTCGGGACACCATTAAGGAACAATATTACCCTGTCGGGAGCTATGAGGATAAACACATAAAGTGTACCATGTTGCACTAGGGAAGGGACCAAGACATACCAGAGTTCAAAAAAATTTTTCATACCCTTCGCATGAAGTTGGGTATCAAGGATTCTGAGCGACATTTGGTACTCAAGTACCACGACTTTATACACAAGTACATCCAGGACAAGATGGAGTTTTCGGACATATCATGCTTGACGTTGCCTATTGATACATTGTCAAGATCGAGCAGAAATTTAAACGGAAGAAATGAGACTTTGGATCTGTGAATCCGAAGAAAGGGAAAGGCACCCCTAAACCACAAAACAAAGGATAAATCCAAGGCGGAGCGACCCACGACAATGTGTTGAATCTGCAAGCAAATAACAACACCACGAAGAAAAATACGGACACAAGAAAATGGTGTGAGTTTCATAAGAGCCCCACTCACAACACAAATGAGTGTTGAGCCATGCAGTCACTGGTGGCTGAGCTGAATGCTTCTGAATCAGATGCATGTTCCAACTCTAAGTGAGAACCTGACAAGGGGAATGACAAAGGGAAGTATATTATTGTAGCGGAGCCCAATGCCATCGTTTCCACCACCAAGATCCATAAGTATGAGCACGAAGATCTAGAGGAGGGGAAATGCTTATTCCACTCACAGTTGTGGGTGAAGGGTTCTTCGTTGCAGTTCATTGTCAACAAAGAAAGCCAAAAGAACCTTATTTCAGAAGAGGTCGTGAAACAACTGGGCCTACTGACCAAAACACACCTGCATCCATACACCATCGAGTGGTTGCACCAAGGACGAGATATTTGCGTCATCCAACAATGTTGCCTTCCCTACATCATCAAGCCCTTCACATATGAGATACTATCTGATGTTTCTCCTCTTGAAGTTTGTGATGTATTATTAGGCCAATCATACTTGTGGAGGCCACATGTTGTGTATGAATATAGGCCTTTCACTGTTATTATTAATTTGGGAAATAAGTTGTACATGATATCAGAGGTAGCACTGCCTACCACCATCACTTTGATCACTGCGAAGAAATGAAGTAAAATCGTTTCCAAGACTGAGAAATTTATTTTCCTTATGATTCGCCCTCAGGGAAAGAAGAATATTGTGGCCATGACCTCTAGATAGGGCTCCTCCACACAATCATGATAGATGGATAAGGTCATGGAGGAGTATAGGGACATCTTCACCTCACCCACAGGGGTACCTTTACACTGTTAGGTCAAGAACTCCATCAATCTGACCTTGGGAGCGCCGCTACCTAATGGATCGATATATCACCGCACTGTTTTGTAGAATGAAAAAATAAAGAGGTAGATTCATGATCTGTTGTAGAAAGGGCACATCAGGCCAAGTTCATCCCCTCTTGGGAGCCTGATTGTGTTGGTACATAAGAAGGATAGAATGTGGAGACTCTATATTGACTATTGGGCGATGAACAAGATCACTGTCTGGAATAGGTACCTAATCCCATAGATTGATTACCTACTGGACCATCTCATGGGGCCAAATATTTCAACAAGATTGACTTGAATTCCAGTTATCACCAGGTACCATTTAAACCCTATGATGTGTGTAAGACTTCCTTCAAACCCAAGGAGGGTCTTTTTGAATGTATGGTCATGCCTTTTGGGTTGACGAATTCCCCCACAACCTTCATGAGGTTGATGTATGACATCTTGTGACCCGTCACCACCTAATTCGTGGTGGTGTGTTTGGATGACATCTTGATCTTTAGCCAAAGTTGGGAATATCACCTCCACCATATTTGATAGGTTCTCCAAACCTTGCGACAACACAAGTTGTGTGCCAACTTGGAGATATGCACTTTTGATATGACCCAGGTTCAATATATGGGGTACACCATTGATGAGCAGGGTGTGCATGTGGACCCAACCAAGATACAAGTCATTCGGGATTGGCCAGCCCCAACCACTCTAACAAAGCTCTGCAACTTTTTGGGTCTTGCCAATTTCTATTGAAGTTTCGTGTTGGGATTCTCTTATATCACTTGGCCTTTGAGTCAAGTCACCAAGGGAGGAAAAAAAGCAAAGTTATTTTGGTTTGAATTCCAACAAAAGGTGTTTTCCCAGTTGAAGCGTCGCCTATACTCTGCACCAGGGCTCACATTACCAGACTCACAACCACCATTTTAGATTGAGGCAACTGCCTCTAACTATGCTATTTGTCCAGTTTTTACTCAACAGGGGCATCCAATGGCATATCACAGTGAGACACCTTCAGACACAATAAAAAACCATCCCACTTATGACAAAGAGATGTATTCCATTGTGTGGGACCACCAACAGTGGAAGCATTACATTCTAGGGAAAGAAACAATCATCCACATAGACCACCAACCCCTGCAGTTCATACAAACACAAGGGAAGTTACAGAATTCTCACCATAAAAAATTGTCCAAAACCTGTAATAGTTCCATTTTAACATTAAGTAAAATAAGGGAAACACCAACAATGTTGTAGACTACCTTAGCCGACTTCAAGTCATGGCGCTAGCCACTGCGCTTGGCTCTTATGGTTATGATACTTCAGGGTGGCCCCATCTTTACAAGAGCGATCCATAATTCAACAACACATTCGAGATGCTCCTAGAAGGCAAGCAAGTTCCAAATTTTCACCTCTAGGATGCATTGTTATGCCACCTAAGACACCTCTGCGTTCCTTTAAGCAAGCATGCAAATATTATTTGGGAAGCACACTATAATTGGGTTGTTGGAATTTTCGGGGTAGAGAAAACAATGGAAGTGCTACATAATTATTTTTATTGGTCGAACCTTCGACATGATGTTAGGAAGTACATAATATCCTGCACTTCCTATGCCATTTCCAAATCAACCATCAAGAAGCAAGGCTTATATAATCCTCTACCTGATCCTAGTCGAGCTTGGGAATCCATCTCCATGGATTACATGTCAGGAATTCCTTCTACTAAGCATGGAAATGACTACGTTTTGGTGGTCGTCAATAGATTCTCTAAGATGGCCATTCTGGTGGCTTGCAAGAAGAGCATCACAACATAAGCCATTTCTAAGCTCTTCTTTTAACGAGTGTGGGTACACTTTGGGATCCCACAATCCATTATCTCAGATTGGGACAACAAGTTCCTAAGTACATTTTGGTCAAGTCTCTAGTTGATGTTGGATACCAAGCTCACTAAGTACACGACTTTCCACACCCAAACTGATAGCCAAACATAGGTCATCAACATGATGATCGCACACATTTTACACATGTACAACTTGAATCATCCATGTACATGGGATGAAAGCATCCCCTACTTCCAACATAACTACAAAATAACTATCCATATCTCAACTGGCCACAACCCCTTTCAGGTGGGGTTAAGATTCCAACCACTATGTCCCATTGATGTGGTCATACCATTTGCAGCTACTCAGGAAAATTTGGGTCATGTCCAATCCGAAGCTAACATGGCTAACAACTTCATTGAGTGCATTCAACACATCCACCAACAGGTCCATGGCATATTGGACAAATCCAGTAGTAAGTACAAGCAACTACATGACCAACATCAAGTACCACACAAGTTCCAAGTGGACAACAAATTTTGGCTACATTCGTAGAAGGAGCGCCTCGTTGGGCCCCACCGCAAGCTTCACCCGCTCTGATATGGGTCATACACCATCACCAAGGTTATAGGGGATAATTCCTTCGAGCTCAGAGTTCCACCATTCCTTGGCCTACACCCAATGTTCAATGTGGACTGCCTTCAACCATACTTTCCACCATTACTAGACACATTCAACATTGCAGAAAAACTCACACCAACAAAGTTAAGTACAAACTGGATGGAACATGCCACAACTGATCATATCATGGACACAATGATCAAGAACACTCGTCAATAGAGGATCCAACTATATCTAGTTTTCAAAGCAAGCCAACTCCTTCACCAGGGCAAGTGGTTCACAAGGGATCAGGTTCAACATAAATTTCCTCACCTTATTGAGGCTCTGCACGCAATGGGGACCATTGCTTCATAAGGAGTGAGGAATGATCTAGTTGGATATTGGTGGCCACCCGCCTATTCCACCTAGACCTCTAATCGGTTTCATCAGTTTCCTTGTTTATAGTAGCATTTACTATTTTTAGCAGTTTTTCAGGTCCTGAACTTCCAGAGCATTTTTGACCCCTAAACAACGTTTTTATGAGGTCCGCAGCAGGTCCATAACCATGGGCAAGGGCTTGTGGAAAATCCTGTAGTACTCAGAGAGATATTTCCAACAAGTTGTTTTACGTGCCAAACATAGATAATATGACCAAGTTATGACCCAGGGAAGTTGGTTTCCCAACTAACCCCAACAGGGCCCACAAACTCTTGGCGTTCCATCTCCCGGGGTTAGGGTTTTGGTTGTTTAGGGTTTTCCCTTGTTATTTAATAATAAGAAGGCCCTTGAGCCTCATTGCAACACAGTTCATAGGCATGTAGCCGCCACGTCTCCTCTCAGAGATAAGCTACCATCGATCGAGCTAGTTTATTTCCATTATGTATGTAAGAATATTTCAGTTCTTTGATATTAATGAAAGGAAGTGTTATTTCTGCTGCATCTTTGTATTTATTGTTATATCTGTATTTTTTTGTGTTCCTTTTTAAGTTCATATCATCGACATTTTTTCTCAACACTAAGAAGTTCATATCGTCTTGTATCATCGAAGATTATAGTTCCAAGAATTGGGAAAGATGCAAATACATTATGAGATAGAATAAAATATAAATCCTTTTCATTAATATGCTTCAAGGATAAAACATTTCTAAAAGGAAAAGTGTTGGAAACTTGACTAAACTGAGAGGGGGATGGGTGAATCAGTTTAGTGCATTCTTGGAGAAATTTAATTTTTCCTTTTAATATTTTTAGTGATTAACTAAGCTATTAAATGAGTAACTTAATTTATTATAACCCACATATTTAAATTTTTAACAACATGATGTTAAATATATAAGGGTTAGATAGATCTCTGTTGTTGATAATGTTTTTTTTTTTTTTAAACATTTTCACATTACATTCACCCCATATCATCATAAGCAATTATATATAGAGAAAAATAACATTAACAATGCAATAAAATAGTAAGGAGCATTAAAAGAGAAACATACACAATAGAGGTACCAAGATTTTTGGTCAAAGACCAGGGAAAAACCCCCAAAGGGGAATACCCAAATCAATATTATCCTTATGGAGATATATTTCAAAGTTCAACATGAGATACATAGTATAAACATAATTAGACACAAGTATTTCAACATTAATCACCTTAGGCATCCTAGGGTAAACCCTAGGTCATACAGGATGCTCATGAGATGGCAAAAGACAATCATATCAATGAGGAATTCACAAGCCCTCCATAAGACCTCTGATAGGTCTCCTAGTGATCAGCATATGAAACCATAAGGGTTGCCTCCATATCACTTTGTCACAAGTAGTATATATCTCTATCTCAAGTAACATACAAGTTACTTCCATAGGAGAACATGTCACTGTTACGTACCATAGTCATATCACTATCACATATTATTTTCATCACAATCATAAGTATAATTTCCATACATTACTTTCATAACAACAAGTATCACTGCCATACATCACTGTCATAAGAAAAAGTACCATTGATATACATCATTGTCATAAGAACAAGTATTGTTGTCATGCGTTATTGTCATAAGAAAAAGTATCATTTCTATACATCACTATCATAAGAACAAGTATTATGGACATACGTCACTATCTAATCACATAATATTAGGTCACATAAACCCTTATCACAGAGTTGCTCAAGTAGGCCACAATGATACCCTAACATACCTTATAAAGGTCGCATAAGCATCATACCTTATTTTCCTTCACAAGGGACTTTAGGGATCTTCTAGTAACCTTCTACCAACCCTCCAAACTATACATAAGCTGCCATACAAGTATGTCCAAACTGGACCTCATCATCCTAGAAAAACATCAAACTTGGAAGGACACCTAACATACCTTTAGGACCTTATTATTTAGCCTTGAGTTACTCCTAAACTTCTGCGCATATACCTAAAATTGTCAACTCTTGTTTAGGGTTTCTGAAACACCACGTCATCCCTGAGTTAACATCCCAATATCCCCAAAAAACTGCGGTTTTCCTTCACCTCAGGTCCTCTTCTCCTGCACTCTTGATCTAGGAAAATCTAAACTTGTTTTAGCTTCCTTCTAGGAATTTTGGTCGACCAAAATAGAGATTCGTCCTACCTTCAATGTACATAAATACTAGCAGCCTGTCATAGAGAAATAATTCCAAAACTTATACCCTTAACTACCTTCAACCTCAACTACCTTCAACCTAAGCCAATAATCTTGCCCAAACGCAGCCTTGTTCAAACACAAAAAATACACCAAGAATCCATACTCCCTTCACTTTAAAAGGCTCCTAAATGTTGCAGTTTCTTCAAATATTATTCTCATATAATACGTATCCCCTATGATGTGTTTCAAATGAGTCACACAATGTTCTAATATATAGGCATCTGATTGGGTGAAAGGGTGCCTTTAATAGTGGAGTCAACATGAACTTGTGCCACAATAATAATATCTTTTTCTAAAATAATATGGAGCCAACATGAACTTGTGCCATGATATTTATATTATTTTCTACAATAATATGGAGCTGACTGGAGTAAATTATTTTCTCATCTATTTAATTGACACATAATTACTTGAGCCAAATTGAGAATTTTCCCAACAATAATAATAAGGTGAGAAGCCGACTTGCACAAGATGATATTATATATTTCAATTTAATTTCTTCTTGGGGAAAAGAGGATTATCCTTGGGGAAATTGGCTTTCTCTTGTGGAAATTCATCTCAAAGCTACCCAAATTTTAACACATGCAATATATAAACCATAACATCAACTCATCACTTAAAAACAACATACACGAACACCATATATATGTGGAAACCCATAAAGGAAGGAAACCAAAAATTTGTTATTGTTGTGATGCAAAGGTAAGCTCCTACTCTATTATTAGATTTTATTTTCTGTAGGATCTGACCTATAAGACGCTGCTACCTCAAGTCTTCTGCAAGTTTCAAATTACAAGGAAGCTCCAACTCCCACATATTTTCTGCAGGCTACAACCCATAGGAGGCTCCTACTTCAACATGCTCCAACATGTTCTTTATAGAGTTTCAACTTGAAAGGAGATTTCAATCCCCTGATACATACAAGAAACAAAATGTTGGTTTACCAGGTCTATAACTCTGCATACCTCCATCTCTATCGTCACTTCTTCTTCTCCTAAAATATGATTCATATCAACTCTATATATGTCAGGTAATTAACGAACAACACCTTAATCAAATCTCACATTCTCTAATGCTTTAACCCTTAAATTTTTCCAAAAGAACATAATTTTATAAATATGGTTTGTTGGATATTCGTATTACATGCATGAATACGAAGCGATAAGTTTTCCACTTTGAATTAAAAGTTTGTCTCTTCGTTTCCAAACTCTTCCAACAACAATTTCAACACAATATTAAAAATACATAAAATGAATTTCAACACATGCATTAATATACTCCACATTTAAAGATTAATAAAACCAAAGTCGTAATCAACTTTTAATGAGATTTATACATAAATCATATGCAAGCCAAAATCTTCGCAACTCTATTATGTGCACATTTTTCTTTGCCATAGAATTACATCACAATATTCTTCATGCCTTTATCTTGCATCACAACATTGCTCATCCCTTTACCTTTGAATTTGTGTCACATCACAACAATGAACAATCTTTGCTCCTTTTCTCAACAACATACTCATCCAACGCATCATCACGACCATCCCAACATCACTAACATCACAAAAAGCCCATGCAACCAATTACACAACATAAGAAAGCACCATAATAGCTCCTTCACTTCGTCAACGTATAATACCTCCAATATCACAACCATAACATCACAACATAAGAATAATAACCATAATAACCATAACATAAACACAAACATAATAAACATACATAAAAAATGCACACATCAACTAGCATCACAACATCACAAACATAACAAGATCAACTCCTTCACCTCTGATCAATCACAGTATCAACAAAAGAATAATAAACATACATCAACTACACTTACATCAACTAACATCAAAGCATCATAGGTACAACAAGCTCAACTCCTTCACCTTTGATCAACAACACCTACTTAACATCAATATCTTCACCATAACCTTTGCAACATATGAAGCATATCATCAACTGCAATTGAACGACAATTTTGGGATGCATCCATTAACTCGCTCTTTGCCATCACCCTTTGCTGCTCCTTTTCCATCAATGACAACATTTCTAACATAAAGCAATGTTATGAACATAAATATATCAACAAATAATAATAATAATAATAATAAAAGAACATATCTATTAGTTGGGAGATGACTCTTCATAAAATTCCACCGCACATAATATTTATATGGGGCCCTCATTTTAACCGACCCATATCAATTATTTCATTATAGTATTTTATCCTCAATGGGTATTTTTATTTTCCAAGTATTTTGGATAATTTAACTTGTGAGGTAGGTTTGGCTATCACAAAACTATTTTTTTGTGGTTTTTTTTGAAGGATGGAAACATGGATCCACAAGATATCCAAACAGATCTATAAACCAATTTTTTATTCTTGTGAGTGCTTGAAGGTCGAAGCAAAAGGAAAATGATCAAATCTAGAGATGGAAACAACCCGAGTCAAGTTTGAGGACTGGTTGGATAGAGAATCAAATTTCTTGGCTTGCAAGGGAAAAGTTTCCTTGTTGTTAAAGGAACATGATCTTTGGTGGTTTGAAGAAAATTTTGTTCTGGAACTGATATATCTAACAGATAAGGCAACTCATATGAAGTACATGAGAGCCCAAAGGATTATCATTGATTCCATGAAGGATCATTTTATCTTGCAATTAGTAGAAAGGAAGTAGACTAGAGATATGTTCAAAGCTCTAGTAGACATATTCTAGGGTGACACCATGAACAAGAACATGATATTGAGAAACAATATTATATTCATTTAGATGTCAAGATATAATAATGTTACTAGTTACTTCATGAGGATCACCTAGATGCAAGATCGACTTGTAGCCATTGGGAAGAAAGCGGAGGATATAGAGCTGGTAAATGTGGCACTACATTTTTTTTCCAAGTCATGGGAGTAATTTTTTGTGGTGATATGCACTTTGGAGAATATTCCCAATTGGGAGAGGTTTTGGGATGATTTCATATAAGTGTAGAAAATCCACGTGGATTCAAACTAATAATTGTAATATGCTAAAAAAATATACTTAAATATACTCTACCAATTGCAGAAACTAATTACAATCACAAAACATGAAAGAGAAAAAATTTCAATCACACATTACACAAACATTTCCTGGGAAAATCCTTAGCTAAAAACCCTGCTATTGGTATATTGCATATGTTAGAAAATATGAGAAGATTACAATGATTTTCTCCAACCAGAGAAACTTCTGCACTAACTCTATCTGTCTCACTGCTTCATAGACAATCCTTGGCTAATACTTAACCAATTTTCTGCCCGCTAGGATCCCTATTTCCTTGCATTGTTTCCTTAGGTAATTAGCCCCTATTAGTTTTGGAAATTCACAATATGAATTGCACAATACATCTAGGGCCTTCCTATGACTGCATGCACCAACTGTACAATTTGGATGATTATACAACTGATAGTACACTTCCCTTGAACTCCAATCTCAACTTGGTCTTTCTCAGAACTGACATGCATGAGTTATTTATGAGTGAATCATCAGTTATTTGATTTATCACTAGATGTGGTTAAAGTACAAGTTCCACTCTTTGGCCTCTCACTAGTTCCTCCATCAGTTGGAGCTAGTTAAACTGACTTTAACTCAAATAAACTGAGTTAATTAATTAAAACTAAAAATAAACTCAACCAGGGCTCCTATTTTGTAGAAGACACTCTACATGACTCAACTTAGACCCTCAACTTGAATTAACCGAACCAATTAAGTCATACTAACTTAGTTAACTTGTACAAGTTGTCTTGTGATGTGGAATTAAAATTTTATTCTAATTTAATTCAAGGGAAAATTAAATTAGAATATTTCTTAGTTCCATTTTCAACACTCCCTCTCAGCAAGAAAGGGATTATCTGATACCTTGATCCTGCCTCTATGGAACTCAAACTTGCCTCTTGATAATGCCTTCATCAAGATGTCTGCATCATGTTCCACTTTAGGGATTTACTATAGCATCATGATGCACCTCTACACACAATATTTGAGATGGTCGCACCGGATGTCGATATGCTTTCACCTATCATGAAAAAATGGATTAAATGAGAGTTTTATGCAACTATGGTTATCAAAGTAAATCACTGTCGGATTCATCTATTTTCCAAACAACGCAACAAGGATCTTCCCCATCTAGATAGCCTCACAAGTTTCTTGACTAGCAACCATGTACTCTGATTTTGCTGCATTGGGTGCAACTGATCTCTACTTCATGTTGTACCTGGAAACTGTTGCTAACCCAATACTAAAGATTTTGCCTAATGTTCTCTTCCTGTCAGATGGACTCCCTACCCAATTTGCATCTGTGAAGCCTTGCAACTTCACTCTCTTTGCCTGCCTGTACCAAAGACCAAACTAAGTGGTACCTCTGAGGTATCTCAACACATGTTTGGCTTCCTTCCAATAGAGCTTGGTTGGCTTAACCATTTCTTGACTAAGTTGGTTAACCACATAAAACATGTTCGGTCGTGTGTTCACCAAGTACATAGGTGAACCCAAAAGCTTTCTGTAAATGGTAGCTTTTACCACTTCACCTGAAGTAGCATCTTCCTTCCTCCAATTCCCTGCTAGAGTAGTCTCCATGGGTTTGCTGCTCTCCATGTGAAACTTCTTGAGTATCTCGTTGACATATAACTTTCCCTAAGAGACAAACAGTTCCCCATCTCTTTTCCAAATTTCCAAACCATGGAAATAATGCAAGAACCCCGTGTATTTCATCTCAAATTCTCTTGCCAAATATTTTTTGCAAGAATTTATCAGCTTCTCATCACTTATTAGAATTATATCATTGGCATATAATACTATAATCAAGAATTTACATTCAACCACAATATGGTAAAAATTCACATTTTCTTCACTTTTGGTGAAGCCCAACTGGGTGAAAAATATGTTGATTCCGGTGTACCAAGCACATGGTGCTTGTTTCAATCCATAAAGCGCTCACTTGAGTCTGCACAAATGTGACTTTATGTTGAAGGTATCAAATATTTCTGCCTGCTCTATGTACACCTCTTCCTCAATCACTTAGTTGAGGAAGGTTGTCTTTACATCCATCTGATGTATTTTCCATCCCATTTGTGTTGAAAGTGCTAGAATAGATCTGATTGAAGAGTATCTTGCTGTTAGAGAAAATGTCTCCCTGTAATTTATTCCCTCCACCTAAGAGAACCCCTTAGCCACAAATATGGCCTTGTGTTTCTCGACACTCCCATCTGCTGTTTGTTGCACATTATAGATCCACATGGATCCTACAACTGACTTGTCCTCCGATCTTGGGACAACTTCCCATGCATTTTTCTTGATAATGGAGTCATACTCCTCTACCATGGCATCAATCCATACTAGTTTCTGCACTACGTCCTCGAATGAGGATGGCTTAGTCTCTACACTCTTGCTCATAAGATCCTTGTAGTGAGTGTACCAATCTAGGGACCTTCTTTTCCTACGCAATGATGTGGGTGTTCCCACATTCTCTCTAGCATCATGCATCAACCCGTCATCCTCTCTGGTGTGCTTCATTCCATCTCTAGATGTCTATGCATGAATAGGTTCTTCCACTCTCTGCTCCTCTGCTTGTGGCTTCTCCACATCTTGAGGTTCTTCTTTTGGAGCTAAGAGCTCCTCATTTTCATGCATCTGAAGCTCCCTCTCAAGGAGAATTCACACGGCCTTTCCTTCATCGAATTTCACATCTCTACAAACCACTGTCATTTTCTGAGATGGTAGGTACACCTGATAATTGTGAGGTGTATCAGTATACCCCACAAATATTCCTAAGTCAGTTGTTGGTTCTAGATTTTTCCATGCATCCTTGGTAACATAACAGTAAATTGATGAACCCAAAATTCTAAAGTGTGCCACATCTGGCTTCTTACTAGAAAAATCTTCTTATGGTGTACTCATCCTAAGGATCCGATGAGGACTCTTGTTCTACACATACAAAGTTGTGTTTCATGCTTACGCACACAAGTGCAACGGTGGGCCTTGATCATGTAACATCACCCGTGAAACTCCCACAATGATTTTGTTCTTCCTTTCTACAACCCCATTCTGTTGTGGGTTATGAGGTGCTATCAACTCTCGTCGAATGCCTTCTGTTGCATATAATTTCTTGAATTCATTTGACACATATTCTCCATTTTTTTTCTCCTAAGAGCCTTCACTTTCCTTCTTGTGTATTTTTCAACAAGTGCTTTGAACTCACAAAATGTTGAGAACGTCTGATCTTTCTTCTGCATGAGGAATATCCAACACTAGTGTGAAAAATCATCTAAAAAAATCATATAATACCTATGCTTGGTCATGGAGGGTGTCTAGAACGGTCCACACACATATGAGTGAACTCTTTCAAGGATCACTTGTTCTCGATTTTCCTTATCATGAAAGGTGGCTTTGGTGTACTTCCACAATGTACACCCTTTCCATGTATCATGCTGATCAAGTGCACCCTTGCGAAGTACTATATAAGTCTACTGCATGACCTTCAAATATCCATGGTGTAGATGGCCTAATATTTTGTGCCATAACTCACCGATGTCTAAACACTCCACCTTCTCTGCTTTCATGCTCAAGGCAACACAATCCAATTTGTAGAGGTTCTTTACCCGAACCCCGACCTTCTTCACCCATCCCGTGGCTCTCTGACAAAGGAACATCTTTCCTTTTCTAAATATCACATCGTGGCCACGGTCTTCCAACATAGCAAATGAAACTAAGTTCTTTGTCAAACCAGGAACATACATGAAGTCTTTCAATGTGAGAGGAGAACTAAACTCCCTATGAAAGGTAACAGTGTCGATGTCGGTCGCATTATACCTCCTATCATCTCCCATATCAATGTGCATCTAGAGGTCCTTCTCCTCCAAGTAGACGAAGAAATATTTGTTGCCGGTCATATGGAATGAGGCTCCACTATCGACGTACGACATAGAACCCATCGCTGATGACACCATGCATGTGATTATTGTAAAATCCAACTCGAATTGTGAAGAAATTGCTTCACCTTCTGCTCCTCCCGAGGGCTTCTTGTCAGCCTTCTTGTGTGGAAACTTCATGGCATAGTGTCCCAGCTCGTGATAGTGAAAAAAATTAATCTTCGACAAGTAATTCTTCTTGCCTGCTTGGCCAGAATCCAATTTGGAATGGGATGACTTCCGTTTACCTTTATTTTCCTTTCTATCCAAGACACACTTCGCCTTATCATCATACTTTGATGAGGATCCATCTCTAGTGTTCCATCAAATCTCTTCTTACACCAAGTTGGACCACAAACGCTCCCACTCTGGTAGCTTCTCCCTCCCATTTACTGAATCCTGGTAGTTGTGCTAGCTCTTGGGAAGGCCTAGAAGTGCTAGGCTCACCATATCATCTTCGGAAACTGTAACACCATCACTTCCAAGACATTCTTGACATCGTGTAAACTTGGTCAAGTACTTTGGTATTGTGTCGCCCTTCTCCATCTTGATTTTCTTGAGCTTGTCCGTTCGTTCCACCTTATTGTTCTGAGAAAAATATGTTAAGGCCTTCCACATTGCATATGGAATTTCCTTTTCATGGAGGTTCGAGACAATATGATCTTGAACTCCTTCCAATAGAATCCTTTTGGTCTTTTGTACGCACTTATTCCAGTCTGCTAGATCCTGTGCATCAACTCGAGCTGTTTTTTGGGAAGTATTTGTCAATGAACTCCTTCAATCCATTGTCTTCCAAGATTGCTTCCATCCAATCTCTCCAGGAAATGTAATTCTAGATACCCTCAAGGGCATACTTGAGGCTTAGATGATAGAATGCCATACTGATCCTGCTGCTAGCTCTTGAATATTAGCTCAACAAAACTTGTTCCTCCTGCAAGTACAAACTCATATTCTTCTCTTCTATAGTGATTCCTTCTATGACACCATGTAGAAAATCCACGTAGATTCAAACTGATAATTTTAATCTGATTAAAAAAAATATTTGAAGCTACTCTACCAATTGTGGAAACCAATTACAATCGCGAAATCACAAAACATGAAAGAGAAAGAATTTCAATCACACATTGCACAAATATTTCCTTGGGAAATCCTTAGCTAAAAACCTCGCTATCTGTATATTTCATAAGTCAGAAAATATGAGAATATTTCAATGATTTTCTCCAACCAGAGAAACCTTTGCACTATCTCTATCTGTCTCATTTCTTCCTAGACATGCCTTGGCCAATACTTAACCAATTTTCTGCCCTCCAGGATCCCTGTTTCCTTGTGTTGTTTCCTTGGGTAATTAGCCCCTATTAATTAGGGAAATTCCCAATATGAATTGTGCAATACATCTAGGGCCTTCCTCTGACTGCATGCACCACATATACAATTTGGATGATTATGTGATTGATATTACACTTCCCTTGAACTCCAATCTCAACTAGGTCTTTCTCAGAAATGACACATGAGTTATTTATGAGTGAATCATTAGTTATCTGATTGATTACTAGATGTGGTTCAATTCCAAGTTCCACTCTTTGACCTCTCACTAGTTCCTCCATCATTTGGAGGTAGTTAAACCGACTTTGACTTAGATAAACTAAGTTAATTAATTACAACTAAGTCAAAGGAAAATTAAATTAAAATCTTTCTTGGTGCCATTTTCAACAATAAGAGGATAATCAAGAGGATTCTAAGGTCAATAAGCAGGGAGATGGAGAGGATAACTCGACCTTGGATAGTATGGCCAATAAGGGAAAGGGAAGGGTTCTAAAGGTAAAAATTAGGGGGAAACCTCTCAACTAGGGAATAAGAAGGACTCGAGTAAGCTCAATTTCTTCGTCCCCCACGAGAGTGGGCACTATGCATCATAATGTTTGGAGAAGAAGAAGGGGAAGGGGAATTCATAATAAATGATAACATCAAAAAAGTTTAAACTTCATGAGTTTGCAACAAAGTTCAAGGACTTCTAATATTTCTCTTGTCTATCTACCAACACCATCACTAGGAGTGCCTAATACTTGGATAGTGGTTCATCACTTGACATGACAAAGGCATGGAAGTTATTTAGCAGTTTGATTGAGATAGACTTATATTTACATTTGGAGCTTGGTAATGATGCTAAGTATGCAGTGAAGGGTTTTGGAACCATTAAGTTCCAACCATAATTAATATGGATGTTGGAAGAAAAGGATATAATGAAGGATAATTTTGTCTCATTCTCAGTGATTAAGGACCGAAGAAATTAGGTCATTTTCAAGAATAGGCAGGTGCTCGTTCATCTAAAGGAGTCTAGCCCAAACAAAATAGTGGCCATTGAGATTATAGGGAACAACTTGTACAAGTTGAAGGGTAAATGTATTCAGGAATTAGTACATAACACTGATGAACTATGTGAGCTACGACACAAGGAGGATAGGACACCTGCACTATAGTTTGTTGCAGATTTTTAGAAATATTGTGATTGGTCTTCCAGAGTTTAGCATTGAGTTGCAGGGTGTGCACTTGGAAGGAATTCCAATGATTTTTTTTCGAGCAACAAGAGTAGGTCCAAGGGGATCTTGGATCTGATTCACTTAGGTGTATGTGGGATGATGTATATGGAATTAGTAAAGGGAGAACAATACTATTTCATGTTTATTGATGAATGTTCCATGAAAACATGGATCTTCTTCATGAAGACTAAGGATGAGGTCTTTAGTCAGTTTTGGGAGTTCAAGGCTTCAGTGGAGAACCAATCAGTCAAGAAGATTAAGGTCTTGAGATTAGATAATGGAGGAGAGTGCACCTCCAATGATTTCTACAAGGAGGAAAGGATCAAGAGGAATTAGGGAAATTTTGATGTCTAAGATGGGCCTCCTAACGGAATTATAAAATAATAGTGGAAATAATAAAATATGATTAGATTACATTATCAAATTTTAGAGGGAAAAAAGAAAAAAACTATTTTTTCAACTCGTATTTTCAACATATATTCCTATGGTTTTACTCAAATTTCGAGTGGGAACACTCGTTGGAGGCAGAATTTGATTCCTCATCCAAGGATTACCCATGTTACATAATTTCAATTGAACCTGCTACATGATAAATGTGATTGCAATTACGTTTTTTTCTTGCAGTAGAGTCCATCGAAAGTATGCCAATTGGGTACTCCTTGGATGAAGAATTAAATTTTTCATCCAACGAGTACTCCTTCTTGAATTTTGAGTAAAACCTTAGGGAGATAAGTTGAAAACACAAGTTGAAAGGTAGTTTTATTATTTTAGTATTTTTTAATCTTTTTACTTTTTTACTCCAAAAATGGTGAATCATCCCCCATGGTTGACATCATCATGTTGAATCCTATTGGTTCTTATAAATTTTATTTTTGTTGTACATTTTTATTAGGAGTCCCATTTTAGGCCCCAAAATTTCTCTAATGGAGATGATAGTCTCATAAAACTCTCATCATAGTGGGTATGCAGAGAGAAAGAATTGGTCCATCATCATTTCTGCCAAGGTAATGATACATGACCAAGAGTTTCTTATATTCCTTTGAGAAAATACATGAAACAAAACAACATATCTGTAGAACCTAAATCCTCAAAGAATATCAGGGGACAAGATTCCTGAGTATGCATTCATAGGGTTGAAGCTAGAGATAAGGAACTTGCACATATTTGGTTGTCTAATATACATCAGTGTTCCAACCAAGAAGAGGACAAAGTTGGAGCCTTCAATATAGAAGGGCATATTTTTTGGGTACAACGAGACCCCAAAGGTTTACATGATATTCATACCACACAAAGTAATACAATTGTGAGTAGGGATGTTTGGTTTGAGGCTAATTTGGAATCTAAGAAGTATTATGATATGCCACCTATAGTGATTAAAAATGAGCATGAGACTCCAAAGATAGAGTGACATGCCGATATTTCTAGTTTAGGGAGTCAACCTTTAGGTGGTGTTGATATGTGCTGGAAATCTGTCAACCAAGGGGGTCTCCCTGATGTGAATTCCCAATTTGACCTCACATCGTTTGGAATATGAGCCCCATTCGGAGTATCGACCCGATTTCCATGTATTCTTACATATTTTCCTTGGATATAACTGGAAACAAGAGAGAGGAACACATGTGTTCCTTCGAAAATAAAGTAAGTGTGCTTGGTGAGTGTTTGGTTGTAGGTATGTCGAGGTACTTCTACTGTGGAGAGAGAGAAAGGTGAGCCCCTAAGAGAGAGGTAATATTACCACCCTTGTAGAGACACATGCAAAAAATAAGGGTGTGTATAATATCCAACCTAATCATTTCATTAGAAATTATTTGCAATGTACCCTGCCTTGGTTGTACTGAAAATGACAGATTTATGCTTCCTTCTCATACAGGAAATCATGGCAGATCCCAAGAAAAAACAACACCCTGATGTTCTCTTCCTGTTAGTAACACTCCCAACCCAATATGCATTTGTATATACATGTAGTCTCAACTCATTAGCCAAGGTATATCTCAGTTCGTAGTTGATTGTCCCGTGTATATATCTCAACATACGTTTTGCAACCACCCATTGAGCATGCAAAGTTTTCACCATGAACTGGCTCAAGGTGTTAATAGAAAAACATATATATAGTCTTGTGTTGACCAAAAACATCAGAGCCCCAATTAGTTGTCAGTACATAGAAGAATCCACTAGATATGGTCCCACAAATTCACCACATAAATTATTGAATTTTTCTGCCATTAGTGTGGCCATGGATTTGTAATCCACCATGCCAAATATCTCCAAGATTTTGAAAACATATTTTCCTTGTGTGAGGAAAGTATCTCCAGATCTTCTCCACACCTCTAATACCATGAAATAATGAATCAACCCAAGATGTTTCATCTCGAAATTGGAGGAAAACTCCCTCTTACACTAGATGATCAAAGGCTCTGCTCCTGTCATGAACAAATCATCAACATATAAAACCAAAATCAAAGGCATAGCTTGGGCGACCTTGAAGTAGGGGTTCATATTGGCATTGCTTTTGTTGAATCCCAACTTCATCAGGTATCCATCAATCCAAGTATACGAATTCTGGGGGCTTACTTCAATCCATATATAGATTTCTTCAATCTACAAAATAGGTTTCCCTGTCATGTTCCTAAAATACTTGCGGTTGCTGCAGGTAGACCTATTCCTTAAGTATTCCATGAAGAAAGGATGTATTCACATCCATATGATGTAGACTCCAACGCTAATTAGCAGCAATATAAATAATGGAATGGATGGCAATGTATCAAGTAACAATTGTAAATATCTCATTATAATATTCGCCCTCTTCCTAGGAGAATCCTCTGACCACATAACTCACTTTAAAGTTCTCAATAATACCATTAGTTGCATGTTTGATTTTGTATATCCCCTCAGAAATTACAACAGATTTCCCTTCAAGTCTTGGAACAAACTCCCATACATCGTTTTTCATGATGGATTGCAATTCTTCCATGAAAAGAAGGGATGGAAGAAGATGGTAAGGGATGACAACATAAATTAACATGACCTTCTAGGGTGAGGGAGAAATCCACAAAAGAAAAATATTCATCATTGATTTCGTAATATTCACAAAATTTAAGAAAATTAGAAATGTGCTCGTTTCATCTAATATCTCATGCAATTTTTTCATTTGTATTGTTTCACTAGATGCAAACTCGTTCTTGATGGATTTTGGGATTTCTCGTTACAATTTTCCTATTACTCGAGATCGAGTTTTTGATCATAGTGTTGTAATGAATCCATCCTCATACAAATCTATTGTATCGAATTCGGGTCTAAAATGTAAACCTTTCATGAATGTGAGGAATTGTGAGGTTGATCAAATTAAATATTACCTTTGGCTGAAGAGGTCATATTTGTTGACTGCTATGGTGAATAATCAACTCCTAGTTTTTCTTGTGAATGTATTCATGACACCAAAAATCCTCTTGAGTGTTAGCAAGTGCTTGAGTCATTTGTTGAATCAAGTTCCTCTTTTTCATCCATTACATCCTTACTGGTTTCATATGTTCGTTATACTATCATTCCTTTTTAATTCTTTCGATGATTGCAATGCTTGTACAGTTTGTCACTAGTCACAAGAAAATGGTTTGTCATATTCGACATGCAAGGAAGATGGTTATATTATTCAGAGTATTTTTGAAACTTTTGAAACTGATCTGTCTTTGTTATCTTCTGATCGATAACCTCACATCACAAACAGTTCATATGATCATAATATTAATTGTCATTCATTTTATCATTTTCCCATTGGTAGATCTGATGACAATTGTTTCACATTTATTAATCTTTATAGTTTGTCTTACTATTCGGATACTTGTCGAGCAACTGAGGCACTTCAACCTTCGATTATGGTTATGTCAATCCCTCACTATTCTGACAAGCCCTATGAATATGATAAGATCTATGTTCCCTCACAAGATTCTCATATTGATATCGTGACTTTAATTGAAAATTCACGTCTTAAAGGATTTCAAGGTTTTCAAGAGGATTGTTTTGAATTTCACGATCTAATATATGATTTCCTAGAAGCATCTTACTTAGCAAGCCCTTTCTCTAATAACACATTTCGCTCTTTTCTCATTCTTGCTAAGAAGGATGGTACAATTTTTTCTCATTCTTGCTAAGAAGGATGGTACAAATGAAGGCACATTCACAAGAAATTTTAGAGGTTTATTTAATTATGGTTTTCATAAAAAAGGTAAGAATGCGAATTGGGTAGAATTAGTGATTATGACACATTTTTCTACTAACATAAAAGACCTTCAAGTTTATGTGCAAGTTATTCAAGATTTTATCTTTTCTCTTGCAGTACATTACTTTATATTAGTTCTAATTTATCATAGCTTTTTTATTGTAGGTCGGGAACAATTACGGTGGTTACATTCGAAATTTCATTATATGTGACCCCGACCTTCTAGCTGGTTAGGTTAGGATTAGGTCTAGTCACATATTAGTTTACCTACACATTCATCATGCATTCATTCTATGTAGTTTGTCTTGTGTTGTCTAATTTTGGTTTCACATAATGTTTTGGTTTAAGCCTTCTTTTGTTTTGTCTTTTAGTTTCATTTCCTTCTTATTTGTTTTTTTTTTTGTTTTTTGTTTTTGTAAGATCTTGCATGAAGATGCTTTGTTGGCTCAAAAGGAAATGTAGAAAAATAGAAAAGGACTTTGTGACAATGCAACATTTGGCTAACTCTATGTCCTTATTCCTTGTCTTGGTTACACCTTTTGGTCGATAGTGTTCTAATGGAAAATACGATCCTTGCATTAGGAAAGCTTTGTGTCGAACCATGATCTCCATGCCTATTCTAGAAACTTCATGCCTACACTCGAGTATTTATGTTTCAAAATTTTCAAGTTGATCCAATCAAGTAGATAAGGACAATGGGAAAATATAAACGAGCAAACCAATATCAGAGGTCTATATATGCTTCTATGAAGGGAAAATCTCTTCTGCTCTAAATAAGTCGGGATCCCTCTTCTGCACATGAAATAAATAAGTGTCGATGCACAGTCCTATATAAAATAAATAAATAAACGTGAAAGAAGATAAATGTTTCCCGCGCAGAGTGGTGAAGCAAGAAACTCCGTCGGGGTACTATCTAGGCCTGCTGGAAACAGAGCAATTTTTGTGTTTGTGAAGTGACTATGTCGGGTTACTATCCAAGCCTGCTGGCAGTGGAGCAACACCAGAGATGAAAAAATGTAATCTAAAAATTTAAATCTCAAAAATTTTGTTACCCTTTCCTGATTCGAAAAATTGTGTGATCACTAATCTTGTGCTTGTGTTTAATCAAGTAAAGGAGTGAAAGGGACTATGTATATGCATGGAGTAAGTGGGGAATCCATGGTAATATAAATGATGAATCAATGCTCCCTGAAGAACTAGACCTTGCATGAAAGAATTGACCAAGGAAGAGAAGTCGGAGTTCTACTAGTGTGCCACGAAGTGTTATCGCTGCTATAATAGGTGGGGAGGAGTGAATAACACCTTCTAGTTTTGTTAGGAGACCTAGCTAGTTTGAGTAGATATTGAGTGATGCTTTGGACCATGTGGAGGCTATTAGGAGCACATTCAGGGAGAGAAAGACTCCAAATAATTTTCCAAACTTCATAGCATTAATGAGTAGAGTCCTTGAAGAGGTAGTAGAATAAGAGGTTCAAAGGAAATCCATGGTAGAGTATGATGCATGGCATATTCTATTAAGACATAAAGAATACCAAGTTCCAGTTGGCTCTTTAGTAAGTGTCTCTGTCACTAAGAGGGAGTGTTGATGTTTGTATCTTGAACAAGTATTTGTGCATAGGCCTAGGTGTCTAAGTGTGAAAAAGTCATTTAATACACACTTAACCTTAGAAATTACTTTAGTGATGTCTTTTATAAGAAAAAAATGAGTTAATCTAATGAAATGAAAATTCTATTTGCATTAATGAATTATATGAGTCGCAATCATTTATCTTAAGTGAGGTGAGATCTAATTCCAATTGTTGATCTATAGTCATGTGATATTTAATCTCAATTGTCAATCACTTTGGAGATTATAGTTGTGATTCGATCATGACTCCAACTTATAAAAAGAAGTCTAGGCTAAAAGTGAAGACATATTGAGTGAGAAAAATACATTAAGGGAAGGAAATATCAATGATTGGGTGGAGAAGGAATTTCATCCAAGTGTTCTAGGTTCAAGGAAGGTGCAAGGGGAAACAAGGGAGAATCTCCAAATCATCCAAGAAAGTTTTGATCACTTGGATTAGATCCAAGTTATTTTTGTATACAATTTTCTTAGAGGGCCATTATCCTAGTAAGGGATCTTGTGTAGCTTTTGAATATTTAATGAAAAAATGATTTGGTTGGGAAGAAAAATTTTGTCTGTAATGTGTGATTGAGATTAGTTGTTTATTTGCTTCCATTGTTTAGTTTTGTTAAGATCCTAGTCATGCTTTTATTTAGTAGATCTATGATAAATTTATTAGGAAATAAATTTACAAGTTATTGGGTTTAGAAATTGACATGCCTTGGCTTCTTGGCTCAATTTTTTATCATATGAAGGTGTAGCAATGTGCATGCAACCATTTGGAGGCTTCTCAAATCCTAACACTCATATCAGGAGGGAAATGTTTGGGGAAAAAAAATCATATGTGCTCTCAAAACTAGGCTAGACATCATCTGTGTGGTATTGGAGATGTGTCAGGACATCTCTCAAGGTATCTCTACTGCATGTGTGATGAGCTACCTAAAACATACCTTTAAGATCAAGTTATATCAACATCATTATGGACAATAACCATTAAAGTACTGTAGTGGATTCTGGACCATATTCAGTCTTAGGGGCACACAAGTAGTTCACATAAGCCTTGCTTTCAAAGGTATTTCTAACTCCTGATAGGTAAGAAAGTTACCACACTTATGTTAGGGTTTATTATGCAATTAACCCTATTAGGTGCTTCCAACCCCTAAGAGAAAGGGAATTTCATAAGTGGATCCATCAATCTATAAATGCATGTGATAACTAGGGTTATGGAATGGGAAAGACTTCAATAAATTTTTCCATATCCATGGTACCAACTGAAGTAGATCCAACATATCTGACTATAATAATGAGAAGAAGGAGAAATCATGGACGCATGAGTTACCCCTTTCCTTGGCTTGTTTTTTCATCCCCTCTGGTATGCCTTTTAATTTAATTATTTTTATTTCTTTCTTGCATAGTTTAGCTGACCTAATTTTCTTCATGTTTTTCAAATACGCCTTAAATATGTATCAGTTTATTGTTCACTCGGGTTGAGACATTCATAATTTCCTTTTTTTATATAGATAATGAAGTACATAAAAAATAGGTGATGTCTAATGAAGGGGGTAGAGCTCATGCTACACTTTTTCCCACATGATTATTATATGTTTTAACCATGTTTTTCATTTTTCATTTTTATTTGTTTGTGGTTTTATATGATTTTATCTTTCTTTCAGCTGCATCAATATCTTAGGGAAAATTTTTCGGACCCTAATTGAAAGATGTGGATATAGGGTGCTAGTCCCAATGACTGATGAAAACAAACCCAAATAATTGGAAGTGAATATAAGGGAAAAATGGAAGGTGGTAATTATTGATTACCTTAAAAATTCTATATCAATAAGTGCCTCATATTGATGCCCCTCCTAATAGTGGAAGAAGAAGGCCTCAGGGGAGGTCATACTAGACTAGGGGCAATGGATAATCTCCTTGGTTAAGCATGGGAACAAGGGTACAATCAAGAGTGGTCATCATATAGCTTGTATCATGATCGATATTAGCATTCCCCAAACATCAAATGGAAGCGCGTGACTATACAAATGGTTGGCGTACCTTATGATAAATGACTAAGCTTCATTCAAGAAGTATGCTAGATGGGAGAGTGCACTGACCAAAGCATAGGTGGAGAGCTATTAAGTAAATTTATCTATCGATCATCATGGGTTTATTAGTCGGTTGGCTAACCAATGGGAAGACAAAATTTCTCCTAAGGGTTACCCATTTTGGGTGGATAATAGTACCTTTTTATTGCTATTATTGAAAGTGTAAGTGCTTCTCTCAACATTACATAGAGATGGATATCCATTCGCTTCAAATTTCTCTCATGTTAAGTTATATGAAATTGGGATACAATACATATAGGACATGTAAATACAAGTTTTGACATAGGACATGTTAATTTCCAAAATTATATATATATATATATGTAAATACAATTTCTAACACCGTACATGTTAATTTCCTATATATATATATATGTAATTAAAATACTTATAAAATAATGATACAAGTAATTATTATGTGAATGTTAATGTTAAATGACAATTAAATATAAAATAAATTATAACATTCAATATGTATAGAATAGAAATTTAGAAACTAAAACTATGAATTGTAGTTTTTATGTAGTATTTTCAAAATCAAAATGTATTATAAAGATATTAAATTATTGATATTATAAGTTGGAATGTTACTAGAAAATATAAAATAGGATAGATACTAAAACCATAAATGGAAGAATCTCATATATTGTTAATGTTCCTCCATGTCAAAATCATCAATATCTCTACCATTGCCAGAACTATGTCATCCATCCTCCTCTTATATATCCAATCCAATATCTGCATCTAGTGTGGAGCGTAACCCATCAAGAAGATTATTGTCATCAAAAGTGACCGGATTTTGTATTGGTTTATTAAGATCCAAATTAACTAATGTCATATCAACATTGTTTTCCAAGTCTATTGTCAACCACTCTTCCCTCATTTTGTAAATAACAGGAATGTTGGACTACACATACATCACTTTATTTTTGGGAATTCTCAAAACTAATCTTCTTCAAAATATGCAATTTGTGTTCCATGCAGTGGTGTCTGACACAATGAGACACTATCACAAAAAGGCATACAACACATGTTTAACACATATGAAGCACATGTCTAACGCAACATTCCTATTTGCAAACTCCCATGATTTGAAAACACGGTTCCATGACCAAATTTGGAAGCTTGAAGAGTAAGAGTGCAACTCAGACTTGGAAAAATATTGATTGATTTGAGTGACTAGTATTATTTTCCTTCTCTTTTTATAATGCTACATGAAGATCTTCAATTCTTTGTGAATGTTGCTTCAAAATCTAGCAGGTCTTGTGAGAGACCTAATAAAGGGAGGCTTCTCGGTATAAGTCACCTAAAATATATTCTAAGGAAATAGCTCAAGGGTGACAACTTTAATAGGCTCAGATATGGCACTTATACTTAGAACAAGAGGGGCTTGTAGCCTATGGTTTAGATAATATGCTACACAAATGACACACTTAGGCATACAAGACCAAGAAAATACTTGCAAGAAATATATTATTAGCAAAATGGAGCATGTTGACGGGAAAATATGTCCGGCCAATAGTAGGGGATCTCCCCGGTAGAAAGTCCCAATTAGACTTTGAACCGTTTGGAGTAGGGATCCCGTCCGGGGTGTGGGTCCGGCTACCGCTTAAATGCTTTCTCTTCGGTCTCGAACAACCTGATTGAATCTGCAAACATACACTCATTCACATGATACATAATACATGACTGATGTATCAAACCAATATATGACACTGTGCGTAGCAAGGTAATAGACGAAATGCATACGCCCATGAAGTGTCGTTAGCAACACATCTATGGGATAATGCATGCAAGATAATCTGACCACCAAAGAAACAGTTCTTAATGGCGAGAATATCCCTTAACTCTCCGAAAGATATAACGAGATGCTAATAAAACAGTTCATTAACATTCATCATACGAGTAAATAGTAACTTTGAGTATCATCAACATAATCACAGATAGCTATGGAGCATGAATGATACTATTAATAACACAGATTCATTAATCAAACGATATTCTGAAACTGTACGCAGAATACACACAGTGTTATCACAGCTAAACACATCATCCAATCAAAGGGGTTTTAACAAGTATTTGTATTACATATGTCAAGAGTATGGTTCTTCAATTACAATGCAATATTGCTCTTCAGTCCACCAAAGAGAAGCCCCTTTACTATGTGCCCCACAGGGGTATTTATAGATTCAAGAAACGCCCATATGGCCTTCCGACGCTTCAACTTCCCGACGGTTCAGCTTCCCTGCGACCTTTGCCGAACATGCGACCTGCGACCAGAAGATTGCGACCTGAAGATTTGCGACCTGCGACTTGGGCGCAGGTGCGACTTGCGACCTGGGGGACAAAATGCGACCTGCGACCCAGTAGTTAAACTATGGAGGTGGTCGCGTAATTGAGAGGTCTGGAGCGTCTATCTTCTTCTCCTTGAGGAAGTCTTGCCAGGCCCGGTAATCTGCTGCTATAGGGGAGACTAGAGAGGTTTCTTCTTTTAACCGATGCGTACATTCCAAAGCATTTGGTATCAGAGTCTCCTTCTTCTGGGAAATCTGGATGGATAGGGAGGCAAGCTTGGTATAAATTTGTACTGGAGTGACAAGCAGTCGGTTTAGGTTCTCTTGTGATGCCTCAAATTCTGGTGCGGCAGCAGCTTGTCTCAAGGGTTGCAGAAAGGACTGAATTTCCTGATCTACTTGCTCCCAGTCTTTAGTTTCGTCCAGTGCCCCCAACGACGGAATGTGATGAAGAGCGTTCATGGAGTCTATATCACTGATCAGGTGATTATATGCAGACACCACCTTGTCCAAGTCTTTGACCAGCTTGTCTTTGGATTGCATCTTCATCCGGATTTGTACTTTGGCATCTTGTGTGTGACCCCAATCCTTCTTAGGCACATTTTCGGGAGCTTGCTGGTACTGCGCTATCCAGTTTATCATTTTGTCTAAAGCTGCCGAGGCCTCCTTGAGCCGCTCATGCTTCACTTTGGTTTCCGCTCGTGCCTCTGCTAATGGGGCCACTGTTTGTTTTAGGGCGAGCATTTCTTTGTATACTTGCTGCATGGTCGTTTCCAATACGTCACATTCTTTCATGACTGCTAGTGGGACCTCATTGACTTGGGAAGGCTTACCTTGGAGCTGTCGCACTTCACTCTCCAGTACTGCTTTCTCCTGTTCCGTTGCTTTTAGCCTGTTTTGTAGGGAGATAATCTCCCTGCTCATTCTAGTGACATTTTCCTCCGTAGTTGCGGCAAAGGCGGTACCTGCTGATGCTATCATTACAGGGTTAGTCCTTGTATCTGGGACTATGTCCTTTCCAGTGGCGACCGTAGATATGGCGGAATGGCTTTGCGCCAAGGCTTTTCTTCTCTCTTGCCGTATTTTGAAAGAGAATTGGTCAAATGTCAATCTAGTCAGGTCGAAGACCTCTTCTTCTTGTTCCCCGGGAAAATCGTCATCAGGGAGGATACTTTTCTTGCCACTCGGAGGAATGTCCAGGGGAGATATGTCGATATCATCTATCAATTCATCCTCTCTATCCTGTGTTTGTCCTTTTTCTTTCTCCTTTTGCTGGCGCTCGACTTCTGCCTTGTCATGTTCCTCCTTCTTCCTGCGCTCTGACTCTGCTTCTGCTTCTTTTTCTGCTTTTCTCTTTCGCTCTGCTGCGGCGGCTTGTTCTGCCTTCTTTTGACGATCGACTTTGTCAAGTTCTTCTTTAAGTGCTTGTTCTGCCGCCGCCTGTGCTTCCTTTTCCTGTCTTTCCTTTTCCTCAGCCTGCTTCTTTTTTCGCTCTGTTCTGGCATCTTTCTTGCATTTCTCTTCATCCTCCTTCATTTTCTTTTCCTCTTCCTTCTTGGCTTGGGCTTCTGCGGCCCTTTGCTGATCTGAGGTGTCAGGCCCTGTACTGGTCCGTGTTCTTTTATCTTTGGAGGAAGAAGCGCCTCCCAGTTTATGGCTCCTATCTTCTAAATTCTGGTGATCCTCTTCTTCTTGGTCAGAGTCGATCCCCGGAGCTAGATGCCTGTCTGCGTTGTACCAGTTTCTTCTTTCGTCCTCTGCCGGGCGCTCGACATGCTGATAACTCCATCTAAAATTGGCTCTTTTACAATGCTCAGGGACTATCCTGACTGGGTCATAAGTTCGGCAATCCAGATTTCTGAAGTGGTAACTTTTTACCTCTTCCCCTTCACACCCTACTTCTTTGAAGTCCTTGACTGTATAAGCACCAATGGTGAGAGGTAGAGCGGGCCAAGGTTTCTTCTTCCCTTTGGAAAGGACATTGGAGAAGCCCGAGGTCATCTGGGAACATACCTCCTGCATGAGCACCTTATCGGTAATAAACTTAGGCAGAGCATGTGGTGCTTTGAATGAGCCAAACACTCGGATGATTGTAAATTCAGCGAATGGAAACCAGTGTGCCACCTGACCTAGTGTCTCCATTGCTCGCCAAGACATGCAGGGGGTGTCTTGACCAAAGAGTTTCCCGTAAAGGGCGGGAATGAATATATGAGAGATTTGCTCAATATCTGACTTGTATCTGGATTCCCAGAATACCTTGGTCTGCAAATGGATTGCCCGGGTCTGTTCGGAGTCCCAGTTATGTGGCCATCCCTCAACATGCAGCTGGGCACAGACAGCATCTAATAAATACGAAGCCACATAAAATTCTGACGGCGCTCCCTCATCTGGGGCTAAAGCTGAGGCCAAATTTGTGTGCATGGAGCCCATTAATATACCAGCCCAATTGAACCGAGTGCCGTGTACTGTCATGTGTTCCATAATGGTTGCCCATGTTCCGTTGAAAGTGGTAGCATCCGAACGTCCGTACACTCTGCACAGCATGGCGGCCACTAACTTATACACCTTCCTCAGACTGGCCACCGGGTACTCCTGGTCTTTCTTGATTTTAAATTTATCTGGTTCCGCCCACCATTTTCTGATTGTATCAACCATCGGTACTTCATTTGCGGAAAACCATCTTGGGGTAAAATTTACCTCTGGTTGGGGTAGCGAGTAGTAGACCTGTGCCTTTGAGCTCTCCAACGTTGCAAAAGCTTTACCTCTACTATCTCGAATTGCGCAATTCTTAGGATCCGTCTTCTGTATGATCCAGTCTAACATTTCAGGGCACGGAAAGAATGGCGGGATGTGACCCTGCTAGGTGCAATTTGGATTTCTTAACCTTCAGATATACTTCCCGGTCCGGGAGATCTTCTGGGAACTCCTCTTCTGGTATGGCGAACTCACGGTATACTTCATACCACCTGAGGCTGTCCTCCTTTGCGAAGGTGCAAAGGGTGTCTCTGTATATTGGTGGAGGAGATGTTTGCATGTCTGTGTCTGACTCTTCCTCCACCACCAAGCATTCTTCGATACCCGGTGCCATATTGCTAGAGCTTCCGGGAGAGGACCTAGACAGACTGCTTCTAAATGACTACAGATTCAAGAAAGAATCCTGTGATGAGAAAGATGGCGATAACGGCAACAAAGTCTACACATGCGAGCTGACTAATCGTTTGGGCCGCAGGACGCTGATCTACAGCATTCACATATGCACTACACGGCGTATCAGGGTTGCAGTCGCTAACAAGGTCGCTAATTCTCGCGACTTTGGCGCAACGGGCCGCCTGTGTCGCACTTGAGCTCGCCGCTCCAGCTAGTTTAGCCGCTGATAATGTGTCTCAAACGGAAAAATATACGTGCAGATTGAAAGGGTCTAAACTGGAAATAAGGCACAGCCATGAGGAATTTGGCAAGACACGGGTGACCCTGGGGTTTGTGGGAACCAAAACAAGAATAAAACTCAACCGGGAACCCTATCTTCTCACCAGCAAGTAATTAAGACCATGGGGTGGCTAGATTTTAGCAAGAAATGCTGGGAAAGGAAACACAGGGAGGAAATGGCAACTTACCCGGAAGAAAACGCGCCAGCCGACCTGTCAGAGCAATTCCACGATTTTCGCCGCGAGTCACAAATGCGACCTAGCGACCTGCCCTTATAAAAAGGAGTTGCACGTGCGAGCAATAAATGAGGTCGCAAGTTGGTAGTTTGCGACCTCGCGACCTTAAGGTCGCTGGGTCGCAAGGTCGCTGAGTCGCTAATCCCCTAATACTTCATTTTGCGACCTCGCGACCTTGCGACCTTAGGGTCGCTGGGTCGCAAGGTCGCAAATTGCCTGACTTTTGACTTTTGCGACCTGGCGACCTGGCGACCTTAGGGTCGCAGAGTCGCATAGGTCGCATGGGTCGCAAATCATGGATCCGCGACTTAGCGAATTTCTCTTAAAAAATTTACTTGGCTTTTTTCTTCTTTAGTTTCAAAAGGGGCTCCAAAATTTTTGAAGTGTGTGTTATTATTTTTGTATTTTTGGAGGGTGTTGTAGGGGCTACAACAAATGGTGATTCACTGGATGAATTCAGAGTCTCTGCTGATGAAGGGTCGATGAGGGAGGAGGGAGGGGTCCGATAATAGCTTGTTCTTTTACCTCAGAGTGTTATTCCAACAATGAAAAATGACGTGCATGTAATAAGGTCCAACTAGCAAGAACAACCTCAAATAGTCCAACGTCAACCTAGGAAGAATTCTCGACCCTATCTCCTAGCCCTAACGACTTTCCTTAAAGGATTGAATTAGTAAAGAGAGAGAAAATAATGAAGTTTTAAAAATTTTTGACCATTTATGTAGCAAGAAGCCTGAAAATTTCCCCGTCCAAACATTGGGAAAACTTAACGGCCGGACCTTAGGACAAACTTCCTTTTCCGTTTGGTATGTAGGTCTGGATTGGATTTAAAGGACCAGCTCTAATAACTAAAATGGGTTGGTGATGGGTTGATTTGAATGGGTGAAAATGGGACTAAATTGACTGAAATAAAACTATTTAATTTAAACTAAATACTGATAAAGAAATTCTAACACTAACCCGGGTAATTATATGTGAATACAACTTAAGATTGTTCCAATTTAACAATAACCATAAAAATGTATTATCATTTAAATTGAAATGTGCAGAAACAAATAAAGATAACTTTGTTTAAGAAATTAAACAGAGTTGTATTAGCATATTGCATTCATCATTGTATACCATCTATATATACTTATGAAAAATAACGTTTTAATTATACTCATAAATGATATATAAAAAGAAACGTTGTAAAAACCAAATATATATAAATGATAGCAAACTTTAAAGCGAATATCATAAGACAAAAGAAATCAACAGTGAACAAATAGAAATACCTCATTCATCTTGAAGACTTTCAAATGAAATCTGATACTCTAATCCAGTAACTCTGATGCAAAATCAAATTTCAAGGTACAAAAATGCAACACTTCAAAGATAATTCCGCATAAAAATCACCAGATGTGATCCTTTTAAAAATATATAAGACAGTGGAGTACAGAAATGTAATCTCCAAGTCAAAAAATATTAAGATCCAGGACCCTTCTCTAAATGCATGAGAAGGGTTTAAATACTACTTAGCTAAATCTAAAAATAGTCTATTACAAAAATTAAGGATTCGGTTCAATGACCGTCCTTTTCCTAGGCTGAAATACAGTATAATTAAAACTAAATCTAACTATCTATGAACTTGATCTTTAAATTTGCAGGCATCTAGCATAGTTTCGAGAAGATGTGGTTGACCGACTTCAGAATTCAACTGTCCTGAAAAGACAGAGTCGGCAAGTGTAGGCGCAATATTCTCTGTAGCATTGATGATACAATTAAGCGCACTGTGCTGACTGTGTGGCTTCACCAAGTACGTCCAGTATGAGTCCCAATTTAATCTTGTCAGCCCTTGGATAGATTTTGCTCTTTCTTCTGCCTTTTTCCTCCATTCTGTTTGCAGTTGATGTGCCTGTGGGAGATATCCTGGAACAGTTTCTGAAATCAAATTAGCTTTGTGTAAATTATCATTTACACAATCAGTAAGAGTGTTTTCCGCTGTAGCCGCCTCCTATGCTGCCTTCTGATTTGTGCATCCTCTTTACTGGAGCTTTTTGTTTTGCCATTAATTTTGCAATTTCATCTCAATTTCGCTTTGCCATTTTCTCCTTTTACTTCTTTTTAATATCATATTTCAGCTAAGGTAGTTTCTTCTTTATAGATTCGATCTTTCGCAGTAATTTTTCTCTTTGCCGAACACGCTCCACATCTTATTCTTGCTCAGCATTAAGTGCCTTGAATTTGGTCAATGTTTCTTCATTTTTCTTTACAGTTATTTCAAGTCTCTTCAACTCCCGACTTTTCTCAATAAGAGCTTTATGTTTCCCTGAGAGCTCCTGATCTCCAATAGCTTTTTCAGTCACTTCTAAAAGCTCTATAGGGGATAATTTGGCAAACTCACATACCCTATCTTGTGGTAGAAACTGTGTCAAATTGCCCACTTGGATATTGAACTTGTGAACAGCGTCTAAAACATCCTTTTTGGTACTGTCCGCCCGTGTTTGTTTTTCTTCAATGGTTCATCTCTTTTGGTCCACTCCTGTGTGCATTCTGACAAATTCGCATGTTCTCTGGCAAAATCTTCCATGAATTGCTTATTATAAGTCGCCTGAGGTTCCGACAACTTATACATCAGCCTCACATCTTCCGTGGTGAATGACCCGATTAGCTCTTGAGATGGAGTTCTAAATTGCCTATCTGAAATATCGGTGCTGTCCAGCACCCATTTCACCATGTCCGTATATGGGAGAATCCTCGGCCTTGCCGCTATCCTATGCAGAAATGAGCAAGCCAGTTCTTTAAGAGTTGCCTCAGACGTATTACTGGAACCTGCTGTAGCCGCAACTTTCAATACCACAGGATTTTCTTCTTCCAACAAATTATACATTCCTTCCCATGTGGTTATACCGGCATCCTTATTGCAAGCGGTGTCTGCATACAGTGAAGCCATTTCTCTGTTTTCAGAATTCGAGCTCTTCTCTTTCTTACCCATAATGTTTAGTGAAAGCTTTGTATAGACGTTTGCTCCTTCGTGCCTGCGTTTTACGAGTTAAATGAGAGTAATGGCATGAGAAAGGTGATGAGACTATTTTAAATGCAAAGGCGGATGAAATATATTATTTTAACGTGAAATGACTTTCAATCAAAACAAAATCTCATTTACCATTAATTGTCAATCCAATCATTTAATCCAATCATTAAAGCGCATAACAGATATTGATATATGGGAAGATTGTCTTTGAACAACGCGATTTTATGAATATGCGACATTGTGATCTGCGATTTGCTACGCAATATCGCAATATCGCAAAATGAAACCATCGTAATTTTAAAAATAGCGCAAAAGCGCAAATTGCGAAATAGCGCAAAAGCGCACATCGCAATTCTCGCAAAAGCGCAAAATTGTAAATAGCGCAAAAGGTATTCGTTTAACATTTCTGTTTTCTGCGCTATGCGATCTGCGACCAATATGTTTATTGTATAGGCTTTTTGGGATCGCATTATCGCAAAAGCGCAAAATTGCATTTTCAGTTTTATAAAAGATATATACCATTTTGCGATGGATGTGCGATTTTGTTTAAAGAACAATTTTATTGTAATCTATCATAAACTTAAGTGTTTCTTAAGGTTCTTTCTAAGTGATTTCTCTAAGTTTATGATAGAAAGTTTTATTTGAAAAGGAAAACAAATCCTAATTGATTTTTTGGATTTTTTTAACTAAGGGTCCCCATTTATTTAGCATTATTACTAATATTAAATAAAAGAAGGCTGCGTCGGGTCACATTAGTTATTCTTTGGTCTTATGTGGAAGCCAGGGACTACTAACTACTTGGGTGATGGAGTATAAGGGGAAATTACCTTGTAAATATCAAGCCCTTGAAATGAGTAAGGTTGAAAACCCTAAATTTCCACTTTAAAAATGATAACTATCATTCAATACGAGGATAAAAGCAAGATAAAATATCTCTAGAAGGTTCTCAAGGGATTTTCAAGATTTTGGTTAATTTTCACAGTATTTTATGTTGTAATAATCACTTAAAACAATTTCATCCAATTTAACTCACCCCAGTAACAATTAAGCAATTATAGATAGAACAATAGACAATAATGCACAATAGAAGAAAGGCAATAACAATGAGACAGATATTTTTTGTCAAAGACCAAGGAAAAACCCCACAAGGCGGAAAACCCAAATCAATTCTTCTTCTTCTTTAGTCAATTAATGTTCAGCATGAGATACATAGTCCAATAGTACATCCAATAACCAGTCAAAGTCAAACCTTTGACTACTAAGGGAATGAGAGCCAAACCAATTCAAATGAGAGATAAATAGTCAACATTGCTACCAGTCAACAGTCTGGTCAAAGGGGCCAAATTTGAGCTTACAACTACCATAGAAAATTTCAGTCAATCATAGTCAAATTCTGTCGTCAAAGAGCTAGTCAAAACCATCGGTCAAATATTTAGTCAATTCCTAGAACTTTAATCAACGTTGACAACGGGTCAACCTCAGTCAAAGAGACCAAAAAATATATGAATACACAATCAACTCAAAGTAAAAGGCTCCTGAAAATTTTATCCTCCATGACAGTCCAAAAACTTGGTCAAACTAGAACCAAACCATCCAAGTCAATGAAAGTCAAACAAAGAGAAGAATGTCGGTCAACGTAGAGAAAGAAATGACTCCTTTTGTCTCCTTCGCACATGTGAACTCATCCTTGAGATTTCAAATTGACGTGTGATGATGTGATGTCCAAATGAGGCTCCAATGATGGTATATTTATACGAGGTTCATGAGGGGTCTTTTCCACTTGAGAGCCAACTGGGCCAAGGCCCAAAAATACAAATTTCCTCCATGATTTTGATGATGAAATTCTGATCATAGTTTCCATTTTCAACACTCCCTCTCAGCTAGGGAGGTGTTTCTCATTGCACCATAAGTCTCATCTCGGATGTACATGTCTGAGCATAATAGAAGATCATATAATCTCATTTGAACAATGACGACTCACTCCAAAGAAGAAGAAGAATGATACACACGACAATAGCGGAGATCGATTTACCACAACCAAGTCCATGGTTGTCATAAATGACCTTGGTAAATATCATACACACCTTATGTCCATTTACTGACCCTCACCCAACTTTATCCTTAGTAATTCAAGTGGTAGAACACTTGCATCTAATACTTAGGGAGATCAATTTACCATAACCAAGTCCATGGAAGTCACGTTCGACTTTGTTAAAGATCACACACATCTAAGTCTCCTCACCCACTGGCCAAATGGGTGGAAATCATAGAAAGCTTAACCATCTTAATATGTCCCTTGGTAAATAAAGACTCAAAGTTGAATTGTGGGTAGGATGCATACAGGGGCATGTACTCAACCAAGTCCATTTCTTCAAGGAGTACCCTTGGACCCAACAACCTCGCTGCTCATCCCCCCCTCTCCAAGTCCATGGCTAGTTGAAAGACTGAGGGAAGAATATATGCTTAGTGTTCTTAATAAATAGTGTTCCCTCTCGGGGAGGGATACATTCTCCTGCACTCTAAGTTTATCTTTAAAGAATATGGATTTTTCTTTCGGCTAAGGCTTGGTGAGAATGTCTGCAACCTTCTCATCTTTCGAGATGTATTGGAGCCTCACTTCTACTCTCTTTGCCATATCTATGATAAAGTGGTACTTGATCTCGACGTTCTTCGAATTGTTATGGAATATTGGATTCCATGAAAGTAAGATCCTACTTTGATTTTCATAGTATATCATAGTCATATCTGGCACATGATTAAATAAATATGCAAAGAGATTCCACAACCAAACTGCCTCACAACTAGCCATACTAGTTGTAATGTACTTTGCCTTGGTTGTATTGACAACGACAGATTTATGCTTCCTACTCATCCAGGAAATCACGACATATCCCAAGCTAAAACAACACCCTGATTTTATCTTCCTATCATCCAAGTCAACGAAAGTCAAACAAAGAGAAGAATGTTGGTCAACGTAGAGAAAGAAATGACTCCTTTTGTCTCCTTCACACGTGTGAACTCATCCTTGAGATTTCATATCGACGTGTGATGATGTGATGTCCAAATGAGGCTCCAATGATGGTATATTTATATGAGGTTCATGAGGGGGATTTTCCACTTGAGAGCCAACTAGGCCAAGGCCCAAAAATACAAATTTCCTCCATGATTTTGATGATGAAATTCTGATCATAGTTTCCATTTTCAACACTCCCTCTTAGCTAGGGAGGTGTTTCTCATTGCACCATAAGTCTCATCTCGGATGTACATGTCTGAGCATAATAGAAGCTCATATAATCTCATTTGAACAATGCCGAATCACTCCAATGAAGAAGAATAATGATACACATGACAATAGGGGAGATTGATTTACCACAACCAAGTCCATGGTTATCATAAATGACCTTGGTAAATATCATACACACCTTATGTCCATTTACTGGCCCTCACCCAACTTTATCCTTAGTAATCAAGTGGTAGAACACTTGCATCTAATACTTAGTAATCAAGTGGTAGAACACTTGCATCTAATACTTAGGGAGATCAATTTACCATAACCAAGTCCATGGAAGTCACGTTCGACTTTGTTAAAGATCACACACACCTAAGTCTCCTCACCCACAGGAAAAATGGGTGGAAATCATAGAAAGCTTAACCATCTTAATATGTCCCTTGGTCAATAAAGACTCAAAGTTGAATTGTGGGTAGGATGCATACAGGGGCATGTACTCAACCAAGTCCATTTCTTCAAGGAGTACCCTTGGACCCAGAAACCTCGCTACTCATTCCCCCCTCTCCAAGTCCATGGCTAGTTGAAAGACTGAGGGAAGAATATATGCTTAATGTTCTCGATCAATAGTGTTCCCTCATGGGGAGGGATACATTCTATTGCAATCCAATTTTATCTTTAAAGAATATGGATTTTTCTTTCGGCTAAGGCTTGGTGAGAATGTCTGCAACCTTCTCATCTTTCGAAATGTATTGGAGCCTCACTTCTCCTCTCTTTGCCATATCTATGATAAAGTGGTACTCGATCTTGATGTTCTTCGACTTGTCATGGAATATTGGATTCCATGAAAGTAAGATCCTACTTTGATTTTCGTAGTATATCACAGTCGTATATGGCACATGATTAAATAAATATGTAAAGAGCTTCCACAACCAAACTGCCTCACAACAAGCCATACTAGTTGCAATGTACTTTGCCTTGGTTGTATTGACAACGGCAAATTTATGCTTCTTGCTCATCCAGGAAATCACGACATATCCCAAGCTAAAACAACACTCTGATGTTCTCTTCCTATCAGTAACACTCCCAATCCTATCTACATTTATGTATACATACAGTTTCAACTCATTCGGTGAAGGTATATCTCAGTCCATAGTTGATCGTCCCATGTATATATATCAACACATGTTTGGCATCCACCCATTGAACATGCAAATTTTCCACCATGAACTGGCTCAAGGTGTTAATATTAAAACATATATCCGCTCTTGTGTTGACCAAAAACATTCGAGCCCCAATTAGCTATTAGTACATAGAAGGATCCACTAGATCTGGTCCCACAACTTCACCACATAACTTCTTGAAGTTTTCCTCCATCGATGTGGCCATGGATTTGCAATCCGCTGTGCCAAATCTCTCCAAGAGTTTGACAACATATTTTCCTTGGCTAAAGAAAATCTATCCAGGTCTCTGCCACACCTCTAAGCTGAAGAAATAATACATCAACACAAGATATGTCATCTCGAATTCCGAAAGCTCCCTCTTACACTGGATGATCAAAGGATCTGCTCTTGTCATGAAAAAATCATCAACATATAAAATAAAAATCAAATGCATACCTTAGAAAACCTTGGAGTAGAGGTTCATATTGACATTACTTATGTTGAATCCCAACTTCATCAGGTATCCATCAATCCGACGATACCAACTCTAGGGGCTTACTTCAATCCATATATAGCTTTCTTCAATCTACCAAAATGGGTTTCCCTGTCATGTTCCTCAAATCCCCATGGTTGCTCCAGGTACACCTCTTCCTTAATTATGCCATGAAGAAATGTTGTATTCACATCCATTTGATGGAGACTCCAACCCTGATTAGAAACAAGATCAATAGTGGAATATGGTAGTGTGTCGAGAAAAAACTACAAGTATCTCATCATAATATTATCCCTCTTCTCGGGATAATCCTCTGGCCACAAACCTTGCTTTAAAATTATCAATACTACCATTATATGCATGTTTTATTTTGTATATCCACTCGAAAATCACAACAGATTTCCCCTCAAGTCTTGGAACACCCTCCCATAAATAAATTTTCATGATGGATTGATATTATTCGGCTACGAAATCTGTCCAAACTTGTTCCTTCACTACTTCTTCAAAGTTGTAAGGTTCAAATTATTTGATTTCACTCTTTAATGCAACATATCCATAATATCTTTGAGGCTTCTTTCTCTCTTTGAAGGTGCCTCTCATGGAAAAATTCCTCTCTGCATCGTGTAAGGTATCACGAAGCCACAAGGGTCTCTTCCTCATGGGAGGATCAAAAGGAGGAGGATCCAAAGGTAACACAGGCTCAAATGGAAGGTCAAGCTCAATCATGGATGGCTTTTCATCTACATCCATAGAATAATATCTTCTCTCAATGCTAGCAGGGACATGAGAGTCCCTTACTTTTCCAAGGGCATCATCTTCATCAAAAATCAAATTCTGACTAAAATCAATGTTCTTGTGACCTAGCACCTATATCTTGTAAGCTTTAGAATTTTCACAATAAAAAACAAATTTACCTTTCTTTCATGAAGAATTTAACTTGGACCTCTTCTCCTTCAGTACATGAAAGTAGAGAGGGAAATCAAAGATTCTCAAATTTCCAACTTCTGGTTTCACACCTGTAAATACTTCTTGAGGAGTCTTATCTCCCAAGTTTTGATGAGGACTCCTATATTGGACATATACACTAGTATTTGTAGCTTCTCCCCATATAAACATAGGAAGATTTTGATAATGAATCATGGATTTGGCTTCTTCCAATATGGACCTATTCTTCCTCTCAACAACTCCATTTTGTTGACGGTTGTATGGAACAATCACTTCCCTCTTAATCCTGATTTCCTTCCAAAAATATTCGAAGTCATTTGAAGTCTATTCTCCTCCATTATCCATCCTCAGGATTTTGATCTTCTTCCTAATTTGATTTTCCACAAGAGCCTTGAAGTCCTTGAACATGTTGAAAGCCGACTCCTTAGTCTTCAAGTAAAATATCCAAGTCTTACAAGAGAAGTCATCAAAAAAGATAATATAATATAAGTATCCTCCAAGATATGTCACCAACATGGGCCCACAAAGATCAGAATGAATGATTTGAATAATCTCTTTAGATCTGTTACTACTAGAATGAATGATTTGAAGAATCTTAGGAATCCCTAAAACCATTCTGCTCATGTCAGGAAAAGCCTTGTAATCAAGGTGAACAAATATCCAGTGCCAAATCTCACACTGATTAGGGGTATCATGGACCAATGCTTGAATTGGTCATCCAAAAACTTTGTATAGGACTTCATTTCTGACACCAAGTGTGAAGGTTTCCCTCAAATTAGATCTCCTTGGCCAAGCAAGGAATTTTCCATTCACAAATGAAACTCTAAATCCTTTGTCTTCCATGGAAGAAATGGAGACAATATTAATCTACAAGCTTGACACACACAACACAGCTTATAGATGAAGGGTTTCACCAAATTCCAAATGAAATAAATTTGAGAGGAGTTCATGATACCTAGTAAAATGTCTAGATTCCCCACTATCCTCTAGCCAACTATCAATGTTATCTGAAGATGAGCTAGAAAGAGTAGTAACAAGATAATATTCATATTGAGTATTAACAACATTATTGTCATGCCTTATGTCCTTGGACCTATTTTGAGGACGTTGGGACTCTTCAACACTTGCATGGGAAGAAAAAAGTCCTCTTCTCATATTGTTGAAGTTGTTGATGATTCCATTTTTGTTGTTGTTGGGCCTTTTAGAATTTATTATATCTGGACAATCTCGAGCAATGTGGCCAAATTTGTCACATCTATAAAATTGGACTTTGGGAAAGTCCCTTCTATTATTATTGAATGCTAGAGCTGACTTCTTTGGCTTCCATTTGGAAGATATTCCTTTCCCTTTTCCTTTCTTGACACTGGCTACAAAGGTTCTAGGTCCTCCTTCATATTGTCTCTGAATTCTCCCTCTGGAAATTAGCATGGATTCCTCTTGAGTAAAATTTCCCAAAATCTCATCAAATGTAGGGTTCTATTTTCTGCAACTAATGCTTGTAATAAATGTCTCCCAAAACATGGAGATCCCACCAAGAGTCATATGCACAATCTCTCTATTAGCTATGGCTTCTCCGATGGAAAAAATTTGATCTCGTATTTGAGAGATTCTCATGAAGAAGGTTGTTATAGATTCAGAATTAGACATCTTGATGTCAACTCAGAGTAAAAGTCTCTTGAAAATCTCGGCCTCCAAGACAGTCTAAAAACTTGGTCAAACCACAAGCAAACCATCTAGGTCAACAAAATTCAAATAGAGAGAAGAATGTTGGTCAACAAAAAAAATACTCCTTTTGTCTCCTTCGCACGTGTGAAATCGTCCTTGAGATTTTAGATTAATGTGTGATGATGTGATGTCGAAATGAGGCTCCAATGATGGTCTATTTAGATGAGGTTTGTGAGGGGTATTTTCCACTTGAGGGTCGACTTGTTGTTCTTAGGGCAGACTTGGTCAAAGCCCAAAAATATAAATTTCCTCCATGATTTTGATGATGAAATTCTGATCATAGTTACCATTTTGAACAATTCTTAATTAAAGAATGCAATATTTCACTAAACAAATCATATAAGGATATACATTTAGACAAGGAATATATAAACTATACAAAAACACATTACATAAAATAACTGTAAAAAAATATTCAACAATAAAATTACTCACAAGATATCGATGAACAATCCTTCATTATCCCAAAATGACATCTCCACAACAAGGACTAGTCTCTAATAACAAAATATCCACAAATATCACATCTCCACAAGATTATTGAGGTACAGGATCTAGGCCGAAATATTCTAAGGGGCCGAAATAATCCATAAGTGATGATGATATGAAGTGTGAGGTGACATTTTATTTATATGATGTCTACCTTACCTAATTTAGCTAAGAAGTCCCTAAAACAATTTTGATAATGAGTGAACACAAGTAAACCTTGGGTTACAAGTCAACACACTAGCTTAACATGAAATTATGCCAGAATAGACCCACACATGTAATCAATAAACCTCTAAAATAATGACATCATTCCCTTTTTGGGTTCCAAATGTTGAGTGATGGAAAAAGGAAGGTTGAAGGTCTCTCCAAGTTGCATGGTCATCCTTCATTTGAGGAAAATTCCTCAAATAAAACCTCAAAGAAACTCCATAGGTCCCAAATCAAGCTGGGGTGCCCCCATTTTATCTCCATGGGCCTCCAATGTTCAACATAATTCCTCCTTTCTCCAGAGTTAGGGCTCCATTAGGTGCAACAAACACTCCCTAGTGTTCTCATGGAAGACCAACCTCATCTAGGTTCTAAATCATGACCTGCACATTATATAGTGTTAAGGCTAGCCCATGGGCATGTTGGGTCCAGTGATGTAATAATCAAGAATCATTTGTGCTACAAAAAAGAAGATCAATGTCCATGGGTCCTAGGGGTACACTAGGTTGTGTATCAACTACTCAAGTCATCATACTAACCAACACTCTGATGTAAGCGGGAAATGTTGCATTTTATAATTTCCGACCTCTTTGTAGGGCCTGGGTACCTTTGGAGTGGGTGTACTCAGGGCTTGTGCTACTATGGATCATTTGACAAGACAAACTTAAACTCAAGTGAAAACAACTATTCATTAGAGACTATGATCATATATGCATCTAAGTTGACCAAACTTACATGTTAAGGGCATATTGGTATTTCAAACTGGGATCACCTTCCATTATCTAACTAGACCAAGTATCGTGAAAGTGTTCCCTACCTTATTAGGAGTGGATAATAGTCAACCCTATTAGGTGCCTCCAACCCGCAATGGGAGGTGGAATTTCGAAGGTTAACCCTTCAATCAATAGGCGTTGGTGTAAATAAATGAAAATTGAGGGCAAATGATTCATATCCAAGTGCCATGGTTAAGAGGACTAGTTAATGAGAGTCCACATATTGAGTGTATGGATGTAATAGAGGGGGAAATTGTGGAGTGATAAGTTACCTTGTTCGAAATTCTTTTTTGACCCTTCTAGTGTTTCTTTTACTTCTTCATAATAATTCTTTTATTTTGGGTGCATAGCTCAAGGTTTAGAGATTTCTCTTCATGATATATCATTTAATTTACCCCTTAAGATGAGTAAATTTATCGCTCATCAAGGTTGGGACATGCAAGGGTTCCTTTTGATGAGATGGAGCATTAAGTGCTCAAGAACAGGGTGATGGATAATGAGGAGAGTAGATCTCATATTATTATTTTACCTACATGCCAGCTTATGTAGAGAACATATTTTTCATTTTGACTTTCTTTTTATTTCATTGTGGCTACATTACGCTTTTCCATTCCTTTTGCTGCATCAACCTCCAGGGAAATTTTTTGGGCCCTACTCAAGGACATGGATGAGAGGGTTCCAATTCCCAATGAACCAATCTCAAGCTAGACAAGAATAATGGATGATATATCATGAGTTTATATTGTGACATGGAATATGTCAAGTATGGTGTAAGGGAAAATTAACACATTATTTCAATCCATTTTTTCCAAGTAGTGACCCTCCTATAAACCTAAGGCCTTATGGAGGTCCCACTAGACTAGGGATAAGGATTAAAACCCTTAGTAAGGTGAGAGAACAAATTAATAATAAAGTTTAATCAATATTCCAAATCACCCCTTTATCCATAAAAAATTCCCAAAACAACATGCAGGGATCTTCCTTATGACACTATTTACACAAATAGATATATGGTTTTTAATTTTTTAATTAAAACCTAATACATGATAATAGCAACAAGTTATTAGATGTAGGAAACCATGCTCACATTTTTGTTAACACTATAAGGGGTGTACTATAAGTTACTATGTTGTTAGTAGTAAGTAAATAAATATTTCCTTTCAACCTAATCATTGATTAGAGAACATAAAACATGAGAATCACATGACAATTTAAGGGCACATACATCAAAAATCCATACTTTACAATTAAACTTCATATCCTTCACTTTTACAAGTTGTTAATTATATACAATAAATAATCATGTAAAAGAACTTTACAGAAACCCAAGATATCATGCACCAAAGGGGTGGAGTCTCAATCTCAACTTCATTGGTTCTTGCACTCCAGGATTATTGTTGTATGTGTACACATGTGAAGGATGTTGTGTCCCGATCAAACGTTGTCGACTCACTGGTTGACCTCCCAACCTACTCCGTGGGTACTCTTCTTCCCTAAAGACTCTTGAACTACAATGGGGATGTAAAGGAGAGGAAAAATACTAGCAAGTGTAGGAGAGCATTAGTGCTCAAGAGTTCCCTCTCTAATTACCTCCACTTCACCAAACTCATAATAGAATATGTAGTCACTATCACAATAGAATTATGCAATTCATCCAACAGTAGGGAAAAGGTCCCCCCTCTGTCGTAGCTTTTTCCTTATTTTATAGGATGCTTCATAGGTAACACTTGTCACTTCATGCAAAAATAGTTAGTTTTTTAATCTAAAAGTTTTATTATTCCCCCATCTATGTGTCAAACTCTCACAAGGGCTCTCACAAATTGTTTACTTAATTTTTTTTATTAAAAATCATAATTTCCCTCACCTCAACATCAGTCTCTATTTCTTCTCGTAGTTGTATCTTGATCCCCCTTTTATACTTCTTATTTTGTGTTCATTACCAAAGTCAAATGGTATGTCTCAGATTTGGTTACCCAACTACACCCTCGTTTATTTCAAGTTGAATTCTTATATGTATATATTTGTTTTATGCTCTTGCCACATGGAGGTTCTCTCATGAAACTAAATTTTTCATATTTTTAAATTACTATTATTTAATTTCATTCATTACCTTCTTTTCTTAATGAGGTTAAACTATCCTAGGATTAATGTTTCTAATTAACTCTATGCCCCTTTATCATGTTGCTATTAGAATACTTATATACTTTGGAGTTATTTTAATGCACATCATCTACCTAAGATTTTCCAAACATGAGAAGGGTAGAGTTACTCAATCGGTCTAGTTTTTATATTTTTTCCTATTCTCCCTTTATCCTAAGGTTTTCTCTTTACTTAGTTAATTTTGTTATAAAACCTCACTTACTACATGGTGTGAATTAATGCTCATCATTGTATGATTATCAACTCTTAATTATCTTTCATATTTTTCTTCTTGATTCCTATAAAATTTTGAAACTTTGCTAGAGCATGAATTGGATTACCATGTAATTAATTGGATTTAATAGCTATTAATGTTAATAACCACCTTATAGAGGCTAATTTGGCCACTAGGGAGAAAGTCTCATCATAATTTATACCCTCAACCTTAGATCATACCTTTGATACCAATTAGGATTTGTATCTCTCCACAAAACCATCAACTCTATACTTCTCAAACACCCATTTGCAAGCAACTACATTCGTAACTTTAATTAATTTTTTCAAATTCCAAGTTTGGTTTCACATAAAGGCCTAACTTTCTTCTTCTATGGTTTTTATCCAGCGAGTTGCCTCATAATAGTTAATATATTCTTTCACATTTTTGGGTTCATCATTTGCGGAAAACAAAGGAAAATAGATAAAATGAAAAGAATTATAACCACACTTGTACTTTTATTTGTTGATCACATCTTCTTAACCCTTTATCTATTTGGTCCATTATGTGATGCTCATTGTTAATTCTAGACTGCTTGGCATCTTTTTTCTGCTAACCAATTACCTCATGTTCTTCTTTTGTGGTCTAAGTTTCTTCATTTGCATGTGATTGTTGCTCATGTAGTAAATCTTGGACATGATTTTCACTTGCATAAACTATATATATATACATATACTCCACTATGTAATGATTAATTCCAAATTGAAGATTCAACTTCTTGAATTACCCCTTGATATACCTTGTGATATACCTTATCCGAACTTCTCCAAAAAGATTTTTTTTTAATATTGCACTTGAATTATTTATATGGTGGCACTCCAATAGAATACACATATTATATCCCTTGATATTTTTAATATAACCAATATGAATGCACTTGATATAGTTATTATCAAGCTTATTCTTTCTCTCCTTACACACATATATGTATGCCTCACATCCAAAATATCTACGATGTGATGATAGAGGGCCTCTTTCCACTACAAGCATTCTTTGGTGCCTTACCACCTCAAATGAGATATGTGATAAAATGTTCACATGATTCTTTGCATGGGCATATTCTATCCACATCCTTTACTTAATTTGGCATTCATTTGTATGTTTCTATCCTTCAACAATATCTTGTTCAACCTCTTAGAAACTCCATTTTTTTAAGGAGAATATTGGTTTTCTTACACCTTATAATCTTATGTGACTTGAAAAATGCATGAAATTATTTATAACACTAATCACTACCATCATAAATCCTCAATGCTTTCACCTTCTTACTATTTTTCCTTTCAACTTTAGCAACAAATATCTTTAATAACTCAATAGATAAAGTATATCCATGACTTTCTAGAGAAGTAATCAATGAAGCTGATGAAATATATATACTCTCCAATGGAAAATTAATCCATTATCCCATAAATGTATAAATGGCCTATCTCAAGAATCTTGAGTTTTGTTCCCAAAAATCAAAAGAATATGTAATTTGTTCATTATCTTATTAATTTATATGTCTGATGTGCTCTATTTTTCAAGATGTCTCTTTCTTCAATGCCACACCATTTATATTGACACCTTTTTTATTCTCATTGGTTTGGTAATCTCCATTAATGTTAAACACATCCCCTGGATGCGGGTGTTAATAATTGATTTGGCCTGCTGCCATTTGGACATGCCGTCGACGGGCAACCATCCTTGTCACGAGGAGGTACATGGCCCCGACAAGGTTATTAAAGACTGGGGAATGGGTAATACTTACTCCACCACCCTCGATTTTTATGCTACGTCCTCTCTGCACCAAGTTTGCATTAACGATGTCCTTCGTGCATTCACTCCACCTTCTGCGCCATTACTCCTCCTGCAGCCATATATGGACCATAAGGCTGTGTCTTCGACATTCTATTGTGGCCTCTTTGTCGTTATCAGCCTTGGTTCTGTCTCCTCTTGCACCTTTGCTCCTGCCAAGCCCCTGCATCATCCCTCTTTTCATTCGGTTCTCTGTCATGCCGTCGAGCCTCCTCCTCCGCCTCCTTGGCACCCCTGCACCTATGCTTCAGCTATGCCCCATCACCACCGCATGTGCTGCCACAGAGGTGGTGGATGTAAACTCCCTTCTCGTCCTCCCATTCATGCCATGGTAGGAAAAATAGTGGACATGTCTATAAATTAGGTTGAGCCTGAGGTCCTAGACCCCCACAACCTCTCCGCTCACTTGTCCTTTCACCTTCCTGATGCCTTTGCTGAGCCCTCCAGCTCTGGCTCTTGCTCCAGGAAATGTATGTGTAAATCCACCTTCTCCCCTGCCTCCCCCAATCCCCCTGGAAAAATGGTGGCTTTGCCGGTTAAGTTGGTCGAGGACACCTCAAACAGTGATGGAAGTTGCAGCTTAGAGGAAGATGGCACAAACGCTGGGACAGGTGCTCGCTCGACCTCCTCTCCATCGTTGGACGCCTAGCTATCCAAGCTCGAGGACGACGACTCTGAGTATAGGTGCCGCATTGAGGAAGATACGCCTCTGTTGCCAATGCATGATGACAAAAAATCAACAGATTAACCTATGGGTTTCCACTTGTATCTTCTCTCTGTTTTTGTCTAGTTATGGTTTAGTTCTTTTGTCTCTTTTTGAGCACTGCATAAGTATGTTTAAATTTGGTTTCCCCTTCATGGACGGATTTCATGCACTAGTTTCCCCTTCTGGGGTAGTCCTTATTTTGAAATTTTGAACTTGTTATTTCCCGCTGGAATTGGCTAACGCAGCAATTTCAGAGGATGACGAATGTAAATCTGTGACCTGTATTTTATAATAGAAATAGCCATATTTAGAAAAAAAAAACAAGAGTATTCACATCCAAGTTATATAATGCCACATTAGAGGTATTTTGAGGTCAAAAATTGACCTCAAAACAATAAATGTACTATCAATATCAAATTTATAAGAACCAATAAGATTCAAGATATAATGTCAACCATAAGGGTAAAAATTTTTGGATTAAAAGAAATAAAACTATTTTTTTCCTCATATTTTCAAGTTATTTCATTATAGGTTTACCAATATTTCAAATGCGTGAACTTGTTGGATTCAAAATTATTTTTGCATCCAACGGGTACCCACTTTGCATACTTTTGATAAATCCACAGTAAGGTATATTGGAAAATACATAGAAAAAGAAAAAAAGAAAAAAATATTCTTGAAAAAAACAGTTTATCAAAAGAAACATTGGATACTCGAGTATTTTGAAATAAATTTATGTAGGGACAAACCATATAGTTTTTTTTTTTTTTTTTTTTGTTAAGAATAATATAGTAAAGTAGGAATATGACCATAAGCGTACAACATTGGGAACTCAAAAATATTAATCACTTATATCAAACATCCATGAATTTAAATTCATTACCATACATCTATTTTACATGTTAATTATAGGCACAATGAATTCATATAAAAGAACATTATAAATAACATAGGTATTGTTCACTAGGAGACGAGATTCAATCTTGAATTGCCACTACTTGTAGTGTAGGGACCAACCATATATATATATACAACAAACTAGGAATACAAGCATAAGCATACAACAATGGGAACTCAGAAATATTAATCACTTATATCAAACATCCATGAATTTAACTTCATTACTGTACATCTATTTTACATGTTAATTATGGGAAAAATTAAGTCATATAAAAGAACATTATAAATAACATAGGTACCGTTCACAGGAGACGAGATTCAATCTTGACTTGCCACTACTTGCATTCCCTTTTTTCGCATGCCTCCAAGTGTGAATGTTGATGTGCTTAATTTGAATGTAGTGACTCACCGGTTGACCTCCCAACATACTCCTTGGTTACTCTCCTTCCCCGCAGACCCCCAAGCTGCAATGGAGTTGTAAAATGGAGGAAATGTGCTAGCTGATAGAGTTAAGAACTCCTTGGATCAAGAGTCCCCTCTCTAAAGTCCTCTACCTCATCAAACTCAACTATAGCTCATAGCCACTACCGTGACATAGCCTCATCCATCCAAAAATAGGGTAAAAAAAGTCCCTTCTCCCATGAATTTCCCCTTATTTTATAGGAGGCTTCATAGATGACACTTGGAATTCCATGCATAATTAATTATTTTTATTAATCCAAAATTTTGATTAGTCACCCACCCATGTGTCACCCCTCCCACAAAGGATCTCCAAAATTTATTTACTTAAATTTTAATTTTAAAATAATATTTTTCCTCACCCTAACAAGAATTCCTATTTCTTCTCCTAGTTGTCTCTTGATCCCCCTTTTCTACTTCTAAATTTGTGTTCATTACTGAAGTTAATTGGTAAGTCTCATATTTGGTCCCTTAAGTACTTCCTAATTTAACTCAATTCGCCTCTTGGATGAATATTCTTATGTTGGTTCTTGCCACATGGGGGTTCTCTAAATTTATTAAAATTGAATTTATTTATCTTATTTTAATTCACCACCCTATTCTCTTAATGAAGTTTAACTATTTTAGGATTAATATTTATACTTAACTCTATGCTCCTCTTCCCCTCTTTACCTAACTAGGTTACTTATGTACATTATATACATAATATTTTCCAACATGGTAAGGGTAGAGTTCTCAAGGTAAAATATTTTATTTCTTCCTATTCTTTCCTTACCCCAAGTTTTATTCTTGATTTAATTGTCTCGGTTCTAATGTCATTTACCACTTGCTGTGAATTGTAGGGTTTTCATATCCTGATTATATTTATTGATTATTTTTAATAATTCCAAGGGTTCCAAGTTGGTCGTTCCCTTCAAGAACTTCCCTTGAAGATCAAAGGGTGGAACGCCTAACAGTCTACTTGTGATGCCATGGGTGCCAAGTTGGTCGTGCCCTTCAAGAATTTCCCTTAAAGTTCCAAGGGTGCCACGTCACTTCCCCTTCAAGCATCTAGTGGCCATGTGGGGAAAGTCTAGGTGCAACAACAAAGACCAATATCATCTCATATGCTGAATTTTATAGTGAGACTAATGGTGCTAAGGATCAAGGAATCTGCCTTGATGCGCGCACCCCAGAAAAATCCTCGTGCGCGACCCAAATTTGGGACCTGCCCCACGACATCATGATCTTCAAAGCGAAGGTGTTTCGACCTTTCCAGCCTTAGTCACGACGGGACTTCTAGCGGGTGAGATTAGGGACACTGTCCCACCCCTTCCATGTTATTCCATCCAATTGTACTACGCCATCACCCATATGTGAGTCATTCAGAAAAGAAACAACCTGTTCCTGTAGCCACTGACATATCATCAAAGTATATATATAACAAGTTTCAAACTGGACTTAGAATTTCAAAGACAAAGTATTAATTTACATCAAACTAGGTGTCGTCAACTCATCATATGCGAGTGCCTCTGGTGGTTTCTTGTCATACTCAATAATCATCGGTAACAAAGTTTCTCATTGTTAGTCATTATCATTTATAAAACTAAGTTGAATTGGGATTCTTACTGGGCGTATTTGGTAAAACCACACAACCAGTGCATTACTCTCAAATGTAGCATCAATTCTGCTGAGAAGATGGCACCAACTCTTGCCAATTCCGTTTTCGCAGGACAGTTAAAGTCAAAAGTCGGCCAGCCGACTCTTCTCAAACAAATGTTGAATGCTTGTGATTTCAAAGAACATATACACAAATAGTTAGTTGTTAGTTTTAATTTTAGATTCAGTGTTAGTATTAATTTTTCTTTATTTTTTCCTGAAATGAGGACGATCATTTAAACCATATCCTACATTTTTGTAATAAATTATTTTTAGATTTAGTTAGTAGTATTTAAACCCTTCTCATGCATTTAGAGAAGGGTCTTGAAATTTGTCAAAAACTTGTCCTCAGAACATGCACTTTTGCACCCTCCGAGGAGGTTTTGATGAATGAATGGAACAGGATTTATTGATATCTGCATTTAATATCTACTACTAATGTTGCACTTTTGTACTCTTAGTGGATGTTGGATTAAGAAGAGATAAATCATTATTGCTTGAAGCTCATGAGTAGAACTAGTTATAAATGGTACTTTTATCTCTTAACTATTTATGCCTTTGTGTTAAAGTGATATTCATGTTCAGTTGTTTATATATTGATGCGTGAATGTTTGAGTTATCATTTGGCACTTCTGTACGGTGATAGCTATTTATTTATGCTTAATATATGAGTAGCTTATTATGCGATATGTTTTTCACAACTGTTTCGTCTAACTTTTTATATGAAGTGGTTTATCTCCATTGAATTCTTTTCTCATAACAGTTGAATGATCTTTATTACCAATTGTTATTTGAAATCATTTTAGATCACATAACGGAAAGATTACATCCCGGGTTAGTGTAGAATTAGATATTTCTGTTTATTAGAATACAATTGCATGTTATTAGATTAGAGTTAGAATAAAAACATTTCACTTAGGAACTTTTAGAAAGGAAATATTAATTCTCAACACACACACACACATATTGGGAAACTGGTCCCATATCCCCAGTCGGACCCACTATACCAAACGGAAAAGGAGTTGCTAACCAAGGTCCGGACCGGGTGGGTATCCCCCTTGTTGTAGACCCGATTTTTGGGGCTTCAACGGGACCCTCGGGTTGAGGATCCGGACACATGCCTCTATTATTAGTGGATGTGATGGTTATGTATGTCTTTATTGATACTATGATAATGATAGCACTTATGGATATGCATGTTATCTATTGATATGATTGTAGCATTAATGGTTATGCATGTTCTCTATTAATATTATGATGATGATATCATTAAAGTATATGCATTCTCTCTATTGATATCATGATGGTAATAAATTTGATGGATAGGTATGTTTCTATTGATGTTACGATGATGATAGCTTTGATGGATATGTATGTTTCCCATTGATGTTATGATTATGATAACCATGATGGATGTGTCCCCTATGTTAGCTACTTACATTAGTTCTGGTTCACAATGAACAACAATGTGAATGACTAAGTCATTTTGATGATGTTATTGTGTTTCCTCTTCTCACTACTGACTTGTGTTGTGGACTATAAAATATATAAAGAGGAGGAATTTCCTCTTTTTTGAGCATAAGTTCAAAGGATGGGGTAATGGGAATATGTTCCATTTTTGAGACATTGCTAATTGTTCCTGTGACTATATCATTTGTTGCCCGTACATCACTCACAAGTGTCTTTGTGCTTTGTCCTTCAATATTGATTAAATCATTGAATGTCTCCCATTCTTTATCTAGCTCGGTTCTGACTGATGGTGGTTGGACAATGAGAGGGGGAGGATCTAGCTGTGGAGAGGTCAAAACCTGTTGTTGTGGGAGCTCCTTTGACTAGGCAGTATCCCTTACTGACCCTTCACTTTTATCATGGTCACTTTCAGACCTCTTAGAGTGTTCTGACGTTTCTCTCCCAGACTTAGATTTAGATCTGTCTGTGCATGAACTTCCACTGAGACTAATACTAGGAGTCGGTTCCCTTATGGGTTCCAAGTGTAATTTATCCAAAGGGATATTAGCTAACCTCCTTTCCCTGTATATCTTGAAATTTTGAAATTTTGCTGGAGGAAATCACATTTGGGCCGAATTTAGAACCTCTTAAAGTGTACCTTTCATGTTTATCCTTTTTTAGTGATTTGTCCCTTCTTGACCAAATCTTGGTGCATTCTGCCAGGTCTTCATTTTCTTTAGCAAACTTCTCCATAAATTGTTTGTTATAAGTCGCCTGTGACTCTGGTAAATGATACATGAGTCTCAAATCTTGTGGAGTGAATGAGCCAATGAGTCCTTGACCCAGAGTCTTAAATTGTTTGTGATGTCAGCGTTGTCCAGTACCCATTTAACCATGTCCGTGTATGGAAGAGTTTTTGGCCTCGCCGCTATCCGATGAAAAAACGAGCAAGCTAGCTCTGTAATAGTCGCCTCAGAAGAGCCATGTGAGCCTTCAGTAGCTGTAACCTCCATGATTTTGGGATTCTCTTCCTCAAGTAGACTGTACATGCCTTCCCAAGTAGTAATACCAATATATTTATTACAGGCGGTGTCTGTATACAAGGGCATCATTTCTTTGTCTTCAGAACTCGGAGCTTTGCCTTTCTTTCCCATAATATCCTGAATACTGCTTTGTATAGTTTTCTGATCTTCGTTCCTGCAGTTTACAAATGAGGTGAGAATAATGACAAGAAAAAGGTGACAGGAAAGCTTTAAATGATGAAGACATATAAAATATACCACCTTACGTGAAATGGCTCTTCGATCAAAACAAAACCATATTTCATTAATGATTGGCAACTAACTCATTGATTAACATTAAAGCGCATAACCAGGTCTCGGTTTATGGAAAAAGCTTTTTCGTACAACGAGCCCTAAAGATCTGCGATAAGGCGATCTGCAATTTTCTTCACAATATCTCAGAATCACTGGAGCATAGCATATGAAAATCATCCGTTAATGTGTTTTCTGTGAAATGCGATTTGCGATATGTGCCATCGCATATCGATAGTTTAAGGTTTTTCAGCGTAAGTGATATTTGAGGCATGCAATGCGATGAATGTTTTTAGTGCGTAGTTTCGCATCGCGATCTCGCAATCTTAGAATTCCGCTTGTAAGGAGGTATCCATTACCTTTTTGCGATGCGATATTTCTTAAGGAATGATTTTATCCTACCTTATCATAAAACTTAAGCCTTTTTGGATTTTTCAAGGGGTATTCTCCTAAGTTTATGATAGTAAGTTTTATTGAAAAAGGAAATACAAGCACTAATCGATTTTTTAAATTTTTTGACTAAGGATCCCCACTTATTTAGTAGTAGTGAAAATACTAAATAAGAAGGGGGGTTGTTCTTTTATTGACCACAACGGGTCCTCAAAGAATAAAGTGTGGGCCTTAGGGCTAAATAATGTTAAAATTCATATCATTGTCAATAAATTAGAGTAGGGTACTAAAATTTCAGTGAAAACATTATAAATATGATGAAAAAAATGTGTTTAGAAAATAGTTTTGTACTTGTTGAACAAAAGGTGTGGGATGTACTTCTTGATCAACCAAAAGGTGCAAGGGTATATTCTCACTTCTCATGTCTTTTGTAGTTGATGCCAACGTTGACATAGCATCATCGACTAAAGTAATAGAACCATTAGCAACTAGATTAATATAACCATTAGAAATCGATGTAGGATGTTTTCCCTTCCACTCAATAAAATGAATTCCATATGCAGAAAATAAAACAACAATTAATGCAGAATTACCTCTATCAATCATTTTAGTCTTACCATATTTAATTCCTTCTCGAATCACACTCAACTTAGGTACAATCAAAACAAAAATATCTTTTCCATTCTTCTTAGGTCCAACACCTACATATTCCATCTAATACAACACACAAATGCCAATATAGCTAGTATATTTCTCAAACTTAAGGGAAACTAGTGCATTAGTAGGCATCAAAACATGACAAAAAGGCACATCTCTAATATCATCCTTCTTAAAAACATCAATACTACCAACACTATTATCTAAAACATTTTGAGAATTAACATCATCATCAATATGCCATTTAGAATGATATTTAACATTATCTTCCAAACATCAAGTAACCCTTCTGATGGTCTATTTATATGTTTCTTATTTCAGCAGGGATTCATGCTATGCTGTACATTTATTTTATCAAACCATTTGTTGGTGAGATTGCGAGGTACTATGTGCAATATATACAAGAGGAAATATCCTCATGTTATCCTTAATGAACTAAACCTATTGAACAAGGAAAATTCATGGGGACATGGCTATAGATGGTGGATTGTCTTAAGGATGGTCCACTACTTAGCTAAATGGTGCTTCATGCATCCAACTTTCGTTGTAGGGTGGCTAGCTCCGTGTCACTGGGTGAACCCAAATCCTAGAAATTCTGCAACATCTCATTTCATAACATTTTCTTAGAGTAGGCTAGAGTTATAGTGATCAATTATAGCTCTTGTCCCCCAATCAACCTAATCTAAAACAACTCCTATTGTTACTAATCTATAGATTCAAGGAAAGAACATCAAATGACACATTTATTGGTATGATAACTTTCATTCTAAGAACTATGACGAACTCGATTAAAATTAGTTGAATGTAAAGGCATTTAAATACATCAAAGATACTGAAAAAATAATCAAACCATTAACCTACTTACAAAATAAAAATAAAATAAATTGGCATAGTACTGTACCTTTAGTGGGCCTGTCCCTGAGGTCAGATTGTGCCTTCACACTATATGATTATCAACACAAGCTGGATATATTCCAAAAATTCATCCACAACAAGCACATCAAATCATAATTGAAAAACGCTAAAGAAATCTGATGCAAACTTTATATTATGAATATTAAGAGTCAACACTATTACAAAGTTGTGTAGCAATCACCAACTTGCACTACAAAGCGCGCGCGCACACACACACACACACATATGTATATCACAGGGGTCTTCGTTCAAACATAGATAACAAAATGAATATCCATAGTGGACCAAATAAGAATATGAATAACAAACTAGTAGTTCTAGTTACAATAAAAAACAAGGAACAATTGAACATTCAGGACTCATGATCAATATGAGAATTGCATGTAGCTATGCAAGCCTGTGTGCTGAGCTGAGGTGAATGTTCTAATTCAGGTTCTCGTTTGAATTGGAACTGCATTTATATGTCTTTCTTCTAGTGCATGCGGCTCGTTCGTGCGTTGAGAAATACCACATGCATGGCGTATTCACCCCTTCAACAATTTATTATTTTCATGCAGTTGTTTGATCAAATATATGTTGCGCAAGTTGGCCCATTAGCTTGTGATTCTCAGTGCTAGCATTCTTATACAAACTGGTCCAACTATCTTCATGAGAGTGATCCCTATGGATTCAAAATAATGAGGTTCTCATCAATCAAGTCACAGTAAGGTCCTCGGTGTTATATCAAAATTGCCATCGTTGTACCTAGATTCTTATAGCTTAATAGTCAACTTGGTAGCTTTATGCTTCCAAAAGTCATCCACCTATGGCTTAAGAAAACCTTTTGACACCATAGTCAATCCACCACTTTATTATGTGCACGTTAAACTTAAACACAAAAATATGTGTACAAAGTTACATAACACCTAGAATTAATTCCTCAATTATAGTCTAAAACAAGGAATTAAAGAACATAATAAGTATATGTATATAACTTTGAGCTTAAGAGTAATAAATAAAATATCTAATGATCCAAATGTTTCAAAAGAGAGATAAATTGGGGCAAAAAGAGGTAGTTTAGTAAACAAAAAGAATGCCAATTTGGTAGCTCATGGCCCCCCCCTTGACTGATATGGTTGCATGTTTTCATGCAACTCATTCTGCTTCGAGGATTCTTGCATGTAAATCACCCTAGTTGTAGGTAGGTTGTCCAAATTATCCTGAGTTGTAGTATCCCAATGTCTTGTCTATTTCTGTCCAGTTTTACCTTTTTTCTTCATTTTCCCATTAGATAGGAACTCTATGAAGTCTCATAGGACACCAAAGTAAAAAATAATGAGAACCAAGTTCCACCTAACGGGGATTATGCTTAAGTAAGGAATAGATATAAAACATCATCCTGTTGAGGGAAATAATAAAGTAAGGATATCCCATAGGATGTCTATCCCGCAGATATGGTGGAAACCAATCCCAAATTTCATGAGAAACTATGAGAGCCTATAGTGAATATGTCCTACCCATTTCATGGTATTTTGTAACAAATTATTTTTGGTTGTGTTGATGGTAACTAAATAACTTGAAATTTATCTTAAACTTTGTAAATCATTAACAACCAACCCTATGACTGGATACTTTTTCATGACCATGAGGCTAGCCTTAGTTTTTGTTCGGGAATATAATTATAGTTCCTTCTTCTAGTTCACTAGATTGGTTATGTAAGATATGAAAGCCCTAAGTTGGAGATCCACAATGAAAGGATTAGGGTTCCACCAAGAATTCTCTTGTAATTTTTTTTTGAACAAGTAGAGTTCACAAAGCAAGTTATGTTTGGCAACGTCTACATTATAGTAAAATTAAATAAATTTTTGGGGTTGGTCAATCTCATAGGGTTTGTTGTAGCATAATTTGACTCAGCTAAAAGTCAAGAGAGGTCTTGAGCAATTCAAGGTTGTTTAGAAACAATTGTTAGAATGTCAAGAAGACCTGCAATATGCTCAAAAGGATAACCACAAGCACAACGAGGAATCATCATTACATATGAACTAGAACCAAATTTAGGGAAGCAAAAACATCATTGGAAGCACAATTAAAGCCATAGGAGCAGTAAAGAAGAAAAGCGCGCAACAAGGGTCAAGTCGAGCTATTCACGAGCTCAGGAGAGACTAGCGCTACATAATACCATTTAATGCTAAGATGTCTTGAAGTTAAAATTAAACAAGATTATCATTCTTCCAAGTTCGAGTACAACAAATGCTCGTATTCATTGTGCACAGATCCAACGACAACTCGGGAACACAAATTGCACAAGATTTATACCAAGGAGTGCCCCCGCAAGAAGTCTCGTTAAATCCTCTCACCTGCAAATCGACGATTAACATTAACTGCTGGAACACTCTCTTCAAATTCCAAAAAACCAATTAAGTGCCCTCAGAAGTGGTTTCAGGTCTCAATAAAGGACATTACATGATGATATTTGGAGCCCACACCCTTTACTTTCAAGTCAGAGAAAGTAGAGAAATGGCATATTTTCCCTAAAAGAACTTTTGGAGGAGGCGCAAAGGGGAAAATAGAACGTCAGGATCAAAGCGCAGAATTGAAGCGGAGATATGGACGACAGAGATCATAGCACAAGAATGCAAGTCAGATGGACGGAAAATATTAGATCACGAGATCTAAGTTAGAGATAAGCAGTCAAGAATGGATATCACAAATAAATATGCATGAGAGTGAATGGATCGGAGATTGCAGAGAAGAGCCATGTGTCGGCCATAGGTTCCATCGCATATCACACTTCACAAATCTTACCGTTTACCCTCCGTCGCTCACACATAAATCTTGCGATTTGTGATATGTGGGCGGTCCCACTTCCTCCATGCCATGTCACCTTCCCTGCCCCCGCACTTCGCACTTTGCAAAATATAACATTTAACCCCCTCTACTCCCAGCTAAACCTTGCGGCATCAGATCCAGAAAATAGATTGATACTTATAATTTTATTTTTATTTCTTGATTAAATATCTACATTGTAATGAAGTCTTTAATTATGATGTAATAGGTAGTTTACATAGTTTTAGGAAGTTTGAGTAGTTACAAGAATTTCCAGCAGTTACAAACTATTTTTGATGCATTTAAGAAAGAGAGAAAGAAAGTAACATGGTTCCTGAGTTCTGGACTTCTTAGGGATTACATTTTGTACTTCTTTTTTCTGATGGGTAAATGAAAGAAGCAGTAATTTTCCTGCAACCGTTGATGGTGATTCATGTTTCTTGTGCCATTTTGTGTCCCTTATTCTTTGAATGAAGTGAAGTAATGTAGTATTCGGTCTCTTAATTACATCTGTGAGTAAGATTTAAATAACCTTAATTTTCACTTCTTCACTCCATCTCTTCTCCCTTCATAAATTCTCTCTGAAAATTAAAATTAATAGATTATGTGTTTACAACATATTATTTTGAGTTTCCCCTCTCTTCAAAAACTCTTGATGAAACTTTAAAGTAATAGATTATGTGTTTACAACATATTATTTCGAGTTTCCTCCCTCTCCATGAATTTCCTCTAAAACTTAAAAGTGGTAGATTCTTTGTTTTCAACATACTACTTTGAGCTTCCCCTGCAGTTCTTCTTTTCATTCAGATATCAACAGTGAATGGCATTATGAAATATTTTATTATTCCAGATCATTAAGTGTTTTAGAAAACTAGTCTCCAGAGGGATAGAACAAAGACTTCATGATAAAATCATTTATGTGACACAGTTTTAAAATATCTTAAGCACTGATTCCTTTCACAACCGAGGGATTGTCTCTTAAGATACAACATTTTTTGGCGCTGTTGGTGGGGACGAAGGCACAAAGTTATTTTTCCTTGGGTATTGAATTCTATTTATTGATGGTGAACAAGATTTAGATACAATTTGGTTGTGTATTATTCACCTGGTGATTCCAGCGATGAAGTTTTCATTAGATGAGGAATTATGTGGGCAAGGAAATGAGAAAGCACCATGGGAAATACAAGTATCCGAGTTTGAATATTTTAAAGGAATTTTTATTTTTCACTATCAGTTTTATGGTCTATTTTCCCTTACATATCAAGAAGATTGTTTCTTGCTTTATATCCTCAGAATATTATAAGGCCCAAAATGTACATTCTTTATTGGAGAAAGAAGATTTTTCCTCCAATTGTATTATTAATCCTGGCACAACTTAATATGAGAGGAGAGATGAATTTTGCTTTAAAATTCCTGAAGATTTTTGTCAAGAGTTGGCATTACACGAATAACATCAACATTATGAGCGACAAACCTTATATTTCTCTCTTCGGACTGAATGGTTATTAGTAGAAAACGACAATCAATCTTCTCACATATAACCTCAAATTGAGGAGTCAAGCAGTGAAGGAAGTTGTCATGTTCAAAGAAGTCTACATTAGCAAGATGTTTAAGAAAAAGAGGCAGTAGAAAATTGGTCTCATCAATTCTATGATCCAATAGCGGATTATATGAAAAATTTCTTTTGTTAGCAACGAGCATTTATACAAAGGCTGACTACGCCCGATTAAGTTCAGGCATAAATACATATGTAGGAGTTGTGCATAAATAAGCTCAGAAGTTGAGCATTTTCAGTTGTAGTATTTCTAGTTTGGTATTTCCAGCTTAAGAATAAAGGAAGAAGTCCAAAGTGTAGTAGGTTTCAGGAGGATTTCATACTGGATCAACTCACATTTGGGATTGACTCCATGCCCAATAATGACTACTGTTTCTACAAGTGCTATTTGACTCCATGCCCAATAAAGGCTACTGATCTACAAGATTTCTTTGACTCCATGCCCATTAAAGGCTACTGATCTACCAATTCTCAGCACTTTGCTACCAAAAGTGTTTTCCCCAATTGGAGCCAGATGTTGTAGCATAATTTGACTCGGCTAAAAGTTAAGAGAGGTCCTGAGCAATTCAAGGTTGTTGAGGAACAATTGTTAGAATGTCAAGAAGACCTGCAATATGCTCAAAAGGATAACCATAAGCGCAACGAGGATTCATCATGACATGTGCACTAGAACCAAAGTCAAGGAAGAAACAACAACATTGGAAGCGCAATCTAAGCCAGAGTAGCAGCAAAGAAGAAAAGTGCGTAACAAGGGTGAAGTCAGGCTTATTCGCAAGCTCGGGAGAGACTAGCGCTACAGAATATCGTTTAATGCTAAGATGTCTTGAAGTTAAAATTAAACAAGATTATCATTCTTCCAAGTTCGAGTACAACAAAGGCTTGTATTCGTTGCGACCAGATCCAACGGCAACCCGGGAACAAAAATTGCACGAGATTTATACCAAGGAGTGCCCTCGCAAGCAGTCTTGTTAAATCCGCTCACCTGCAAATTGACGTTTAGCATTAACTGCGGGAACACTCTCTTCAAATTCCAAAAAACCGTTTAACTGCCCCCGCAAGTGGTTTCATGTCTCAATAAAGGACATTATGTGGTGATAGCTTGAGCCCACACCCTCTACTTTCAAGTTAGAGAAATCAGAGAAATAGCGTATTTTCCCTAAAATAACTTAATGATTTTGGAGGAGGCACAAAGGGGAAAATAGACGGACAGGATCAAAGCGCAGAATTGAAGAAGAAAGAGGATGACAAAGATCATAGCACAGGAATGCAAGTCATATGGATGGACAAGATTAGATCGTGAGATCTAAGTTAGGGATAAGCGGTCAAGGATGGATATATCAAATAATTATGCAAGAGAGTTAATGGATCAGAAATTGCGGAGAAGAGCCACGTGTCGGCCATAGGTTCCATCACATATGGCACTTTGAAAATCTTACCATTTACCCTTCGCCACTCACACATAAATCTTGCGATTTGCGATATGCGGGTGGTCCCACTTCTTCCATGCCACGTCACCTTCCCCACTCGCACTTCGCACTTCGCAAAATATAACATTTAACCCCCGCTGCTCCCAGCTAAACCTTGTGACATGCAATATACAGGCGGCTTCACCTCTCTTTTCCACGTCACCTCCCTCTCCTCGCACTTTGCACTTCACGAGTTTTAGAGCTTACCTTCCATTTCTCATAAAAAATCCGTCGATTTGCGATTTGCGTTTGGCGGGCCCACCTCTGCTTGCCACGTCACCTTCCTCCTGTCGCACTTCACACATCTTACAGTTTAACACTTACCTCCCGTCTTTCATAATAAAATCCCTGATTTGCGATTTGCGGGCGGAAACAGACAGAGACACATCAATAACAAATCAGATCCAACAAATAGATTGATACTTCTAATTTTATTTTTCTTTCTTGATTAAAGATATACATTGTAATGAAGTCTTTAATTGTGATGTAATAGGTAGTTTACAGAGTTTTAGGAATTTTGAGTAGTTACAAGAAGTTCCAGCAGTTACAAACTATTTTTGATGTATTTAAGGAAGAGAGAAATAAAGTAATAGGGGGCCCGAGTTCTGGAACTCTTGGGGATTACATTTTTTAATTCTTTTTTTGATGGGTAAATGAAAGAAGCAGTAAGTTTCCTGCAACTATTGATGGTGATTCATGTTTCTTGTGCCATTTTGTGTCCCTTCTTCTTTGAATGAAGTGAAGTAATGTAGCATCCGGTCTCTTAATTACATCTGTGAGTAAGAGTTAAATAACCTTAATTTGCACTCCTTCACTCCATCTCTTCTCCCTTCACAAATTCTCTCTGAAACTTAAAATTAATAGATTCTATGTTTACAAAATATTATTTTGAGTTTCCCTTCTCTTCACGAACTCCTGATGAAACTTTAAAGTAATAGATTTTGTGTTTACAACATATTATTTCGAGTTTTCTCTCTCTCCATGATTTTCCTCTGAAACTTAAAAGTGGTAGATTATGTGTTTTCAACATATTACTTTGAGTTTCCCCTGCAGTTCTTCTTTTCATTCAAATATCGGCAGTGAATGGCATTATGAAATCTTTTATTATTCCAGATCATTAAGGGTTTTAGAAAACTAGTCTCCAGAGGGATAGAACAAAGACCTCATGATAAAATCATTTATGTGACACACTTTTAAAATGTCTTAAGCAACGATTCCTTTCACAACTGAGGGATTGTCTCTTAAGATACAACAGGGTTGATAATATTTGAGTTGTCTAAGTTGGAAAGCGGTCCACTAGTCATGTAGATAACTAGGATATACCCTAGAAGACACTCGACAAGTGGAAAATTTTACCCCAAATTCACATGCAACCTTCTTGAATTTTTGTTCCTTCAAATATATATATATTTCCATTTTGTGTTCTTGGCTTTCCAATTTTCATCCTGTGTCATATACATAGAGAACCATCTTTGTCGCATTTTTTTAATGGCTTTTCGATGGATTTACTTGTTAATAATGTCTAGATATAAAAGTTCATCATTAGTTTTCCGTTGAGGCATGCCTGGTTTCAATTGAAGGAATGCATAGGTGTTAGTGAGGGTATCATATAAGATGATATTAATAACTTGTTGGGAATCCTTCGTGCATCCATTTGAAAAATGCCTTAGCCCTAGATTTAGGGTTTTCTTCATGATCTATAACATCAAGTAGGGTGCTTAAATTATGGAGTTTTGGATTTTTTTAATGTAACTTAACCCTAATATTTTCATTTTTCATAATTTTTTTTTTAAAGACTCTAATAACTAGGGCTATAGAATCAGAAAATTTTCGAAATCAAAACCCTACCTCTACTTAGCTTTGTCTTCCTTGGCTTGGCTTAATCGGTCCCAATTTTAAATTTGGTTGTGATTCCTCTGTAACATCCTTTGTAATATCCCTTGTTTATGGTGGAGGCATTTCCTTAACAAATTTGTCATTGATAACATTTTCAAAACCATTTGTCATGACCTTTGGTGCACTGCAATTTGGCCTATTTGTTGGTATGATGTCTAATTCCTTGACAAACTCCAATGCTTTAGTATTTGGTGTCAGCTATTTGCCCGTTTTGGCACATAACAACGATGAGCCCATGGTAGGGTATCAAGGTCCTGCCATGGGAGGAGTCTCTTGTTTCATTTGCTTCCTGCATGGTAAAACCATGGCCCGAAATTTACTATGAATCCCTTGAATGAAGGCATCCCATGGTATATCAAACCAGTGTAATTCAACATCGATTAGCATGCCAATTAATCCATGGTGGTGTAACCTAGTATTCAGGTTCTTCTTTAACCTTATAAGAGTTTCCATTTTAGTCAAACACTTTAACAAATAATACGACATATTCATTAGCTTATGCCCTCCCAAGTGCATGAGAATTTTAATATGGTAGTGATATGCCTTGCTATATTGACCTTTGTAGGTAACATATTTTTGCACCATTAATATCACTTCTTTCCACAAAGTAAGAAGAGTATGATGATGAATACCTCTCCTTAAGTCTGGTAATGGTGATGACTCTTCCAAAAAGGGGCGCCAACATTTGTTGGCAATATTGAAGTTCTTTGACCATGCCTTGCCTTCCTATGACAGTCTAGTAATAGTTGCAATCATATTCTCATTCACACTATTATAAGATGTTGTACTAGGGCTCGAGATCCATAAAATATCTATGAAAATTCCAGTGTGATATCAAGAATAATTCCCTAAAAGAGATTAAGGAATTCAACTCATATGACCTTAATGAATACCTACCATACCTACGGCTTCATTTACACGACCTCCAAATTTATTGGCTCAACCTTGTTAATTTATCCTCCCATGGCATCTAATTACTATAGAAGACTCAACATCAATATCTGTGATTAAAATTCTTGGCATATATTCTTTTAGGAGCAATTAATTTAGAGTAATGGTGCATGCCTCGAGCTTCCAAATGATCTTACACATGCTATGAAATGATATTATTGTAAGGTGCTGGAGGAGTGTTACCATCATTTCATGTTAATCACATGATCACATGTCGCGTTGGTATAGATTGGGTTTTGATTCTATCATCAAGATGTGAAGTGCGTCTTAGTGAACAACCCACAACTCGGTCTAACATGTCAGGTTGTACATGATATTGGTGACTTGGCACATGGGTCGGCTTGGGGCTTATGGATCAAGCCCAATTTAGCAACATGGATATGGTTTTAGAAATCGATTTAAATGCTACCCACCACATTATTTTATGTAAAACATATCACCACTTTTGTAAATTATATCACCCCTTATACTTGTATTAAAACATAGGTTTATAAGGTGGCAGTATGTGGGTCAAATTAAACTCTATTTTTTTTTTAATATGAACTTTGGAATCCTTTGTTAGGGGAGTTAAAAAGACCATTTGATGTTGGAAAGGGGGGTAGTGGTAGAAGAGGATGACCCTTTTAGTGATGCCCCCTTTTTTAGAAAGGTGAATTCTTCAACAATATAAGTTCTTCAAGGATTTTGATTATGACGTTGTCAAACAAGGTTACCAACTTAACAAGAACTATAACCTCAAAATGAGAGCTCTAGCCCAAAAAACATAAATAAATAAATAAAATCCCAAAAACAAAAAGTGTTGATGCTACATCAACACTTTATTATTATTATTATTTCGGGTTAAAAATCTAATTTTTTAAATAAATCGTATTAAAAACCAAAATTTATGTGCAATAAACATGAAAAAATACTCTGAAATGAAAAGTGTCGATGCAATTTGATATTGTATCAACAAATTTTTTTTGGGTTAAATTATCTCATTTTATTTTTATTTTTTAACAACGACATTAAAATCTCAATTTTTTGTGCAATAAACATGAAAAAATACCCCAAAATAAAAAGTGTTGACGCCGCATCAACATTTTTTGGGTTAAAATTCCAACATTTTTTGGAAATGACATTAAAAATAAAATATCTTGATTCCGAAAAACCTTAAAATTGCAATAGCTCTCGACGATAACATTAAAGATAAAATATCACAACTCCAAAACTTACCTAAAAATTCCAACAATTTTCAACCATGACGTTAAAGATAAATATCATGACTATGAAAAACCTTAACATTTTGACATTTTTCAAACATGACAATAAAGATAAAATATCACGACTCTGAGAAACTTAAAAATTCGAACAATTTTCAGCCACGACATTAAAGATAAATATCATGACTCTAAAAAACCTTAAAATTTTGACTTTTTTCAACAATAGCATTAAAGATACTAGCATAGATCCATTTTAAGCACAAATCTAACATGAAATGAGAGGGATCAAATTTCTTAAAGTGCAAACTTATTTAGAGTGCAAAAAACAATGTGTAATTTTTTATTGTTTAAATTTTTATTAACTAATTTAGACCATGAAACTTCAGATGACTCATTAAATCAGTTATAGTTTTTTTGACGATTACCTAATTGATCCTGCCAATAGTCATATGTTTGTCTCAAAGATTAATCCATGCATGTCTAAGTATAATATGTGTATTGATTCATTTTATCAGTGCACATTAAACCAATTTTTTTATTATTAATATATTTTTATGTATACGTAAATATTAATTATATTAAAATATTTTATTCATAACTCACATTGCATATTTTATCCTATATAATATTAAAATATTTTTTTTTAATATTTTTTTTGAATGTATATATGGATATATATGAAGTTGATATCACATGTTAAAATATTTTTGAAAAGTATAAGGTTTAAACATGTTAGTCACATATCTTTTTTTACTTCTAATTACTTTACATGAAATTATATTAGGTGATATGGAAAACTAATTAAATATACATATCATATTTTTCTTTTCTTTTTTATTATAGCCAACATTGCTTTTCTATTTAGAGAATATTTTATTTTATTTTAAGAGGGACATACATACTTGCACATGGCCTTCATATTTTGAAATTTTGACATTTTTAGTCATGGAATTAAAATCAAATACCATGACGATAAAAAGACTTAAAATTTTCAAGATATTCAAAACCAAATATTATGACTTAAAAAACCTTAAAAATGAATAAATAAATCAAGGAGTCATTATATCAAATGTTAAAAGTATATCTATTTTAAAATCCTAGCCTAAGACAACTCGACACCTTACAATGAAAACTTACAAATCAACCATCAGATTGACACATAGTGGAGGTAGACTTAACCATTGCAATGAAAACTTACAAATTAACCATCATATTGACACATAATGGAGGTGGACTTGATCCATTGTAAAGAAAACTTAAAAATCAACTATCAAATTGACACATAGTGGAGTTAGGTCGCTATTTGCGCATTGACACAATTCCTGCCAAAAAAAAAAAAAAGAAGAAGAAAAGAAAAAGAAAAAGAAAGAAAAAAGAAAAAAAAAAGAAAAGTCACACTAGCTCTAACTCCACTATGTGTCAATTTAGACCATGAAATTCCAGTGACTCATTAAATCGATTTAGTTTTTTGACGAAAATTATGAGTTAGGTCACTATTATGATGGTCACTATTATGAGTTATGATTGACCTAACTCATTATAATCGGATTATAGTTTTTGAGTATTATGATTGAGTCTCCAAACACTAAGACTTTGGTGATTTTCTTTGCTATTGCTAATTTCAATCGCTACCAAAGTGCAAGATATTCAACTTGGTTGTTGGATGATACACCCAAGCTCCAGGCATATTAAGCCCTTATTTGTTCGTTTTGGCAAAGGATAACCACTCCATCTCTTGCCACCCCTAATTTTATTTTTAAATTTTTAAATTTTATTTTTAAAATTTTTGAAACTTTTGTATTATTTATTGTTTTTTAATTTTTTTTTTTAATATATATATATATATATATATATATCTAATTAATTAATTAATTAATTATGTTGTTCCATTTTTTTTATAATTTTTTATTTTTTATTCTTTCTTTTCATTTTTTTTCCCAATTTTTTTGTCTCTTTTTTTTTTCTTATGTTTTATTGACTTTTTTCCCCTTTTTAAAGTTATTTTTTTAATTCTTATTTTTGTTTTTTTTACATAAAATTTTAATTGAATCATTATTTTTAGCCAAAAAAAACATCAAATATTATTATTTTTGGACATAAAATTCATAATTTTTTTATTAAATTTATTTTTTTCCAATTATTTATGTTCAATTTTTCTCCATAAAAATATTTTATTTGACATGTCATTTTTAACCAAAAGATCCCAAAATGCATAATTTTTTAATCATATCTATATGTAAAATGTGTATTTTTTTGTCAAATATTAAAAAATATTATTTTTTAGTGATAATTCTTTTAGGTGTAGTGAATTATTATTTAATGATACATAAATATGTAAAACATGACTTGTCTAGGGAGGCGAAAATTTCACTTGGACAATGATTTTCTTATTGGAATTTGATGTTATTTTTTTCTCCATAAGAACAGAAACTATGAGTGTTTGAATTGTTTTTTTAATAGTGGAAATGGATTCAACACCCTCAAGAACCCATAGATCACCTAAAATTCCGAAACTTGATTGTTGTAACATGGAATTCCAAAAAAATCAATAGGATTTCATCACAATCATGTTGGAAAAACCATTCCAATCATCACAATCATCACAATCATGTTGGAAAAAACCTTAACTCCAAAATATTAATTTTGTTATTATTTTTTAACTTTGCAAAAAAATTGAAAATTTCATTAAATTGTTAAATGCCATTCAAGTTATGCTAAACTTTGTTAAGGATCTTGTTGACCCTTCTAAGACGAAAGACGTTTGCTTAATTATGTGCTCATGTGGTGCCCCCTATGTTGGTGAAACATGTCAACCTATTAAGTAAAGGATTTAGGAGCATATCACTGATATTAAACATTGTTGATCTCGTTTCTTTGCTCTTATTAAGAATGCTAAGAAAACCAAACAACATATTTACATTGAAGACTTCAAAATCATAGTTAAGATTGATCACTATCATCACAAGAAGTATAGAGAAGCCATTGAGATTGAAAAACACTGACAATTTGAACAAAGATGATGGTTGGAAAATTAGCAAAAACTAGATTCTTGCCCTTTCTTTCGGTTTTTCTTCCTCCTAAATCCTTTCTCTCTCCCTTCCTCTTCTAATTTAGGATCTAATTATCCTTTGTTTTATTATGTTTTTCAGAATAAATTTATCATTTATTAATTTCTATTTTATTTTTCATAATATATTAATATATTACACACACACACACATATTCATAAACACTCCTTGATTCATTGTCTTCGGGATAGAGTGGAATTTCATAATCATGAATGGTTTTGGCAAGTCGATAGAGAGTCGAATTTTTGGAGAATTCCCATTAGATATGGTCATATCCCCATATCTAAAATTGATGTATGCATCAATGGTATCCATCCATGGCCTTCATAAAATGAAAGGATATCCCTCAATATTGGTTTTAGGTTTTAAAATTGTAAAGTCAACAAGGTATTCCCATGAATCTATAGAAATAGTTACATCTTCAAGGAATCTTTATGGATTTACAGTGTAACGATCAACTAATTGAAGTATTTTTGGAGTACTTGGTCGTAGCATTGATAATTGGAGTTTTTCCATAGTTTCTTTTGTCATGAAACTCATGGTTTCCCCCAAATATATCAAGGTATTAAGTATGGTAGCATTGTTAATATTAACACTCATGACTGGACTTCCAAGGTCCATGTATTTAACTATGAAAACTTTCCCCAACATTAGGTCACCCAATTTTCCTATTACTTGAATGGTCTTGGGGTCCTTGTTTTTCCTCACTGGATTTTTGAGATGGAGCTCTTGAATGGCCTTTGCGGAAATTCGAACATATTTTTTGGCTTGGAAAAATAAAATTTTAACATAGGCATCCCTGATTTCCCCTAAAAAATAAAACATTGACAATGAAGAAAGCTTTTCTAAACACAACCTCTCTAGATATGGGGGAACTATTTCCTTTCTTGGTGTAAGTTTAGGAGGAGAGGAATTATGATCATAAATATATGGTCTTGCAAGATATTCCTCATCCTCTTATTTATCAATCATAGGGGTAGCTGGATCATTGATCATCTTCCCTAATTGTAGGTGGATATCTTGAAAATATATGGAGGTGATAGTATAAGTAGGGAAATGGGGTAGTTCAACATTGTAGGAAGGCGATACTACTTTATTATTTTGGTTAGGTATGAGTTGGGAAGGTAGTTGAGGTCTCTGAGGAACTTGATAAGGTTGATTGGACAGTATTTGAAGCTATTGTGGATGTGGTTGAGGAGGAGAATATTGTGAAACTTATGGTGGTATATTCCCAAAGGGAGGAGGTCCCCTTCAACGGGGTGCCCTGTTTTAGTTTTGTACTTGAGTAGGCCATTGTTGCCATGGAAATGGGGGGTACCATCCTAGTAATGGAGTTTGATATGAAGAAAAATATTAAAAATAATCATGTGTTGAACCAAATTATTAAGGGGGCAAAGGTTTCTTATGAGCTACAAAACAAATTTGTTCAATTTTTTTATTGACTTCCTAAAATATTTCCTTAAGTCCTAGTAAGGAGTGACAATCTTGAATGACATGTTTCTATTCAAAAATTCTACATACCTTGACACTATTTAAAGGGAATTCTCGAAGGTAGTGTTTCTTTCATAATTTTGAGCAATATATAGCTAGGGCCAACACAACTTCTTCCCTCTTCTTTTTTCCTTGCAAGATGTCTAATTAGGAGCTAAGTGTACTAAGCATGTCAGTTTTAAAGTTATCTAGTAAGTTTCCTATCTCAGATTTGGTAATCCATGTTCCATTTGATCTTCTAATTTTGGATATTATGTCTTGAGAATTATTCCCGTATTTAGAACTCCCTCAAGAATATCACTTGCAAAAATCACAAATCTCCTCATATGTTAATATGGAAATATCCCCTACTCCCATGAGGTTTAATGTATCCAAAATATCTTCTCGCATTCCTTTATGAAAGAGGATACGCAAAGTTTATTTCTCTAAATTATTTTGTTTTTTCCTTTCTAAATTGTATTGAAACATTTCTAAGAAATCCTCTCGACTTTTGTCATATGTTTGGGACATTTTGAAGATTTCCTCCTTAATATCATGGACTTTACAATAGTCCTGATATTTCTTTAAAAAAATATTCTTCATCTTGTTCCAACTTTGAATGGAGTTTCCTCTAAGTCCCATAACTCAATGAAAAGTTGCATCATTTAAGGTAGCAAGAAACAATTTCAATTTTTGTGCATTCGTGAAAAAGTCATAGCTACAAAAAATGACATCAAACTCAAATAAGAAGGTATTTGAATCTTCCTTTGCAAGACCATGAAAGTTTGGAAGCACATAGAGGGGAATATTTTTCATTTGAGCCAACCCATCTTGATCTTGGATAGAGAATGCGAAGGTGACAAGCTCCTTTTGTTTGGGTTCGTTTACTTCTTTGTCTCCCATTCCGATTTTCCAATATTTGAATTCACCTAAATGTTCAGGTCTTAAAATTTATTGGAACCTTCAAAGCCTTTTGGCTCTTCGTCCAGTGGAATTTATTCTTTCTATGATAACATATCTTCCTTGGGAGGTTTCCCTACTACACTACGTTGGAATTTGGTAGCCCCTAAAGGATCTCGCTTCCCTTTCCTACCTACAAGGATGTTAATTTGGGTGGATCTTACTACACCATGTAATGTTTTGAGAGCTTCTAACTATGGTATTTTAATGCATGTATAATATCCTAATATTCAAGATAAAAAGGGAGCAGGTTACTGAAATGGGTAGTTAACGAGTCCCTTTGGTTGCTTCTAGCCCTGGTATCTTTTGTCCTAACTACACGAGGAGTCTTGATTATTTTGAGTTCCTCCTCGTAAACGGTGTCAAAAATGATGATATATTTATATAGTTCTTATTTCAATATGGATTTAGGTTACACTATACATTTAGTTTTCAAACTTGGTAATCTTGCGAGGTTCTTTGTATAGTATACATAAGAGGCAAGCTCCTCAAGTTATCCTTAATGACCTAAACGTATTGAACAAGGAAAAATCATGGGGACATAGTCTGTAGAAAACCTACCAATGGAATTCAATATGATCTTGTAATGTACTAAAACAAGATATTGAATCCTTCCTACAATTTGAAAAAACAAAACACAATCGCACAATCACATATAAGCAAGAGAAAGAAATTATCAATCGCACAACACAAAATGTACCTAGGGAAAGCAACTGCTCAAAACCCCTCTATCTCTATATTTCATATGGTCAAGATCATGAAACAATACAATGCTATTCCTCCACTGAGAAACTTCCTACACTATCCTGACTATCTCACTCTGATCCTGCTCGAAACTGGCTTGCAATATAAGCAAAATCGGTCAAGTATTTAACCTTTTTCTTTCCCCTTCCTAGCCTGCCTTACTTACGCATTATTGGGCTAATTAAGCCGCTATTAATTAATAAAATCCCCAATATTATTGTGCAATCCTTTAAGGCCTTTCCAATGACCTCATGCATGACCTGTACAATTTTCTAATAGTACAACTGATATATCTCTTCCCTTTAAGCTCAAAATCAAATGGGTCTTCCTTAGAACTGACATGAAACAACTATTTATATTGAATTATCAGTTAATTTATTGATCATTGCATGTGAATTAAATCTAATCTAAGTCACCGGACCTCTCACTAGCTCATCTCTCAGTTAGAACTAGTTAAACTGATTTTAACTCAATCAATTGAGTTAACTAATTACAACTCACAAGTAACTCAACTAGGGGTCCTAAAAAGTAGGAGATACATTTGAATGCATCCTCTTAGACCTATAACTCGAATTTCGTAAGCTAACTAAGTCTTCCTAACTCAGTTAACTAATACAAGTTGTCATGAGATGAAATTACAATTTTTCTTTCAATTTAATTAAGGGAAAATTAAATCAAAAGGCTCATATGGTAGCCATTTCTGGATTTCATTTATGGTTTCCAATTTCACTGTTTCTTGTTGCAAATTGCATCAATCCCTCTCAACAAGAAAGGAATTCAATCTATCTTGATCTGGTACCTTTGGAGTGTTCTACATGCAACACTTCTAGTGTTGTTTTCTCCTGCAACTCCTGAAACCGAATAGCCTCCAAAATACTGAATCAGTATAATGAATTTTTCATCAGAGTCTCTAACTGCTACTAGTTATTTAACTGTCTACTGAAATATTTGCATTGTTGCTGACTCTGCATATGTTCCCTCTGAACTGCTGCCAACTCCTATTTGCACTCCAGTATCTGACATATGCCACTCTGATTTCTGTCTTACTGCCATCTGACTGCATCAATCTAAATGATCCTTCCTGCTACTATTGTATTGTGCGATCCTTGTAGCCAGGTTCGATCCATGAGACACACCATCTCAATAGACCCTGCCCAAATTTGTTCTCTTGGAATTATGTCTGCACATTGCCCCACCTCTCACTTGGAGGTATGGCTACATTTGCTCCCTTTTCCCATCTGGCTCGAAATTTCCCCCTAATGGAGGTATATGCTTGAGTGGACGCTTCCACTCAATCTCCTCTCTGCTTCTCCAATTGTGGTTGCGTTGCTCTAGAAACTTTTGAGATTTCTTCTAAGACTGAATGCTGAGAGGTAATTTTTCCTCACTCTCGATCACCAAGTCACTAACCTCTGCTTTTCTCCTCAAATATTTGTATGCATCCTTGACCTCAAGAGAATATAGGTTCTTGACTCTTGCACCGATATGTTTCACCTGTCCCGTGGCAATGTGTCTAAGGAACGCCTTTTATTTTCTAAATATGACATCATAACCACGATCTTCCAATATCGCTACGGAACAAGATTCCTCTTCAGCCCTGGAACATATTCCACTCCCTATACTAGGGGAGACAGACTCCCTATGAAAGGTAATTGTACCTATGTTGGTCGCGCTATACCTCTCGTCATCTCCAAACTCTACGTTCTGCTAGAGGTCCTTCTCCTCCAAGTCACTAAAGATATATCTATTCCACGTCATATGAAACGAGGCATTGCTGCCTAGATACCACATGCATCCAATTATAGTGATGGCCATGCATGCAATGAGTGTACAATCAAGCTCGAACTATGAAGCTAGTGCTTCACCTGCTGCAACTGCAGGCTCCTTTTTGCTTGCCTTCTTTTGTTAAAAATTCGAGCCATAGTGACCGTGCTTGTGACAATGAAAACACTTGATATTGGACAAGTCTCTCTTGCCCTCTTCACCTTGGGACTTATTTCCCTTAGATTTCTTTCCTTTTCGAACCAATGCAAAATATTCTTCGTTGTCTTTGTCGAAGTTCCCATCTTTGGTGCTCCGCCTTATCTTTTCTATTACCAAGTCAGACCACAAACGCTCCCAGTCTGGAAACTTCTCCCTCCCATTCACATAGTCCCCATAACTGTGCTAGCTCTTGGGAAGGCCTAGAAGTGCTAGGCTCAGCAAATCATCCTAGGCTACTGTCACACCAACACTTCCAAGCTCATCTCGACATTGAGTGAACTTCATCAAGTTGGTATCGTCTCGCCCTCCTCCATATTAATCTTTTTGAGCTTGTATTTCAACGCCAACTTCATGTGGCCACTGCTATTATGAAACAGGTCTGTCAAGGCTTTCCACATAGTATATGGAGTCACCTTCCCATGGATAATTTAGACAATATTATCTCAAACTCCCTTTAACAAGATCCTTCTCGCCTTTGCTACCTTCTTCTACCATGCATCAAGAAGTTGGGCATATGCTATTGCGGGCTTTAGAATATCATTATATATTAATTCCTTCAACCTTTTGTCCTCCAACACTGCCTCCATATTTTCCTTCCATGATACGTAATTCTAATTTCCCTCAAGATAATATTTGGGTCTCAAGTCATTGAAAGACATCTTGATCTGTTGTTGGATCTTGAAGAATAAATCTGCAAGTTTGAACCTGTTCGAAAAAAAACTCAATTTCTTGTCTTCTATTGTGATTCCTGGCGCTTTGATACCATGTAGAAAATCTACCAACGGGATTCAATATGATCTTGTAATGTACTAAAACAAGATACTTAATCCTTCCTACAATTTGTGAAAACAAACACGATCGCACAATCACATAAAATCAAGAGAAAGAAATTATCAATCGCACAACACAAGATGTATCTGGGGAAATAAACTGCTCAAAATCCCTCTATCTCTATATTTCATATGGTCAAGATCATGAAAGAATACAATGTTATTCTTCCACTGAGAAACTTCCTACACTCTCTTGACTGTCTCACTCTGATCCTGCTCGAAAATGGCTTGAAATCTAAGAAAAATTGGTCAAGTATTTACCCTTTTGCTTGTCCCTACCTAGTATGTCTTGCTTACGCATTATTTGGCTATTGAGCACCTATTAATTATCAAAATTCCCAAGGATAATTACTCAATCCTTCAAGGCCTTCCCGATGACCTTGTGCATGACCTGTACAATTTTCTAATAGTACAACTGATAAATATCTTCCCTTTAACCTCAAACTCAACTGCGTCTTCCTTAGAACTGACATGCAACAACTATTTAAAGTGAATTATCACTTAACTGGTTGATCACTGCATGTGAATTAAATCTAATTTAATTCACTGGACCTCTCACTAGCTCATCTCTTAGTTAGAACTAGTTAAACTGATTTTAACTCAATTAATTGAGTTAACTAATTACAACTCATAAATAACTCAACCAGGGGTCCTAAAAGTAGCATATTCCTTTGCATGCATCCTCTTAAACCTCTAACTTGAATTTACTAAGCTAACTAAGTCTTCCTGACTTAGTTAACTAATTCAATTTGTCATGAGATGAAATTACAAATTTTCTTTCAATTTAATTAAGGGAAAATTAAAACATAAGCCTCATATGGTAGCCATTTCTGGGTTCCATTTTCTGGATTTCATTTATGGGTGCCAATTTCATTGTTTCTTGTTGCAAATTTCAACATAGTCTTGGATGGGAGGATTGTCTTAAGGATGACCCATTACTCATCTAAATGGAACCTCATGCACCTAGCTCTCGTTTTAGGGTGGCTAGCACTGTGTCACTGGGTGAACCCAAATGATAGAAATTATACAACATCTGATTTCATAGCATATACTTGGAGTAGGAAGGCTTTTTAGTGATTAGCTATAGGTATCGTCCCCCAATCAGCGCAATCTAAAACAAATCCTATTGTTACTAATCTATAAATTTAAAAGAAAGAACGTCAAACCAAACATTTAATGTGATGATAACTTTTATTCTAAGAACTATGATGAATCTGATTAAAAATAGTTGAATGTAAAAGCATTTAAATACATTAAAGCTACTGCAAACATAACCAAACCATTAACCTACTTATTGAATAGAAATAAAATCAATCGGCACAATATCGTACCTTAAGTGGATCCCTCCCTAAGGCCAACATGTGCCCTCACACTATAATATTGTCAACACAGACTTGAATAAAATCCCAAATTGATCCACAACAAGCGCATCAAATCATAATCATGAAACGCCAAAGAATTCACACACAAACTTTATATTATGAACATTAAGAGTCAACATTGTTACAGAGTTGCGTGTCGATCACCAAATTGCATTGCAAAGTGTGTGTGTGTGTGTGTCTATATATATATATATATCACATGGGTCTTCGTTCAAACTCTCGCCGGTGGACCAAAAAAAAATAAAAATAGAAAACTAGTAATTATGGTTACAGTAAAAAAAAGGAACAATTTCACATTCCATAATTTTTATTAATATGAGAATCACATGTGACTATGCAAGCCTGCATTTTGAGTTGAGTCGAATGTTCTGATTCAAGTTCTCGTTTGAACTGGAACTGAATTTCTCTAATTGCCTCTGGGATGCCTATCCTTGGGTGGGAATTGGAAATACCACATGTGTGGCATAACTTCTTCAAAAATGTATTTTTGTCTACGTTTTTTCAATTGAATATATATTCCCTACATAAGTTGGCCCATTGAAATATGATGCTCAGTTCCAACATGGACATACCACTTGGCCCATTGTGATCCCTGTGGCCTCAAAATAACGAGGTTCTCCATAAGGTAACAACAAGTCCTCGGTCTTAAATAAAAAATGCCATTGATGTACCTAGATTCTTATAGCTCGATAGTCAACCTGGTAGCTTTATGTTAGGTCCCTATAATACTAGTGTATCCCCTTATTGTTATTGTTAGTATAGCCCCCTTATTGTTATTATTTTGTCCATGTAGTCCCCATATTGTTATTATTGTGCCCCATAGAAGCCCACTATTGTTATTGTTGTGCCCTTACATTGTTATTGTTATGTCGGGTAGGATTATATTGTGACCCATTGGACTCCTATATATAGAGAGGAGATTTTTTCATTTGTATCATCCAAGAATTGTTCATTTATGTAATGTAAAGGAGGTTTCCCCCTCGAAGTGGTTGATTTCTAAGGAGTTGATCTCTCTTTTCTTCTATTTTGGGATTTGGTTTCATAACACTTTATGCTTCCAAAAATCATCCACCTATGGCTTAAGAAACCTTTTGACACCATATTCAGTCCAACACTTTACTATGCACACATCAAAATTAAACACAAACACATGTATACAAAGTTACATAACACCTCTAATTGATACTTTCTCCAACATTCCTCAATTATAGACTAAAAAAAGGAAATAAAAACCATAAATAAGTATATGTATATACCTTTTAGCTTAAGAGTAATAAAGAGCATATGTAATGGTCCAAAGGTAGGAATAGAGAGGATAATTTGGGGCAAAAAGAAGTTGTTTAACAAACAAAAAGAATGCTAATTTGGTATCTCACCGCCTTCCTTTTCACAATGATCATTCATGAGGTCTCGACCAACATTGGAATATATTTTCTAACTCATTTATGTAAATTATCCAACTTTGAACAAGGTCATTATATTTATTTATAGTAAAATCTTATAAGTTGTTGATACAATCATTTAAATTACCTTTAGTACTTCTAAAAAACTTGAATAAGACCTTGATTGAAGTTAGGAAAATCCTTAAATGTCTTTTTTTTATCATCCACATAATAAAGATGAAGATCATAATCTTTCCTTGAAACCTGGTACTTCTCAAACAAGGGATAATTTTCTTATTAGATTGAAGAAGCATCCTCACAAATTTCAGTGGCATAGGCTTCCAAAAATGCAGCCTCGGATTCCAAATTGTCAATCCATTCCTTATGTATATTTTTTATCCACATCTAATTTACAATGGCTCTCAAAGAGACCTTAGTAACCTGCGATGATATAAATTCACCATGAAGTTGAGAAACTAGTACACCATTTTTCTCATCATGTTTTTGGATCATCACTTTTTCCCACCTCTAACCAAGAATCTCCATAGTTTTAAGACATTAAGTGTGTTCACAATGAGATAAGTATCAGTAGGCTTAAAAAAGATTAATATTCTAACCAAAAAATCATAAAGAAGCCAAGGGGTTCAACCATTTTAAGACCCATACTCTATTTAAAAATTCATAAAGAAGCCAAGAGGTTCCACCATTTTAATACCCAACTCAACCTAGAAATAATTGATTGCAGAATCATTCAGAACATTACAATGTATCAGAAAGGAGCACAAAAACATAGGCCCAAAATAAAAATAGAAACAATTAATTTCAGAATCACTCAGAAATTCAAGTGTATCAATAAAGATCTAAATAAATAGCCCACCTCAAACAACATTTCACTAAAAACATTGAAAATTGAGTGAGTGATGCCAAGCTTTTGAAGTTGTGAAAATGGTGTCAATAGCTAGGTTTTAGCAACTTTGAAATACTTGAAAATGTTACTAGCAGAATTACTTGATATTATCTATACTACTAAAAAGTAGACTTAGAGGCGAACCTTCAAAAATGACAATGAAAAAGAAGCTATCTATACTACTAAAAAGTAGACTTAGAGGTGAACCTTCAAAAATGAAAATGAAAAAGAAGATTCTTTGAGAAAGTTAAGGTATTTTCAATTTCCTTTCCAATTATGCTCTGCAACATTCATACTCAAGGGTGAAAAGAAATGTTTCCGAAATGCAAATTTTCCAATAAAAACATCGTAGTCTAAAAACCAACAGAATAACCCAGAAATTCCAGTAAGATTATGAAAAATTCCAGAAAAGATTTTTGAAAATTTGGATTACAGTCATTAAAATTCAGTATTTTGGGTGCCCTCAGGGTTTTTGATGGTGCTGAATCTATTTCCACCATCGAAAATTCAATTCAAACACTCCAACTACTGATTTTTTGAAAAAAAAATTAACAGATCCTGACAAAAAAACTGTCGTCCAGGCTATTCTGTTGCGTCGGTAGACAACTCCAATAAAAACTGTCAAAATTTGAAATTTTTACAAACAAAAAATTTCTCATACCCTCTCTTGTTCAAATATTCTCAGACCCTCGCCTATATTTTTAGGTATACCAATCAGATATGTTTGTCCCTATATATGCAGGAGGATCCTGCAAATTCTGAGCGCATAATCTTCAGCCTCCCATCAGACGAAACCCCACACAGACTATCACAACATTTGCAAGGTACTACCTTCAGACAAGGGAACCAAGAAACTGATTGATACCAGTACATATCCAAACTCTAGAACAGTGATGATTTATGGGACCTCACCCCGCCACACGAGATATTGACAATGGATCCATCTGAGATCCATTCCTGGGAGACAGACTAGGTCTTCCATACCTCAGCCAAACAAAGTTTAGCAAAGTGCTTGAGGATGATAAGGTTAATTGCAAGTTTAACGTGAGGTTTTATGTGTTTTTATGTGAATTTCATGAGCAAATTAACATAAACAAAACACTGAACAGTAGCATTTATCAGACATGAAAATCAACATAAACAGTAACACAACAACACATGATGAAGGATTTCACCCCTCCTGGGCTCCGTCTCCTTGGTCCAGCTTCCAATGGCTTGGACCTCTTCTATTATGCTCAAAAATGTTATTACATGTGTTTGCAATGCTCAAACAACTCTAAAACATGTTCCATCAGCTCCAAAATGCCCAAAAATACCTGTGTAGCCTCTTTCTAAGTAAAATTTGGCCAAAATTTAACTTAGTTATGACTTCCCCAAGTTTTTGCACTATTTGATCCACATTTCCCCCAAAATCTGCAATCATCCTGCAAATCCACCCAGAATCTAGTTAACTGAGCGCCAATTCCGCCCAGCTTTTCGCCAAAAACTGGGCGAAATTGTCAGCTCGCCAAGTTACCTAATGACGCTTATAAACTGGATTTTAAACCATATAAATTATGGTTTTAATAAAAAAAATGTATATAAAACTTCGTGCTTTTTGGTTATCCACGGTATCTGTTAATTGTGGACACATGGCAGGTTGGCAGAGTTATGTGATAACGGTTATGGTTAAGGATAGGGTTACAGTGGCGATCTAGGCTATGAACACATGGTGCGTCACATTAAGTGTTGTGATTTATGACCGTTGGGGAGGGGGGGGAAGGGCTAGCCTCCCACCCATGGTCCCGCCTCCAGCGGTGACTAGCACTAGGGCTAGACCCGGCCTCCCTCCCCCCATTGTGCAACATATATGTCAATAAAACAACATTTAAACCATAGTATCGGAAGTAACAACATGCGCGAGCAATGGTAATATGTTTGTCTTGGTATTTGGAGGTCGCGGGTTCGACCCCCAACGCCTCTACTTGACCTCCCACATAAATTTTGGTGGCCCTCGAGTTGCCACATGGTGGCCCTCGGGCTGCCATGTGGCGGCCCCTGGCAGGCTGTGGTTGGCCACCATCCCAACCAATGCAAACACACAACATTAGCGCCTCCAACGACCAATACAAGGATGACAAGTGTCATCACCTCATTCGTCGAAGGACAAATCACTTTGACCAGTCAAACTGCCACATGGGCTTGCCCAGTCAGCAATACAGACTGTTGACTTGGTTATCCTGCATTTTTTTTTTAAATTGCCTTTTTGACAGAGTGGATAGAACACGTTTTTTGGAGCATATGATGTCAGTTTTCCATGAAACAAGTTGTGTCAGATTCATAACGACGATATCTACACGGTCGTTCGGGTTCCACACCATTCCGACAACTTCCATTTTTAGCATAATTTTGAGCACCTGATTACTCCTCCCCACTGAGAAGCTTTTAGACCCCAAAATATCACCTTCAACTGTCAAGTAGATCAGGCTATAGCCCCCTCACCTTTCCAATCTCGATCCATTTGGAATTTGATGAATTTGTTTCCTTGAGCTTCACTCGAAGGTGACCAACATTCCCTCGTGTTGAAGACTATGTTCTTCTATCGGGAATGGCATTTTTCTGAAGATAATTAAGGAATTATGAAGCGGAATCTTCAAAACATGGAATCTAAACATTCCCCCCGCGTTCTTCACTTTGAAGCCTCTCCTTACAAAAGTGACGCCAAACTCCATCATCGACTTGCTACTTGCGATCGATGCAATACTTGTACTTGCCTTTGCTCTTTTCAAGATGACCTTGCACTATTTTTTGTACCATTTGGAGTCATTCAATGAATTTCTTGGGTTTGTCCATGTCGCCATCAAAAGCAACATCCTTCTTACCAAGATGACACAACAAATTATGATGCAAATGGTAAACAAATTCCACTGCTTGGTTTACTTGACTCAAGCTTGAATGTACATCTTGAAAGTATGCATATTTTTTAACATAACTTTCATGTAAAACAAAATGATGCTTGAGTAAAATAGTTACACAAATAACAGGCCTAGAAGGCATATCGACAAACTTGTCACTTATACCTCTCTTATACCTTTTGACCAAGTGGAATTGTTGACAAAAACTCATCAAATGAAAGTGCCTTAATTGCTGCAACTTAATCATTGCAACATTAAAATTTTCTAAATTAAATGAAATGGCAAAGTCACTTGCATCAACCTAAAACTTAAATGACCTTTTCAAGTTTAAAAGAGAAAATGAAAAATCTGAAATGATATTTTGCTTCGAATCATCACATGCCTCTTGTTGTTTGCCTCCCCACTGGAAGACCTTTTGCACACATGTCAATGCATGCCAAGGAGCTACAATAGAAGAAATATTAACAAAATATTTCCTCCAACATTAGGTTGCTCCCAAAAACCCTCTTATCGAGATGACCATCTTTGGCGTTGTCCAATCCACAATGGTGTAAAACTTGGCAAGGTCTTCCTTCAACTTACCTCCTGCAACATTATATCCCAAGTACATTAAATAAGTTTTACCCAACTCATACTTTGACATCTTCAAAAACAAATGTTCATGCCTTACGACATCAAGTATTTTTCTCTTATACATGACATGCTCATGAAGAAATTTTCTAAAAATTACAATGCCATACAAGTCGAATATCACATCTAGAAATGGCTCCAATTCATCATTATTCATATGCATGAAAGTAGTAGGAGTATGGAAAATACCATAAAACATAATTCAAACAAACTTTGTTTGATGTTAAATGTCTTCTTCCACATACCTCCTTCAACAACTATTATGATGAAAGTCACTCCTTTTTTCCCTCACAATAAAATGATTTTTATTCTTCTTGGGCACCAAAACCATAGGTGCACTACATGGCGGAAGAGATGGTCGAGTGATTCCATTGTTCAACAACTTTTGGCTTTGCTTCAAGGTATTTCTACACTTTGCATTTTTGACATACCATGCATGCCATTGTCACAAAGAGAACATTCTTGCTGCAAATGTTTTTCATGTGGGATTCCATTCTTCTTGAGAGGCAATCCCTTCACATCCTAAAACACCTTATCTTCATGGTTAATTACATCAACCAAATCAGAATTAAAACTTGTATTACAACCATCAAACACTTCATAATATTCATCAACATTGGGTTTGATCATAAGAAGCACTAAATTTTTGCTTGAATTTACTAGCCTTTTCATTTTCCTTGCATTAACCAATGATAGATTTAGTTTCTTGCGATGGGCTCTCACTATGTACTCCACACCATATTTGAACAAGTGGTACTTATTTTCATGGTGATCAAAGATTGCATTTCTGTCATAGAGGTAAGGACTTCGCTAAACAAACCCTGAAATGTCAAGTGGTACCACATCTAATTCAACTTCATCAATGAAGTTTGTTGTGATTGCAAATTGAAGGATACACTTTCTTGTAACCTGTAAATTTGTGTTCTTGCATATCCAACCCAATGGATATGGTTTGTGATGAGGAATGGTTTCAAGATTAAGTTTCTTGACTAAGTTTTCAAAAATCAAATTAGCTTGAGACCCACTATCAAACAGTATGTCAATTTTTGTATGTTTTGAAATAACCCTCACATGAAATATTTCATTCCTTGTTTATTTATTTGGAGTACTAGTTTGAAAATTTGATGAACTAGTGCTAGCAATGTATTATTTTCCCTTCATACCCATGGTTGTAATTTAGTTTCATCACCCGATTCGGATCCCAAATCCTCTTTAGTGATTGCAATTGTCGTTTCCTTCCCTTTGTTGTTGAATTTCTTTGGCTTCATCTCCGGATGAAGCTTCCAACAATGGTCTTCATCGTGACCCTCCTTGGAACAATGCTTGCATGTCATTTTCTCTCCTTACTTTTTGATGGATGCATTTTTTTTTATTTTCCTTTCAAACCCTTTCCTTTCTCTCCACCCTTAAATGGCTTCTTTTTACCCTCTTCTGAAATTTTTTTCCCTCTTGTCTCAAGGTGATTGGCTTGCACACAAACCTCATCTAGACTAGTGGGATTGAACATAAGAATAGTATGCCGTAGGTAGCTATGTAAACCCCCTATATACTTCAACAATGTGTCCTGTGAATGAAAGTCAACACATAACATAAGAGATTTTCTTCTAAATTCTTGGGTGTAATATTGCCAATTCATGATGGATTTTTTCATATATGCTAGAGGGTAAAATTGTCTTTTAATTGCAACAATGAAATTAGACCAAGAGAGTGAGATATTACCATGTTTTTTAATATCATCTTGTGTCTTGGCTTCCCACCATACTAGTGCTGCACCCTCCAATCTCAAGGAACCTAGTTGAATCTTTGTATCATCATCATGATGGTTTTTAATCCTGCAATATACCTCCAATTGACGAACCCAAATGTCAATATTTTCTGCATTCACTTCACCATTATACATAAGCAGCTAAAATTTAATATCATGTTTTAACAAGGGTTGTTTACCAATTCCTTTTGAGGTATGTTGATGAGTATGAGTAAGGGTTGTAGTCGTGGAAGAGGATGAATATGAAGGTGAGGATGGTGGAGTATATGGTGCCTTATCACCATTTCCATTACCTCCTCCTCCTCGAGAACCCTCTCCTCTTAGAGGCTTGGAGATTTCACCCTACAACCATGTGTTCCTCTATTCATAGAGGACCTTCACCATCTCTGTCATGTCAAATAAATCCTTCCTAAAAGCCTTATCATCCTCTGACATGTTATCATTTCATCCTTCATGAGACATGCTTACTGAAGCTTCTACTGCAATTGGAGGTGAATCTTGTGGTGGAGATTGTGGCAACTGTGCCCTCCTTCTCCTTGCTCCAACTAGAGAACCTACACCCATAATCTTTCCTTCTCCTCTCTTGAGCTTCAACCTTGTAATCATTTAAACACTTTCAAAACAAATTAAATACTCCTTGCACAAGTAAACGTAGTGCTCTGATACCAACATGATCTGAATGGGAAAATTAGTTTTGTTGTGCTAATATCCAATTCATAATATAAACAAAGTGTTTGAGGATGATGAGGTTAATTGCAAGTTTAACATGAGGTTTTATGTGTTTTTATGTGAATTTCATGAGCAAATTAACAAAAAAAAAAAAACTAAATAGTAGCATTTATCAGATATGAACATCACCATAAACAGTAACACAACAGCACATGATGAAGGAGTTCACCCCTCCTTGGCTATGTTTCCTTGGTCCAGCTTCCGATGGCTTGGTCCTCTACTATTATGCTCAAAAGTGTGATTACATGTGTTTACAATGCTCAAACAGCTCTGAAACATGTTCCATCGGCTCCAGAATGCCCAAAAATGCATGTGTAGCCTCTTTTTGCATCGAATTTGGCGAAAAACTGACTTAGTTATGACTTCCCCAAGTTTCTGCACTATTTTCTCCACCATTTTCCCAAAATACGGCATCATCCTACAAATCTGCTCGGAATCCAGTTAACTGGGTGCTAATTCGCCAAAAACCGATCGAAATTGTCGACGCGCCAATTTCGCCAAAAACCAAGCGAAATTGTCAATGCGCCAATTTCGCCAAAAACCGGGCAAAATTTTCAGTGCGCCAATTTGCCCAATGATGCTTACAAACCAGATTTTAAACCATACAAATTATGGTTTTAGTGAAAAAAATTATATATAAAACTTCGTGTGGTTTGGTTAACCCGCGGTCTCTGCTAACTGTGGACACATGGTGGGTTGGCGGAGTTATATGCTAATGGTTATGATTAACGACATGGTTACATTGGCGGACTAGGTGGTGAACACATGGCACATCACATTAAATGTTGTGGTTTATGACCGTTGGGGGGGTGTGCATGGGTAGCCTCCTGCCCCTGGTCCTGCCTCCAACAGTGACCAAGGTTGGGGCTAGACCCCTCCCCCCTCCCCCCATTGCGCAACATATATGTCAATAAAACAACGTTTAAACCATGATATGGTAAGTAACAACACGCGGGCGCAATGGTAATACGTTTGGATTTGTACTTGAAGGTTGCGGGTTTGAGCCCCAACACCTCTACTCGGTCTCCCACATAAATTTTGGTGGCCCTCGAGCTACCACGTGGCAGCCCCTGGCTAGTCCACATGGCAACATATGGTTGGCCACCATCTCAAACATTGCAAACACACCACGTCAGCACCTCCCAAAACCAATACAAGGATGTCAAGTGTCATCACATTATTCACCAGAGAACAAATCACTTTCACCGGTAAAACTACCACATGGCCTTGCCCAATCAACTATATGGATTGCTGACTGGGCTATCCTACATTTTTTTTAATTTTCCTGTTTGACAAAGTGGATAGAATGCGTCTCTGGGAGCATACGGTGTCAGTTTTCTGCAAAATGAGTTGCACCGAATTGCGAACAACGAGATCTACGCGGTTGTTCAGGTTCCACACCATTCCAACAACTTTCTGTTTTAGCATAATTTTGAGAACCTGATCAAAATTCAAATGAACGTTTTTTCCTATGTCCTTATTGGTGTTTTTCTAGACTGTCATGTGGTATCCTGAGGCCAGAAGTGGTTTTTCGTTCTCAAGGGTGATCGAGTATTTTCCAAGTGTTTTTTAGCTATCCCACAATTTTCTTTATCATGTCCAACCAAGGCTCGATGTTTAATATTTATTCAGCATTGGAAGATTTAATTGTGGTCACAGTTGTCGCGGAGAAAGAAGTGAGATTATGGGAGGGTTGAAAAGTAGTAGTCACTATGCCTTTGTGTGAATGAGGAAGTATTTCTCCCATCGAGACTGCTTTCGTGGCGGATCGGTTGGGGACATATGGGAAGATTTTCCCCGATCTGAAGGCTAGAGGTAGGAGAAAAAAACTGATTAAAGTTAACAATCACATACAAAGCCTTATTCTGGGGGTCGATGTATTCTGGGATAGGGTGGAAGGCCTGTAACAGAGGGAAATTTTAGGTCCTTGGGTGTTTTCTCAAATGGAAGGAGTGTAAATGAAGGGATGGGTTGAAAATATTTGGTCCCCTATCCTTCATTTTACACCGAAGGTAAGTGTGTTAATAGATGGTTGTGTTTTCATTTTTTGAAAGTGGAAGACACTTATAAAATTGTCTCTATCCCATGGGTCCGAGACCACGAATTCCTTTCACTTTAGCGGTGGACTGCAGGTTTTAATCCCCTCAAGAAAGTGTTGAAATGCAAAATAATTTGGGTGAAACTCCCTAGGCTTCCATTAGAACTATGGTCTAAGAAATATATTAAGGAGATAACTAATAATATTGGAAAGTTATTTTTCCTAGAGGAAGGGATCCTAGGGAATATATACAAAAGGATTGTGTGGGTTCTAGTAGAATTCAATTTCACGGGAGGGTTATTGGCTAAATTATACATATTTTGGGGGCCTCTTTTGTTCTGGAAACACATAGATTATTGGGGTATTCCCTTTTGATGTCAATATTGTCATGTGACGGGTAACCTGATTGTAGAATGTCCTCAGAGGTTCTATGGGGGTCGTCTATATGTGGAGCGGAACGTGGCCTGTGAGAATAGTAACAATGAAAGATCCCATCTGGAAAAGAGGTGTCATGTGTTCCCCTATGGGCATAAGGAATTAGATAATCATTTTTGTGCTCCTTCTATATTCAAAGTTCCTTCTGTTTATGATTATGATGTGAAAAATTTACACTCGTCCAAGGCTATCTTTCATAAGGATTTTTATCTCCCTACCAAGAGTTTTAATTCAGTCACCCGAGGAGAATCATCAAGGAATTTAATTCTAATTTCAAATGCTCCCTCTTTGATTCTAGTATTTATTGTATTGGACCCTATTCAAAATTCTCCATCTATACGTTTTCAGAGTAGTGGTAGGGAGGTAGCTTCCTCAAGATTCCAAGGTTATCTAGTCATTGCATATTAGATTTGGGTCATTTCAGGGGAAGTCTTCCTAGCTACTCTCTATGGATATGGATATGGGGCTCCTATGTTGTAATGATTCTATTGGAATGGAGCCTCTTATGATTAAAAAATTTTCCTTTCTTGATGTCGACGTAATTGTGAGCCCTGAGTGGAGGAAAAATATCATTGCCAGGAAGATGAAAGGTGTTAAATAAAAGAAAGTGTCTGATTGTTCTTTGGTTTCCTATGATATTTAATATTCCTTCCAAGAGGCCATGGAGGAGGTATATCATTCTCTAATCGACCCTTTATTTCCTATTGGTGTCTTGGAATATTATGATACCTATACTTTGCGTGTCCTTAGAAGGGAAACACGTACTGATGTCCCACCCTTATGATTGTTATGTCAATCAATGTAAGGGGTCTGGGATTGGATCCAAAAAGAATACCCCTGCAAATTATTATCAATTTGAAGAAGTAGTTGTTATTTTCAAGAGACAATGGTCGATAAGGAGAAAGTTAGGGACCTATTATCCAAAATATGTCCAAATTTGGATGTTTGTGCGATTAGTGCAGTTGGACACTCGGGAGGCCTGGAAGCAATGTGGGATCCCTAAAAATTTTCTCTCCATGCTTTCAACACCTTTGCAAGGATTATTTTAACTAGTTATATTCAAGGTTCAAGCCATTATCTACGCATTCTTAATACTTGTTTTCCTTATTCTGATAGGAAATATTTCTAGGATCGTATTAACTCCAGTGGTCTAATGGAATTGCATTCTTTAATTTTGAAAAGAGACTTAAACTTGATGATGGATGTAAGAAAGGTGTGGGGTTATAAGGGAAAAGTCGACAAGCTGGAAGCATATTTCAAATAATTATTTTATTTAGGATTTCATTCCATTCTCGTTAAGGCTGACTTGGAGGAACGATAGGTCTGGAAAGGAGGGAATTTCCAAATCTAAAAACTTGGATTCATTTCTCTAATATCTCTGACCATGATCCGATTTTCCTTGAATTTTTTGGAGAAATTGAATATAAATAACATCCTTTCAAGTTTAATCACTCTTGGATTCAAGAGAGGTATTTTGTTGAACTCGTTCAGGTCATGTGGCTTAAGTCTATTCTTATCCCGATGTTTTCTTGTATGAACGTTGTCAATTATAAATTTAAAATATTAAAGGAAGAGGTCAACTTGAAGATAAAATATTTGAATGATTCGAAAAACTTGGAATACTTCTATGATTCCACACAAAAGGTGATGTTGGTCTTAGAGGAAATGAAGAGTCATTCTGAAGCTACAATAGGAGGAGTGGAAATTAAAGGTAGGGACATTTGGGTAGTGGAAGGGGACAAGAACACACTCTTTTTCCATAATTATTCTTCGAAACAAAATAAGGAAAATGTTGTTTGGCATATCAGGGACAGAGAGAGAAATTTGTTAACAAGTCAAAAGGAAATACAAAAGGAAGTGGTAAGATTCTTTAGTAATTTTTTCAGTTCTAAAGAAGGAGTCAACATTACCAATTAGATGGAGTTTGTAAATATGTTTCCTAATATGGTGAGTGCAAAGGAAAAAGAACACTTGGGAAGGATGATAATGATGGAGGAGTTGATTGGCATTCTAAAAGCCTTGGCCAGGGATAAAAAGCCAGGACTAGACAACTGGTCGATCGAGATTTTTCTTCATTTTAAGGATATTATGGGTTGGAACTTTTGAAAATGGTTTAGTCTAAATGATAGGGTGTTATTTTAGGCTCAATCAATGCAAAATTTTTTGCTCTCATTCCTAAAAAGCCTAATCCATCCTAATTTTTGGACTACATGCCTATATCATTATGCAATAATGTTTATAATATGGTATCTGAAATTATTGATAACATAATAAATCAAACACTATCTATGCATATAACGTCGGAGAAATTTGGTTTTTTTATAAAACAGGCAGATTCAAGACATGGTGGCCATCTCTCAAGAGCGCATTCACTCAATCAAATCTCACCGGATGGACACATGCCTTATGAGGATTGATTTGATTAAAGATTACAATAGTTTGGATTCAGAATTTCTAAGGTTAATTTTGCACCAGACAGGGTCTGGCCTTAGGCTAATATACTGGATCATGGCATGTATTTCATCAGGGAATTTGTTTTCCATTATCAATGGAGTCCTGAATAATTTTTTCAGGGTTTCTAGAGACCTTTGATAGGATTGCATGCTATCGCCACTTATGTTTCTTTTGGTCATTGATGGTATAAGTGGAGGGATCGAAGAAGCTCAGTCTCTAGTTGTTATATAAGATTTCAAGGTGTCAAGGTACACTAAAATATCCCATCTTATGTTTGTAGATGACATTATTTTCATAGGGGACGCCAACATTTATGAATGGAGAAATTTCCGCCAAATTATTTCTAGATTTGGTGATGCTTTGAGTCTTATTGTGAACAAAGCTAAATAAAAAATTATCTCAAATAAGAAGGAAGAGGAGGTGGAAATAGAGATAGCTAGCACTTTCAAGGAGAACCTGATCTTGTTGGATGGAGGCTTCAGATATTTGGGTTTTTTTTTGAAACCAAATAATTATGAGAACCAGGATTGGGACTGGCTCATAAGGAAATTTGAGAAAAATACGACTCTTTGGCAGCATAAGTGGTTGTCCCTGGGAACTACGTTGGTCATGATTAAATCTGTTCTATAAAGCATTTCAATCTACTAGATGCACCTTTATAAACTGCCAAAAGAAATCACTAAAAGAATTGACTCGATTGTAGCTAAGTTTCTTTGGGTAGGTATACGAAAAGCAAAGAAAATTCATTTAGCACGTCTCAAATTGATATCTGAGAGTGAGTAAGATTGGGGATAGGGTATCGGGCACATTGAATGCTTTAACATGGCTTTACTAGTAAAAATTTTATAGATAGTTTTAAAAGGTGAAGGTATTTGGTAGTAGATTGTTAAAGAAAAGTACTTAAAAATATTGAGCTTGGGTCTTGGATTAAAGTAGTGGATCCTGAAAACAAGGAGGCTTCCTATATTTGGTAGAGAACGATGAAGTTTAAACATTGGTTATTGGGGAATTTGAGATGAGAGGTCGACAAGGATAGTAGGACAAAAATTAGATTGGATACCATTAAAGGAATGTACAATGTTCATTCACTTTTTGTTCCAGCTCTCATTATCCTTTTTCATCATAAGGGTATTTTTTTGCTTAATAAACTATGTGTTAATTGACATTCCTTTCTTGATACACAAATTTGGCTTAATGTTAGTGATCTTTGCCTCCCATTTTTAACGACAAAGCGGGAAATGTACAGAACAAGGCAAAGAAATGTTGTAATTTCATTTTCAAAGAAAGAAGATAACATTTCTTGGGGAGGCTATGAATATGAAGGACAAATCTTGGTCAAAGAAATGTATTCACATATCACACATGGGCGTAGTATGTTGATCAATGAAGTCCTGGAGATGGGAGGTTCCATTGAAATTGAAATGCTTCATGAGGTTGGTGGCTCACAACCAGATCTTAACATGAAAAAACCTTATCATAGGGGGTTTTCAAGGCCTCTCACATTGGATTGAGGAACAAAAAGATTTTTTTCGTTACCATTCTACATATTTTGGGGAATTTGAAGAAGTATGAATGCCAAAAAAATTTACCACATTGTCCCTGAAGTTAGAATTACAACCCTGAAGACCATTGAATATTTTTTGGAGGTTGATCCATGGAAGGCAAGGCTACAAACGAGATAATGTCATTTTAGGGAGATTGGGTCATCTTCGCATATAGGCTACTTTGACAAGGCATCCTCTAAAGGGGTATGCAGATGTGGGGAATGTGTAGTCTTGGATCGAGGACATTTCTACTAGTTTAGTTGGTTCATCAAGGAAGGCTCTAACAATATAGCATAACTCATAACACTATGAGGAGTGTTTCTTTGCGCAAGCTGGGTATCCATCGAGGAGTTGGAATTTGTTGGAGACGCAAGAATTATTATTAATTGGGTGCAAGAGAAATAAAAAATTTGGCTTCCTTCTCTAACATATTGGATGCAATGCATTAGATATTTTATCTCAACTTTCCAGAACATTTCTTTCTCTCACATATATAGAAAGTACAACCAGGTGGTTGATCTCATTTCTAAATGTGGGTGTATTTCTCCAATAGGCAAGATCACATTCTTAGCTTTCATCAATGGTATCTTATTTAGCTTAGGGAGCTTCAAAATATAATGGAAAAAATATGAAAGGATGGTTTGATGTGTTTTTTGTTATTTTTGACAATGTGATGTTTTTGTTATTTTTTTACAACGACAGACAATTTAGTACAAAAATTAATGAATAAATTAGAGAATATTGTAAAAGAAGTCATTTTCTTTAATATTAAGAGAGACTCTCAGAAAGGAAAGACTACATATTTCTAGATGAACAAGTTTTCTTATAGATATGTCATGATGAACATAAAATTTCCAGGAGGAACAAAGGTGAAAATGTGATGAAAGATTGGATTAATAAGAGTTAGTCATCAATTCTTCAATACAGGCCGAAGGTTAGCGTCCTACACTCAATGGATGGTTCAAATTTCATTCCTTGAAAGAGGAGGTTGTAGAGAAGCTTACCTCTTATCCTTAGGTGCGAGGTCGTGGTTTCCTCTCGTTCCAGTGGTGAAATTTGGGCTTTGAATCCATAAAAGAAGTCCCCAAGCGAAAAATATTTGGGAAAAAGCTTCCCAGGCTCCTATTGGAGCTTTGGTCCAAAAAATCCATTATGGAAATTTTCAATAAAATTGACAAGTTTTATTATGTGGACGAAGGCTTCCCGGGGCTCTTGGAAAAACGAGTGGCCTGGTTTCTTGTTGATTTTGATTTCTCAGGTGGGTTTTCGATGAATTTGGATATTTACTGGGGACCTTTCTCTATCCCACAAAAGATATACTATTAGGGGGTACCTTTGAGGTGTTTAGGTTGCTATGATATGGGTCATATGATCGCTGAATATCCAAAAACATTTGGGGTGGTCATATCTGGATGGCTCAGGATGCATCCAATGTGGGGCGAGTTTCATAATTTTATAAGGCGTTTGAGAAGAGAAAAATGTCCAATTCTAGCCATTTGTATTCAATTTCAAAGGAGACTATGTCTAATCCATCAATTTCAAAATATTTTCCTCCTTTGGTGCTCAATCATGGAGGGCCTAGGGGCCAATATCTTTTAGGATCCAATGAATCTTTGACTGTTGAGTATTTTCCCGTATCTGGTCCACAAAAGGAATCTCTTATTAAATTCCATAGACCTCGAGAAATTGAAGATGATAAGACATCAAATCCAAGGATTTCCCTGTCCACGCCCTTCTACTTTGGGTCTACTCTAGGGAAATCATCCTCTCCTCCATTCAAAGACTTTGAACTAGGTATTCTGGATCGTGTCACAAACTCTAAATTAAGGAATCAAGCAGTGTCCAGGAAGAAAAAAGGAATTAAATACAAGATAATATCTTCTATGGAAAGGGTAATATCTGGTCTCAATACTAGTATTTGGAGACTATGTAGGAGGCTTGTTACCCTCCTTTTGATCCCTATCTATCCAATGGCATAAATGATTCATTCATAGCTCCTGTATCGTGGTTTCTTAGAGGGAATACGCCCGCTGATCTTCTGACATAATGAAAATTACGTCTGTCAATGTGAGGGGTTTGAGATCGGCCCACAAAAGAAGATCTCTGCAAAACATCATCTCCTTACAAAAACTTTCTATTGTTTTATTACAAGGACCGATTGTAGAAAAAAATAAATCAAGAGATTTTCTTATAAAAATACTTCCTAAATGGCAGGTTTGCGCAGTGTGTGTTGCAGGTCTCTCTGGGGGATTCTCAGCCATGTGGGATCACCTCCATTTATCCTTCAAAGCTTATAACACATTTGCATGGATTATCTTATTTGGCTATTTGCGACGCTTTTTTCACCATTTGTGAATCCTTATATATACGCCCCATATTATAATAAGAAATATTTTTGGGACCATCTTGATTCTTGTGGCATCTTGGATTTACATTCGCTCATATTGGTTGGTGATATGAACATGACAATGGAAGCGGGGGAGGTCTAAGGACAAAGGAAAAGTGGATCCACTTGTTGTTTATTTTAAGGACCTGTTTTCTCATAAATTTCTTATGGATATAATTCCTCATCCCATAGGTTCGACATGGAGGAATAGGCGGTCAAATGCCAAGGGTATTGTTAAAAGGCTAGAAATATTTCTTGTTCACTCCTTTTTATCTAATAGATTTAAACATCTCTTGTCATGGACCCATTTCTCTGAGATATCAAATCATGATGCCATATTTCTTGAATGGGAAGAGGAAAAAAATGACATATGCTTATCCTTTTAAGTTCAATTATTCATGGATGCAAGAGGAGGCCTTTATCTACCTGGTCAGAGCCTCGTGGCACATTCCTCTCGAGACAATCCTGATATAAAAAATGGAGGTGGTATCACATAAGTTGTGAAGATTAAAGGCTAAGGTAACTTCATGGGTTAGAAATCTTAAAAAGGAGCTATCTAAAGCATTGATCGACATTCATAAGGAGTTTGTTGCTTTGAATGACCCATCTAGATCAAAAAAAATTGCAGCCTCTACTAAGAAGGCACTCTTATATCTAGTGATTAGGAAAAGTAATAACTTTTGTTGGAAAAAATTAGAGACAAACCTCTCCCATAGGTCTTTAGGCTCCTATCCTCACCCCTCGAAATTTCAATAGGCGATTAGTGGTTGAAGAGAAGGGTGGCCTGGGTAGCAGAAGGGGACATACATTACTTTCAAAACTTAGCCTTGAAAAGGAAAAATATAAACACTATTTGGCACATCATAGATGGGGAGAACATGATTCTCACAAAGCATAAGTATATTCAACAAGAGGTTGTTCATTTATTTAGAAAATAGTTCAAGGCATTGGAGGGATCAAATATTTCCTATCAGATGGATTTTTCCAACTTCTTTCCCAGAATGGTGAGTGCTGAGAAAATTGATCTGTTGGACAGGCCGACCACAATGGAAGATACACAGGGGGTGTTGAAAACATTGGTGCAGGACAAAATTCGTAACCCAAATGGTTGGCCGGTTGAATTTTTCCTCCACTTCATTAAGCTCATGGGCACAAACCTCCTGGGATTGGCTGAAGAATATTGATATATGAGCTATATTACAAGTTTTATTAACACAAATATTTCTACTCTCATTCCTAAGAAGTTTAACCCTTCTTGTATTTTAGACCAATTTTTTTATGCAATATTGTATACAAGATGGTCTCTAAATTAATTGCAAACAAAATTAAGAAATTGTTGTATGGTCATATCTCATTAGAACAGTTCAATTTTTAAGCCAACATAAATATTCAAGATGTCATGGTTATCTCCCAAGAGTGTATACACTCAATCAAATCTAGCAGGAAGGCGGCACGTCTAATGTGAATTGATCTGGTTAAGGCATATAATAGTGTTGATTGGGAATTCCTTAGGCTTATTTTACACAAATTTGGATTTTTTTGTAGGCACATTGATTGGATTATGGCATGCATACCATTTGAAAACCTAGATTTCCTCATCAATGGGCTTCTGATATGTTTGTTCAGGATCACAAGGGGTTTACATTAGGGTTGTGCATTATCACCCTCGTTGTTCATTTTTGTCATTGACAAATTGAGTAGAGGGATCGACGCTGCTAGGGCGCAGAGATCAATTGTTCACTACAAGGTTTCCCGACTTCTAGAATTTTACACATCATGTTCGTAGACGATGTGCTCTTCAGTGTGGAAGCTAATATAGTTGAATGGAGGATAGTTCACCAACTATTTTCAAATTTTGGGGTAGCGTCGAGGCTTATCATGAACAAAGAGAAGTATGAATTGAGCACTTCATGTTTGGATGCGGAGGTATCATTAGAGATTGCTAGTCTATTTGAGGTGAAAGTGAGCTTAATGGTCATTGGATTTAGGAAATTGGGATTTATTTTGAAGCCAAATAAATACAAATGTTAGGATTGGAAATGGCTCATTAAAAAAAATTGAGAATAAGTTGACCCTATGGGAAAATTAGTGGTTCATGTTGTGGGGTGGTTGATTATGATTAAATCTATTCTATAGGGAATATATGTATACTGGATGCACCTATTCAATTAACTAAAGTTGTTACTAAAAGGATAGATGTTATAATTGCAAATTTCCTCTAGGAAGGAGCTGGAAAATCCAAAAAAAATCACTTGGTGCATCTTGAAATAATATTTGGATGTAAGGTGGAAGAGGGTTGGGGTATCAGCAAAATATAATGCTTTAATCTTGCTCTTCTTGTTAAAAACATTTGGAGAGTGTTAAAATGTGATGGATTATCGAAACAGGTCGTAAGGGATAAATATCTTAACAACCTAATCCTCAAGGTCTGGGTTAGCACATGAGATCTAGAAAAGAGAGAGGCATCCCACGTATGGATAATCTTGAAAAAGGCTAGGCATTAGCTCTGTGGAAATATGAGGTGGGGGGTTGAAAAGGGAGACAATATTTCCATAGGGTTTGATGCAATCAAAGCTATGGAGGGACCCCATATGCTCTTGATGCCCATTATACATTTTCTTAATCTCTTGGGTCACCATTTTCTGAACCATATAAGTTTTTTTCAACAATCAATGCTTTCTCCACAAAATTGGTCGCATGCGATTGATAATGGGCTTTCATTGGCTTTTGAGGATGATTGGGAGGGGTACAGTTATCGGCTCTGCCACACTGGCATTGTGCTGTGAGAAAAAGAGGACAATTTGGCTTGGGGAGGGTGTACTTCAGAAGGGAACTTTTTAGTTAAATAAATATACGCATATATCACACAGGGGCATATGAATCCTCTTTGTGTTTCATGGCTAGCACAATTGTGGCAATGTGAGGCTTCCCTAAAATTAAAGTGTTTTTTATGGTTGGTGATACGCAACCGAATTCTCACATTAGAGAATCCCATTAAAACGGGTTTCCAGGGGCTAGGTAGATGCCCCATGTGTGGTAGGATGAATGAAGTAATTTCTCACCTCTTTCTCACTTGTTCAATTGTTGTATCAATTTGGGAAGAGCCTTTCATGTTGCTCAAAAATCATACAAAAGTGGGCATATCCTCTATTAATGCATGTCTCTCACAATGGTTCAATGGACAAAAAGAGATCAGGGTGTTCCCTCTCTATATATTTTGGGAATATGGAAAATTCAAAATGTTATCATATTTGATCAATCTGTCCCTAAAGTGAGGTCCATTAGGTTGAATATTGTGGCGTATTTCCAAGAGATTGGTCCCTGGATACGAAATTCACATAGGAGAATAGTTATTTTTAGGGAAATCGATTTTTAGTCATTGGTGGGCTACTTTGATGGAGCTTCATCAAAACGGGTATCTAGGTGTGGGGTGAAAATTGTATTGAACTTTTACCATTCCTACAGTTCTGCTAGTTTGGGGATGATGGTTCCAATAGTAGGGAAAATTTGTTATCTTTATGGGGTGTATTGCAGTGCACTAGTTGGTTGGCTATAGAGGAGCTTGTGGTTGTAGGTGACTCCGAATCGGTCATTGAGTGGGCTCAAGGTCATACTACTTTCGGTCTGCCTTCCCTACACCACTAGAAGTAACAAATCAGACCCTTCCTTCAATCACATCAACTTCTCCCACATATACAGAGGAAAATTGGGTGGCAGATCACCTCTCAAAAAGTGGTCGATCTGCTTCGCCGAGTGAATTATACTACAAATCCTTCGTCATTGGTTCTCTCTACAACTCTGAGATTTTCAAGATCTGAATGTCTGTGTCATTCAAATTTTCTATCAACGACCTCGATGACAAAATCAAGCTTTGGGTCAATTCTTTGGTAGACGATGCTCATGGGTTTCTTTTGTTTTTAGCTCATAGGTCTATTCTTATTTATGTACTAATTTATGAGATGTTTTTGCAATTAGTCTTGTCATATAGGAATTAGTGTAGTGAAGATTGCAAGCATTTTTTTTTAATTTTTTTTTTAAATTTAATTTTTTATTTAATTTTTTTTCAGGATTTCCAACAAGGTTGTCTAAGAGATGTCCCTTCTTTTGCTTTCCTTGTTTGTTCTCTCCCTTGAAGACTATAGCTACATACAAAAATCAAGGATCACTATATTGTGTTTATTTTTGCAGCATCAGATAGGTGTTCTAGTCTCAAAATTTGTGGAGAGGCTAAAAGACATGAGAGCTCCATAACCCATAAATCGTTTACGAAAATTCCACATAGAGACAATTCAATTAAATTAGTTGATCGATAATTAAAAATGTGTTAGTCTAACTTAGGGAAATCGATTAATTAATAGGAATTAACTAAGAAAGGTGAGAATTCTCCAGAAACTCACTTATATCAACCCATGGATGACCTTAGTCGTTGACGAGGACTTAATCATGGTCGTTGGTGAGCCAATGAGAGATTATAAGAGGAGGTCGATGGGGTTGGAGCAACACACTTAGTGATCAAGGCAGAGTGAATTTCTTAGAGATCATAGTGGCTCGAGTGGCAGTGACTAAGGGAGCATCAAAGTCATTTCCAACAAATTTTCTCAACAATGTTTGGAAGGCCGAATTATTTTTGTAGAGAGGCCGAGCAGCCAGTGCGAGTAGCCAAAAACCTCATTGCGAAGTGTCGAAAAGAGATCGTTTCAGTTGCAGGAGGATGGGAGATAACCTGAAAGGAAGAGCGATTTAATTCCAGGGCCAGAGAGAGGCAAGAAGAATCACCCAGAGCCAGCGAGCATGTAGTGCAAATTATTTGGGCCAAGCAGTGCACATTTATGGCTAATGCGAGTTGCCTAGAGGAAGTGCGAGCAAGACGAGAGGGGCCGAGTTTGGTTGCAAAAGGGAAGAATTTCCTCCAAATAATTTTGGCAATATATTTTGCTGGAGGAGAGACAATTTGGCATCGAAATTTGTACTCAAAATTTTTGCTACTGCATATAATAATAAAACCCTCATTTGTTACACCGATTTTCCTAGTAAAGTTTTTTCCGAAAGAATTATCCAAAAATAACTCTCAAATTTTATTGTGTGTGAATTAATTCCCATTGCTGGTATGACAACTTTTGTTTTTTAATAAATTTTTTGTTGATTTTTTCTAGTAAAAAAACTACCTTTTGTTATTAATAAAAGTTTTTTCCAATTAATTAATATATATATATATATATATATATATATATATATATATATATATATATATATATTATTTAGATTAATTTTTTTATAAAATTTCACCTCACACATTCCAAATCAAAATCAAGTAAAAGGTCCAAAACTAATTTGGCCATTTCAAACACAATGGTGACATCAAATTGGATTTAGATTAGATATCTAACTTAGTTGATATAAGTGGCAGATTGGATTTAAATGAGAATGTCCAGCTCAGTTGACACAAGTGGCAGATTGGATTTAAATGTCCAGCTGAGTTGATTCAAGTGGCTAAAAACAAGATTCAAATAATGTTATTCCTTGAGATTGGATTTAAATGTCTAGCACTTGATACAAGTGGCATATTGGATTTAAATGTGGAACTGAGTTGATACAAGTGGCATATTGGATTTAAATGTGGAGCTGAGTTGATACAAGTGGCTAAAACCAAGATTCAAATAATGTTATTCCTTGAGAATTTTCTAGAGCTCATATTTTAAGCTGAGTTGATACAAGTGGCTAAAACCAAGATTCAAATAACGTTATTCCTTGAGAATTTTCTAGAGGTTATATTTTAGTTATATTATATTTTAAATTTTATGATTTTTTAGATATTTAGAAATCAGGTTATATTTTAGTTATATTATATTTTAACTTTTATGATTTTTTTAGATATTTAGAAATCATTTAATTTATATAGTTGTTTTAATTATATTTTACCTATCCAATTTAGAATTATTTTCATAATTTTTTTGGTTTCATTTAATTTATATAGTTGTTTTAATTATATTTTACCTATCCAATTTAGAATTTTCATAACTTCTTTTCATTTGTTTTTATATTAAAAGCCAATTGTTGTTTTCCTTTGTGTATTCAGCTTCGTGAATACATTGAAGACACTGAACACTATGTGAATATCGAGCTTGATAGCCGCCGTAATGCATTGATTCAGTTGCAGCTGACTATTAGTATGCTCAGCTTCACGCTATGCATTGTAATGTATCTAGAAGGATCGTTCGGATTGAATATACAAATCCCAACCTACCAAATACAAGGGCTGTTTTGGCCTGTGGTTGGAGCTTATGCGGCCGGGGGTCTTTTGGTTTTTCTCTTACTCGTAGGTTACGGCCGTTGGAAAGGACTGCTCTGTACGTAGCCAAAGAGAATTGGATTGATGTAAACTATTTTTAATTACAGTGGTGTTACAGCGGTGTGGTGAATAATTTGTTTTTTAGCATGTGAGTTTAAGTATTTAGAAATTTAAAAACAAAACTTTTATAGTTTTATAATATTTATATAATAGCTGTATTTAATGTTATAGTAACAACTGATTTCTTAAAATTATATACTTTCAAAAAATTCTTTTACTCCTTAAAGTTATATATGAAAGCCCAAACTGTTTTTAATATGCATGGATTCATATAAATGTCCAGTGAAGCCCAAACCCTGATAATTTTTTTGGTGAAAAGTTTTTGCATCTTAGATTGCAGATGTGATGTTATTCTTGGTGAAATGTGTACATATTTTTAAAGCAGAAGTGAGAAAATGGAGAATGCATGGCATCTTAAGTCATTTTCCATGATCTTGTTGATTTCTTTATTGAAAAATAATTTTTTTTGGAAATGCAATGTAAAACAAGTGTCTAGTCCATACTATTTTGGTTGGACAGTGCAGGTTAATGATTAAGTTTTTTTACATTGTGAAGTTAAAGTTGTAAACCATTTTTTTCCATAAATACAATGTAAATCAAATTTGCAATTAAGTAGTTATAAAATTTTGATTAATTTTAATATTAAATTATAAATGGATTATAAGTATTAAAAAATGTAAAATAAAATATTAAGATTAGACAAATTTTCATATTCATATATAGAGTGATAGTTTGTTAAAAATAAAAAAATAAAGATGATTATATAATTTCATGTTTATGAACAAAATTAAAGTTGAATGAATAATAAGTATATTATTTATATTAATTAAGATGCTTTAATATTAATATTAAAAAAAAAGTAAGATGGTCAAAAAATTTTCATTTCCAAAATATTTAATTCATATTAAAATGAAAAAATAAGATGAAGAAAACTTCTCTATTTCCAAAGTAATTATAATTAACATAATTTTTACACCTTAAAATTGATGAGTTCCATATATATATATATAATTTTTCTTTTTATATTTAAAAAAAAATCCACTTTCCACTTATATTTATGTGATCATTTAAAAAAAAAAAAAAAAAGAGCAACAAAATAATGTCTAAGGGCATTTTGTTTATTTTTATTTGTATTAGTCATCAAATTCCATAACATAACCAAAAAAATCAAAATTAAATTAAGATATTGATCATCTTATTTTTAGGAATAGATGACTTATTTCATGATTGAGGTACAATCCTATGAGAGTTGATATTAGTATTGGATTTGGCCTCTGTACATTATGAGAAAAAATTGAATTTCAAATAGTTAGTATGGAATACAACCTATCATATTACAATTAAAACATTGTTTTGAAACAATCCTAAGTTTTATGGTTAATTACTTTTAGAAATAAAAGTGAAATATGATTGAAAAAAAATACAAGCATGAATCTACTTTGAAGCCACTAACATCTTCTGCAATGTATGTTTAATTATGTGAGAAAGATTAGCAACTACAAGGTAAATCATACCATCTTTAGTAATTCAAAGTGGTGGAGTTAGTGGTTTATGGGTAGATTAGTAATTATATAATATTTGGTAATTGGGTTTACTAGTAATTACACACAATCTTTGATAATTGGTAGTGGTGGAGTTGCTATAAATATATATTTTTGGTACTACATGCCATGAAGGTTGTTATTGCCTATACAACTTTCTAATGATTCCAATGTGATTATCAAATCATATGTCAAATAAATAAATTTAAATATATAAGAAAAATAATAAAATATCAAATATGGAACTATGGAAAAAGATGCAATATATTTTGGTCAATGAACAAAATAATATTCATATGAATAAATTGACATATATATTGCAACAACAAAATAAAGAATTCATTAGATCGATATGGTATTTTAGTTGGTAAAGGAACTTAAAATTATTAAATTATTATTATTATTATTATTATTATTATTGTTTCTTATTGCAAATTTCAACAGCCCCTCTCAACAAGAAAGGAATTCAATCTATCCTGATTTGGTACCTTTGGAATGTTCTGCATGCAACACTTCTAGTGTTGTTTTCTCCTGCAACTCCTGAAACCGAATAGCCTCCAAAAAAATGAATCAGTATAATGCATTTGTCATCAGAGTCTCTAACTACTACTAGTTATTTCAATGTCTACTAAAATCTCGCATTGTTAGCGACTCGCATCTGTGCCCTACCTGCTTCTCCCTATCGCACCCGTATCCCGACATATGTCACTCTAATTTATGTCTTACTGACATCTAACACAATCTAGATCGATCCTTCATCGTTGTATTGTGGGATCCTCGTAGCCGTTCGATCCATGAGATGCGTCATCTCAATGGACCCTACCCAAATTTCTTCTCTTGGGATTATGTCCATCTCCCCACCTCTCACTTGGAGGTATGGCTGCATTTGCTCCCTTTGCCCATCTGGCTCGAAATTTCCCCCTAATGGAGGTATTTTCTTGAGTTGACGCTTCCACTCGGTCTCCTCTCTGCTTCTCCAATTGTGGCTGCGCTACTCCACAAACTTTTGAGACTTCTTCTAAGATTGCATGTTTAGAGGTAATTTGTGTTCCCTCTCGACCACCAAGTCACTAACCTCTAATTTTCTCCTCAAATATTTGCATGCATCCTTGACCTTGAGAGAATATAGGTTTTTGACTCTTGTACTGATATGTTTCACCTGTCCCGTGGCAATGTGTCTAAGGAACACCTTTTCTTTTCTAAATATGACATCATAACCATGGTCTTCTTTGAAAAAGATTCCTCTCAACTCGAACATAAAAATTTATTTCAATTTTAGGGGAGCCATACTCCCTCTAAAAGGTAATTGTACCTATGTTGGTTGCACTATACCTATCTTCATCTCCAAACTCTCTGTTTTGCTAGAGGTCCTTCTCCTCCAAGTCACTAAAGAGATATCTATTCCCCGTCATATGGAGCAGGCACAGTCTAGATACCACATGCATCCCATTAAAGTGTTGGCCATGCATGCAATGAGTGTAAAATCAAGCTCGAACGTGAAGCTAACGCTTCACCCGCCGCAAATGCATGCTCCTTCTTGCTTGCCTTCTTCGTTGGACAATTCGAGGCATAATGCTTGTGCTTGTGACGGTGAAAACACTTGATATTGGATAAGTCTCTCTTGCCCTCTTCACCTTGTGACTTCTTTCCTTAGATTTATTTCCTTTTCCAACTAATGCAAAATCTTCTTATTTGTCTTTTTGGGTCCCATCTCTAGTGCTCCGCCTTATCTCTTCTATTACAAGTCGACCACAAAGGCTCCCAATCTGGTAACTTCTCCCTCCCATTCACATAGTCCTGGTAACTATGCCAGCTCTTGGGAAGGCCTAGAAGTGTTAGGCTCACCAAATCATCCTAGGCTACTGTCACACCAACACTTCCAAGCTCATCTCGACATTGAGTGAACTTCATCAAGTATGTTGGTATCATCTCGCCCTCCTCCATCTTGATCTTTCTCAGCTTGTCTTTCAATGCCAACTTCATGTGGCCATTGCTATTATGAAACAGATCTGTCAAGGCCTTCTACACAGCATATTGAGTCACCTTCCCATGTAGACTCGATACAATATCATCTCGAACTCCCTTTAACAAGATCTTTCTCGCCTTCGCTAACTTCTTCTGCCATGCATCAAGAAGTTGGGCATCTGCTACTGCATGCTTGGGAATATTAATATATATGAATTCCTTCAACCTATTGTCCTCTAACACTACCTTCCATCTTGTCCTTCCATTATATGTAATTCGATTTCCCTCGAGCATATTCGGGTCTCAAGTCATTGAAAGACATCTTGATCTCGTTGGATCTTGAAGAATAAATCTGCAAATTTGAACCCGTTCGAAAAAAAACTCAATTTCTTGTCTTCTATTGTGGTTATTGACCTCGATACAATGTAGAAAATCAACCAATAGGCTTCAATCTAATATTGTAATGTACTAAAACAAGATACTTAATCCTTCCTACAATTTGTGAAAACAAAACACGATTGCACAATCACATATATGCAAGAGAAAGAAATTATCAATCGCACAACACAAGATGTATCTGGGGAAAGAATGCTCAAAATCCCTCTATCTCTATATTGCATATGGTCAAGATCATGAAACAATAAATTTTATTCTTCCAAAGTGAGAAACTTCCTGCCTCTCTTGGTTGTCTCACTCGATCCCCTCGGGCGGCTTGCAATCTAAGAAAAATCGGTCAAGTATTTAAACTTCTTCTTGTCGCTACCTAGTATGTTCTTACATATTATTGGGCTAATTGAGCCCCTATTAATTATGATAATCAAATGATAATTACTCAATCCTTCAAGGCCTTCCCATGACCTCATGCATGACATGTGCAATTTTCTAATAAGACAATTAATAGATATATTCCCTTTAACCTCAAACCCAACCGGGTCTTCGTTAGAAATTACATGCAACAACTATTTATAGTGAATTATCGATTAATGGTTGATCACTGCCATGTGAATTAAATCTAATTTTATTCACTGGACCTCTCACTAGCCAATCTCCCAGTTAGAATTAGTTAAACTAATTTTAACTCAATTAATTGAGTTAACTACTTACAACTCACAAATAACTCAACCATGGGTCCTAAAAAGTAGGATATCCCTTTGCATGCATCCTCTTAGACCTCTAACTTGAATTTCATAAGCTAACTAAGTCTTCCTAACTTATTTAACTAATACAACTTGTTGTCATGAGATGAAATTACAGTTTTTCTTTCAATTTAATTAAGGGAAAATTAAAACAAAAGCCTCATATGGTAGCCATTTCTAGGTGCCATTTTCTGGATTTCATTTCTGGGTGCCAATTTCATTGTTTCTTGTTGAAAATTTCAACATAATCTTGGATGGGAGGATTGTCTTAAGGATGACCCATTACTCATCTAAATTGAACCTCATGCACCTAGCTCTCGTTTTAGGGTGGCTAGCTCTATGTCACTGGGTGAACACAAATTCTAGAAATTCTACAACATCTGATTTCATAGCATCTACTTGGAGTAGGAAGGCTCTTTAGTGATAAGCTATAGGTATCATCCCCCAATAATCCCAATCTAAAACAAATCCTATTGTTACTAATCTATAAATTTAAAATAAAGAACATCAAACCAAACATTGAATGTGATGATAATTGTTATTCTAAGAACTATGATGAATCCAATTAAAACTAGTTGAATGAAAAAGCATTTAAATACATTAAAGCTACTACAAACATAACCAAACCATTAACATACTTATTGAACAAAAATAAAATCAACTGGCACAATACCATGCCTTAAGTGGATCCCTCCCCAAGGCTAACATGTGCCTTCACACTATAAGATTGTCAACACAGACTTGAATAAAATCCCAAATTCATCCACAACAAGTGCATCAAATCATAATCACAAAACGCCAAAGAATTCACACACAAAATTTATATTATGAATATTAAGATTCAACATTGTTACAGAATTGTGTATCGATCACCAAATTGCGCTGCAAAGCGCGCATGTGTGTGTGTGTGTGTGTGTGTGTGTGTGTGTGTGTGTGTTTCTATATATATATCACATGGGTCTTTGTTCAAACTCTCGCAGGTGGACGAAACAAAAACAAAATAGAAAACTAGTAATTATGGTTACAATAATAAAAAGGAACAATTGCACATTCCAGAATAGTTATCAATATGAGAATCACATGCGATTATAAAAGCCTACATGTTGAGTTGAGTTGAATATTATGATTCAAGTTCTCATTCGAACTAGAACTGAATTTCTCTAACTGCCTCTAGGATGCCTATCCTTGGGTGGGAATTGGAAATACCACATATGTGGCATAACTTCTTCAAAAAATTATTTTTTGCCTACGTTTGTTCAATTGAATATATATTCCCTGCATAAGTTGGCCCATTGAACCATGATGCTCAGTTCCAGCATGCACATACCACCTGGCCCATCATGATCCCCGTGGCCTCAAAATAACGAGGTTCTCCATAAGGTAACAATAAGGTCCTCGGTCTTAGATCAAAAATTCCATTAATGTACCTAGATTCTTATAGCCTGATAGTCAACCTGGTAGCTTTATGTTAGGTCCCTATAATACTAGTGTATCCCCTTATTTTTATTGTTAGTATAGCCCCCTTATTGTTATTGTTTTGTCCATGTAGTCCCCATATTGTTATTATTGTGCCCCATAGAAGCCCACTATTGTTATTGTTGTGCCCTTAAATTGTTATTGTTATGTTGGCTAGGATTATATTGTGACCCATTGGACTCCTATATATATAAAGGAGGTTTTTTCATTTGTATCATCCAAGAATTTTTCATTTATGTAATGTAAAGGAGGTTTCCCCCTCGAAGTGGCTGATTTCTAAGGAGTTGATCTCTCTTTTCTTCTATTTTTGGAGTTGGTTTCATAACACTTTATGCTTCCAAAAATCATCCACCTATGGCTTAAGAAAACCTTTTGACACCATATTCAGTCCAACACTTTACTATGCACACATCAAAATTAAACACAAACATATGTATACAAAGTTACATAACACCTTTAATTGATACTTTCTCCAACATTCCTCAATTATAGACTAAAATTGGAAATAAAAACCATATATAAGCATATGTATATACCTTTGAGCTTAAGATTAATAGAGAGCATATGTAATGGTCCAAAGGTAGGAAAAGAGAGGATAATTTGGGGCAAAAAGAAGTTGTTTAACACACAAAAAGAATGCCAATTTGGTAGCTCATCGCCTTCCTTTTCACATTGATCATTCATGAGATCTCGACTAACATTGGAATATATTTTCTAACTCATTTATGTAAACTATACAACTTTCAACAAGGTCATTATATTTATTGATAGAAAAATCTTATAAGTTGTTGATACAATCATTTAAATTACCTTTGATGCTTCTAAACAACTTGAATAAGACCTTGATTGAAGTGAAGAAAATCCTTAAATGTATTTTTTTTATCATCCACATAATAAAGAATAAGATCATAATCTTTCCTTGAAACCTGGTACTTCTCAAACAAAGGATAATTTTCTTATTTTATTGAATAAGCATCCTCACGAAATTCAGTGGCATAGGCTTCCAAAAATGCAGCCTTGGATTCGAAATTGTCAATCCATTCCTTATGTCTATTTTTTATCCACATCTAATTTACAATGGCTCTCAAAGAGACCTTAGTAACCCGTGATGATATAAATTCACCATGAAGTTGAGAAACTAGCACACCATTTTTCTCATCATGTTTTTGGATCATCACTTTTCCCATCTCTAACCAAGAATCCCCATAGTTTTAAGACACTAAGTCTGTTCACAATGAGATAAGTATCAGTAGGCTTAAAAAAACATTAATATTCTAGCCAAAAAATCATAAAAAACCAAGGGGTTCAACCATTTTAAGACCCATACTCTATTTAAAAATTCATAAAGAAGCCAAGAGGTTCCATCATTTTAATACCCAACTCAACCTAGAAACGATTCATTGCAGAATCATTCAGAACATTACAATGTATCAGAAAGGAGCACAAAAACGTAGGCCCCAAATAAAAATAGAAACAATTAATTTCAGAATAACTTAGAAATTTAAGTGTATCAGTAAAGATCTAAAAAATAGCCCACTTCAAACAACATTTCACTAAAAACATTGAAAATTGAGTGAGTTATGCCAAGCTTTTGAAGTTGTGAAAATGGTGTCAATAGCTAGGTTTTAGCAACTTCGAAATACTTGAAAATGTTACTAGCAGAATTACCAGATATTATCTATACTACTAAAAAGTAGACTTAGAGGTGAACCTTCAAAAATGACAATGAAAAAGAAGCTATCTATACTACTAAAAAGTAGACTTAGAGGTGAACCTTCAAAAATGAAAATGAAAAAGAAGCTTGTATGAGAAAGTTAAGGCCTTTTCAATTTTCCTTTCCAATTATGCTCTGCAACATACATACTCAAGGGTGAAAAAGAAATGTTTCTAAAATGTAAATTTCCCATTAAAAACGTCGTAGTCTAAAAACCAACAGAATAACCCAAAAATTCAAGTAAGATTATGAAAAATTCTGGCAAGTATTTTTGAAAATTTGGATTATAGTCATTAAACTTCAGTATTTTGGGTTCCCTAACGGTTTTTGATGGTTCTGAATCCATTTCCACCATCAAAAATTCAATTCAAACACTCCAACTATTGATTTTTTGAAAAAAAAAATTACCGGATCCCGATAAAAAACTATCGTCCGGGCCATTCTATTGTGTCAGTAGACAACTCCAATAAAACTGTCAAAATTTGAAATTTTCAGAAACAAAAGCTTTCTCATACCCTCTCTTGTTCAAATGTTCTCATACCCTTGCCTATTTTTTTAGGTATACCGATCAACAATGTTTGGCCCTATATATGCAAGAGGATTCAAGTTCTGAGCGCATAATCTTCAGCCTCCCATCAAACCAAACCCCACACAGAATATCACAACATTTGTAGGGTACTACCTTTAGACAAGGGCACCATGAAACTGATTGATACCAGTGCATATCCAAACTTTAGATCAGTGAGGATTTATGGGACCTCACCCCACCACATGAGATATCGAAAACAGATCCGTCTAAGATCCATTCCTGGGAGACAAACTAGGTCTTCGATACCTCATCCGAGAAAAGTTTAACAAGGTGCTTGAGGATGATGAGGTTAATTTCAAGTTTAACATGAGGTTTTATGTGTTTTTATGTGAATTTCATGAGAAAATTAACATAAAAAAAACACTAAACAATAGCATTTATCAGACATGAACATCAACATAAATAGTAACACAACAACACATGATGAAGGATTTCACCCCGCCTGGGCTCTGTCTCCTTGGTCCAACTTCCAATGGCTTGGACCTCTTATATTATGCTCAAAATTTTTATTACATGTGTTTACAATGCTCAAACAGCTCTGAAACATGTTCCATCAACTTCAAAATTCCCAAAATTTCCTGTGTAGCCTCTTTCTGCATCAAATATGGCCAAAATTTTACTTAGTTATGACTTCCCCAAGTTTCTGCACTATTCGCTCCACATTTCCCCCAAAATCCGGCATCATCCTACAAATCCACCCGGAATCTAGTTAACTGAGTGCCAATTTCACCAAAAGCCGAGCAGAATTGTCAGCTCGCCAAGTTTCCTAATGATGCTTACAAACCGAATTTTAAACCATATAAATTCTGGTTTTAATAAAAAAATTGTATATAAAACTTTGTGCGGTTTGGTTATCCGCGATATCCATTAATTGTGGACACATGGCAGGTTGGCGGAGTTATGTGCTAACAGTTACAGTTAAAGATAGGGTTACAGTGGCGGTGACTAGGGCCAGGGCTAGACCCCTCCCCCCTCCCCCCATTGTGCAAACTAATGTCAATAAAAAAACATTTAAACCGTAGTATGGGAAGTAACAACATGAGGGAGCAATGGTAATATGTTTGGCTTGGTACTTGGAGGTTATGGGTTCAACCCCCGACGCCTCTGCTTGGCCTCCCATATAAATTTTGGTCGCCCTCGGGCTGCCACATGGTGGCCCTCGGCTGCCATGTGGCGGCCCCTGGCAGCCTATGGTTGGCCACCATCCCAACCAATGCAAACATGCCACGTTAGCACCTCCAACCACCAATACAAGGATGACAAGTGTCATCACCTCATTCGTTGAAGGAAAAATCACTTTGACCAGTCAAACTGCCACATGGGATTTCCCTGTCAGCTGTATGGACTGTTAACTGGGTTAGCCTGCATTTTTTTTTTAAATTGCCTTTTTTACAAAGTGGAAAAAATGCATTTTTTGAAGCATACGGTGTTAGTTTTCCACGAAACGAGTTGTGTTGGATTCAGAACGACAATATCTATGCGGTCATTCAGGTTACACACCATTTAGACATCTTCCATTTTTTAGCATAATTTTGAGCAATTGATCAATCCTCCCCACTAAGAAGCTTTTAGACCCCAAAAGATCATGTTCAATTGTCAAGTAGATCAGGGTACAGGCCCCTCACCTTTCGAATCTCAATCCATTTGGACTTTGATGAATTTATTTCCTTGAGCTTCACTTGAAGGTGACCAACATTCCCTCGTCTTGAAGACTTTGTTCTTCTGTCGCGAATGGCATCTTGTTGAAGCTCATTATGGAATTCTGAAGCGAAATCTTCAAAACATGGAATCTGAACATTCTCCGCATCTTCTTCACTTTGAAGCCTCTCCTTACAAAATTGACGCCAAACTCCATCATCAACTTGCTACTTGTGATCGATACAATACATTTACTTGCCTTTGCTCTTTTCAAGATGATCTTGCACTGTTTGTTGTACCATTTGGAGTCGTTCAATGAATTTCCTCAGTTTTTCTATGTCGCCATCAAAAGCAACATCCTTCTTACCAAGATGACACAACAAATTATGATGCAAATGGTAAACAAATTCCACTACTTGGTTTACTTGACTCAAGCTTTAATGTACATCTTGAAAGTATGCATATTTTTTAACATAAATTTCATGTAAAACAAAATGATGCTTGAGTAAAATAGTTACACAAATAATGGGCCTAGAAGGCATATAAACAAACTTGTCGCTTATACATGTCTTATACCTTTTGACCAAGTGGAATTGTTGACAAACACCCATCAAATGAAAGTGCCTTAATTGTTGCAGCTTAATCATTGCAACATTAAAATTTTCTGAATGAAATGAAATGGAAAAGTCACTTGCATCACCCTGAAACTCAAATGACCTTTTCAAGTTTAAAAGAGAAAATAAAAGAGCTAAAATGATATTTTGCTTCGAATCATCACATTCTTCTTGCTGTTTGCCTCCCCACTAGAAGACCTTTTGCACACATGTCAATGCATGCCAAGGAGCTACAATAGAATAAATATAAACAAAAATTCTCCTCCAACATCGGACCGCTCCAAAAAAACCTCTTATCGAGATGACCATCTTTGGCATTGACCAATCCACAATGGTGTAAAACTTGGTGAGGTCTTCCTTCAACTTACCTCCTGCAACATTATAGCCCAAGTAAATTAAATAAGTTTTACCTAACTCATACTTTGACATCTTCAAAAACAAATTTTCATGCCTTACGAAATCAAGTATTTTTCTCTTATACATGACATGCTCATGAAGAAATTTTCTAAAAATGACAATGCCATACAAGTGGAATATCACATCTAGAAATGGCTCCAATTCATCATTATTCATATGCATGAAAGTAGTAGGAGTATGGAAAAGACCATAAAACATAATAATACATTCAAACAAACCTTGTTTGATGTTAAATGTCGTCTTCCACATACCTCCTTCAACAACTCTTCTGATGAAAGTCACTCCTTTTGTCCCTCACAATAAAATGCTTTTTATTCTTGTTGGGCACCAAAACTATAGGTGCACAGCATGTCGGAAGAGATGGTCAAGTGATTCCATTGTTCAAAAACTTTTGGCTTTGCTTTGGTATTTTTTCACTTTTCATTTTTGACATCCCATGCATGCCATTGTCACAAAGAGAACATTCTTGCTGCAAATGTTTTTCATGTGGGATTCCATACTTCTTGAGAGGAAATCCCTTCACATCCTGAAACACCTTATCATCATGGTTAATTACATAAACCAAATCAGAATTAAAACTTGTATTACAACCATAAAACACTTCATAATCTTCATCAACATTGGGTTTGATCATAAGAAGAACTAAACTTTTGCTTGAATTTACTAGCCCTTTCATTTGCCCTTTAGTTTCTTGCGATGGGCTCTCACTATGTACTCCACACCATATTTGAACAAGTGGTACTTCTTTTTACGGTGATCGAAGATTTCATTTCTATCATAAAGGTAAGGACTTCGCAAAACAATCCTTGAAATTTCAAGCGGTACCACATCTAATTCAACTTCGTCAATGAAGTTTGCTATGACTGCAAATTGAAGAATACACTTTCTTGTAACCTGTAAATTTGTGCTCTTGCATATCCAACCCAATGGATATGGTTTGTGATGAGGAAAATTTTTCAAGATTAATTTTCTTGACTAAGTATTCAGATATCAAATTGGCTTGAGACCCACTATCAAATAGTGTGTCAATTTTTGTATGTTTTGAAATAAACCTCGCATGAAATAATTCAATCCTTGTTTCTTTATTTGGAGTACTAGTTTGAAAATTTGATGAACTAGTGCTAGAAATGTATTATTTTTCCTTCATACACATGGTTGTAATTTTAGTTTCATCTCCCGATTCAGATCCCAAATCCTCTTGAGTGATTGCAGCTGTCTTTTCCTTCCCTTTGTTGTTGAATTTGTTTGGTTTCATCTCCTAATGAAGCTCCCAACAATGGTCTTCATCTTGACCCTCCTTGGAACAATGCTTGCATGCCATTTTCTCTCCTTCCTTTTTGATGGATGCATTTTTCTTTTATTTTCCTTTGAAACCCTTTCCTTTCTCTCCACCCTTAAATGGCTTCATTTTTACCCTCTTCTGGAATTTTTTTCCCTCTTGTCTCAAGGTGAGTGGCTTGCACACAAACCTCATCTAGACTAGTGGGATGGAACTTAAGGATAGTATGCCTTAGGTTTCTATGTAAACCCCCTGTATACTTCAACAACTTGTCTTATGAATGCAAATCGACACATAACATAAGAGCTCTTCTTCTAAATTCTCGGGTTTAATCTTGCACACTTTGACCTTTAAGTTGTCTAAAGTTCTGCCAATCCATGATGGATTTTGGCATATATTTTAGAGGGTAAAATTTTCTTTTAATTCTCTAGAGACATAGACCAAAGAGTGAGAGATCTTACTGTTGTGTCTCAATCTAGTCTCCTAAACTGAGTTCATTTAATTGTCAACCAGGATTTGTAAACTGCTGAAGTGAAATGTACCATATGTACCTAGGTGCTTGTTTCCTAGTGCGTTGTATGTAGTGTTTTGTGATGTTTTGGCCTTTTATGTTGATTTATGATGTTTTTGGTCTTTTGAAGTTTTATGTTTACAATGAAAATGCCTAGAAAACTAATGAAAAGAAATTGGTGGTCAAGAACACAGTTGAGCCTAATGTATGGAATGGCAAATGTAATCAAAAACACCGAAGCAACATCTAAACTATGACTGAATAGAAACAAGAGCTTAATGATGACAAATGACACAAACTAGACTTTGAGAAATGATCACTAAATATGCAAGTTTTCTAACTAGATAGTTAGACACTAATCATGATGCAACATTCTATTCTAGGCTCATCTATTCCATGACTAATTCCTAGTTCTATTCTGCAATTTCAATTGAATGTCACAGAGCCTATACTCAAAGAGTTATTGGTTTCTTTTCAAGGTAGTTCTGTTGAGGAAGAGTTCTGTTTATGGTGAGGAATTTGCAGAGATATTTCAGTCCTTGTAATGATGTTATCTTCTGTTCCTAAGGTTATGGATCACTGGTGGTTTTCAGAACAAAAAGATATTTGTAAATAATGAGGGCTGTCTTATGAGTCCTATCAACTAAAGTGATTTACTGTGCAAAGGGTGATAATGTGACTATGAAATGTAAGTGCAATGAATTGATTTAAACATGAGCTTAAGATGCTTCTAAACTAGAACAATGTTAAACCATAAGTCATCATCAAACTTTGAAATGAAGTAGCTGGACATGAATTAAATGCAAAATGAAACTCCGGAGCGTTCTAACTAACATGCATTATTCTATGAAGTTACACAATCTGTTGTTCATCATTAGTGGTATTTTGGAAAAGTTCCTTCTTGTGGAAGAGGTAGAACAATTCTGACTGTGAACTTGTATGCAATTAAAAGAAAATGAACTGAAAGCAAATGACAAACTTAGTTATCACATCACGGTCATATCTTGAACTTCTTAAGGATGTCTTGGAAGAATTTCTTCTTGTGGAAGAGTGATTAGAACAAGTGCAACTGTGATAGTGAAGACTAAAAACTACAACTAATTCCTACAATACTATAGCTATTCATCATTCATTGTTATGATCTGTTGGAAGAATGTCTTCTTGTGAAAGAACTGGAATGAATATAACTACAGTCTCTAGTTAAAAACAAATACAACTCCTATTCTACAGTACCATAGTCATTAAACATTCATCGTTTTGATTTATTGGAAAAGTGTCTTCTTGTGGAAGAACTGGAACGAATATGACTACAGTAGCTAGTTAAAAACAAATACAACTCCTATCCTACAGTACCATAGTCATTAAACATTCATCATTTTAATTTATTGGAAAAGTGTCTTCTTGTGGAAGAACTGGAACGAATATGACTACAATAGCTAGTTAAAAACAAATACAAATTTAACTCCTATCCTACAATACCATAGTCATTTAAACATTCATCATTTTAGTCTGTTGGAAGAGTGTCTTCTTATGGAAGAACTAGAATGAGTACGACTACAGTAAATAAAACAAAACAACTACTAATTCAAATGCAGAACGTAAAGACAGCTAGGAAAAACTTATCTAGTTTACGCAAAAGAAATCCGTGCAAGGGGCAGGGGCCCTCTACCACTTGACGGCATTCAACTCCAAATTAAATCACGCCTTCAAGATAATTTTGTTTGCTCCATTAACGATGCAATAGTTTGAACATAATGCTCTGTGTCTTCAAAGACGTAACACAGAGTTTTCACAAAATCTAGCAGCAAATCTAACACAAAATTTCTCTAACTAAGCTCTCGGCCTACTCAAGAGTTTATAAAGTAAATGCAAGTAACAATAATTAAAATAATTTAGGAATGATGTCTTCCTTATCCAAATCATCTTAGGAGTCTTTGAGGTGGCTGCGTAAAGGAGAAAAGACACCTGGACTGTGACAGTCCTAGTAGGAGTCTTCCTTCACAAATGTGTTCACACGTGCATAACCGTACCCAGAATTCATTTCCTCTTCCATGACGAGCAACACACCATGTAGGCACGACGTGGATCATGCCCATATGCGTTTTTCCTCCAGAGGCCACCTAGAACATACTCAAACATAAAGGTAGCTGCAGAATCGCCGGTTAGCTACGGAATGCCTGCATTCTGCAGCTAGTTCCGGTCAAAATGCTTAACAATGGCAACAATCACAAAATTCAACAAGTCAGTCATGTAAACCATTCTATAAGTAATTTTAACTATTTTTATTGATCAATTGGGTTTAAAATAGAAATGGACAAGGGAGAATGAGGTAAAATGAGGTGAAGGAAAGCACAAATTTGAGGCTCAACACTTACCATGTTTTTTAATATCATCTTGTGTCTTGGCTTCCCACTCATACGTTGTTTCACCCTCCAATCTCACAAGTAGAAGCTAGTTGAATCTTTTTGTATCATCATCTTGAAGGTTTTTAATCTTGAAATATACCAATTGACGAACCCAATTGTCAAGATTTTCTGCATTCACTCCACCATTATACATAAGAAGTTAAAATTTAATATCAAGTTTTAACAAGGGTTGTTTACCAATTCCTTTGAGGTATGTTGATGAGTATGAGTAAGGGTTGTAGTAGTGGAAGAGGATGAAGATTAAGGTGAAGATGGTGGTGAGGATTATGGTGGAGTATATGGTGCCTTATCACCATTTCCATTACCTCCTCCTCCTCGAGAACCCTCTCCTCTTAGAGGCTTGGAGATTTCACCCTACAACCATGTGTTCCTCTATTCATAGAGGACCTTCACCATCTCTGTCATGTCAAATAAATCCTTCCTAAAAGCCTTATCATCCTCTGACATGTTATCATTTCATCCTTCATGAGACATGCTTACTGAAGCTTCTACTGCAATTGGAGGTGAATCTTGTGGTGGAGATTGTGGCAACTGTGCCCTCCTTCTCCTTGCTCCAACTAGAGAACCTACACCCATAATCTTTCCTTCTCCTCTCTTGAGCTTCAACCTTGTAATCATTTAAACACTTTCAAAACAAATTAAATACTCCTTGCACAAGTAAACGTAGTGCTCTGATACCAACATGATCTGAATGGGAAAATTAGTTTTGTTGTGCTAATATCCAATTCATAATATAAACAAAGTGTTTGAGGATGATGAGGTTAATTGCAAGTTTAACATGAGGTTTTATGTGTTTTTATGTGAATTTCATGAGCAAATTAACAAAAAAAAAAAAACTAAATAGTAGCATTTATCAGATATGAACATCACCATAAACAGTAACACAACAGCACATGATGAAGGAGTTCACCCCTCCTTGGCTATGTTTCCTTGGTCCAGCTTCCGATGGCTTGGTCCTCTACTATTATGCTCAAAAGTGTGATTACATGTGTTTACAATGCTCAAACAGCTCTGAAACATGTTCCATCGGCTCCAGAATGCCCAAAAATGCATGTGTAGCCTCTTTTTGCATCGAATTTGGCGAAAAACTGACTTAGTTATGACTTCCCCAAGTTTCTGCACTATTTTCTCCACCATTTTCCCAAAATACGGCATCATCCTACAAATCTGCTCGGAATCCGCTTAATCGGGCACCAATTCACTGGAAACTGTGCGAAATCAGGACGCGGCACTCTCGCCAAAAACCGGGCAAAATTTTCAGTGCGCCAATTTGCCCAATGATGCTTACAAACCAGATTTTAAACCATACAAATTATGGTTTTAGTGAAAAAAATTATATATAAAACTTCGTGTGGTTTGGTTAACCCGCGGTCTCTGCTAACTGTGGACACATGGTGGGTTGGCGGAGTTATATGCTAATGGTTATGATTAACGACATGGTTACATTGGCGGACTAGGTGGTGAACACATGGCACATCACATTAAATGTTGTGGTTTATGACCGTTGGGGGGGTGTGCATGGGTAGCCTCCTGCCCCTGGTCCTGCCTCCAACAGTGACCAAGGTTGGGGCTAGACCCCTCCCCCCTCCCCCCATTGCGCAACATATATGTCAATAAAACAACGTTTAAACCATGATATGGTAAGTAACAACACGCGGGCGCAATGGTAATACGTTTGGATTTGTACTTGAAGGTTGCGGGTTTGAGCCCCAACACCTCTACTCGGTCTCCCACATAAATTTTGGTGGCCCTCGAGCTACCACGTGGCAGCCCCTGGCTAGTCCACATGGCAACATATGGTTGGCCACCATCTCAAACATTGCAAACACACCACGTCAGCACCTCCCAAAACCAATACAAGGATGTCAAGTGTCATCACATTATTCACCAGAGAACAAATCACTTTCACCGGTAAAACTACCACATGGCCTTGCCCAATCAACTATATGGATTGCTGACTGGGCTATCCTACATTTTTTTTAATTTTCCTGTTTGACAAAGTGGATAGAATGCGTCTCTGGGAGCATACGGTGTCAGTTTTCTGCAAAATGAGTTGCACCGAATTGCGAACGACGAGATCTACGCGGTCGTTCAGGTTCCACACCATTCCAACAACTTTCTGTTTTAGCATAATTTTAAGAACCTGATCAAAATTCAAATGAACGTTTTTTCCTATGTCCTTATTGGTGTTTTTCCAGACTGTCAAGTGGTATCCTGAGGCCAGAAGTGGTTTTTCGTTCTCAAGGGTGATCAAGTATTTTCCAAGTGTTTTTTGGTTGTCCCACAATTTTCTTTATCATGTCCAACCAAGGCTCGATGTTTGATCTTTATTCAACGTTGGAAGATTTAATTGTGGTTACAGTTGTCGCAGAGAAAGAAGTGAGATTATGGGAGGGTTGAAAAGTAGTAGTCACTATGCCTTTGTGTGAATGAGGAAGTATTTCTCCCATCGAGACTGCTTTCGTGGCGGATCGGTTGGGGACATATGGGAAGATTTTCCCCGATCTGAAGGCTAGAGGTAGGAGAAAAAAACTGATTAAAGTTAACAATCACATACAAAGCCTTATTCTGGGGGTCGATGTATTCTGGGATAGGGTGGAAGGCCTGTAACAGAGGGAAATTTTAGGTCCTTGGGTGTTTTCTCAAATGGAAGGAGTGTAAATGAAGGGATGGGTTGAAAATATTTGGTCCCCTATCCTTCATTTTACACCGAAGGTAAGTGTGTTAATAGATGGTTGTGTTTTCATTTTTTGAAAGTGGAAGACACTTATAAAATTGTCTCTATCCCATGGGTCCGAGACCACGAATTCCTTTCACTTTAGCGGTGGACTGCAGGTTTTAATCCCCTCAAGAAAGTGTTGAAATGCAAAATAATTTGGGTGAAACTCCCTAGGCTTCCATTAGAACTATGGTCTAAGAAATATATTAAGGAGATAACTAATAATATTGGAAAGTTATTTTTCCTAGAGGAAGGGATCCTAGGGAATATATACAAAAGGATTGTGTGGGTTCTAGTAGAATTCAATTTCACGGGAGGGTTATTGGCTAAATTATACATATTTTGGGGGCCTCTTTTGTTCTGGAAACACATAGATTATTGGGGTATTCCCTTTTGATGTCAATATTGTCATGTGACGGGTAACCTGATTGTAGAATGTCCTCAGAGGTTCTATGGGGGTCGTCTATATGTGGAGCGGAACGTGGCCTGTGAGAATAGTAACAATGAAAGATCCCATCTGGAAAAGAGGTGTCATGTGTTCCCCTATGGGCATAAGGAATTAGATAATCATTTTTGTGCTCCTTCTATATTCAAAGTTCCTTCTGTTTATGATTATGATGTGAAAAATTTACACTCGTCCAAGGCTATCTTTCATAAGGATTTTTATCTCCCTACCAAGAGTTTTAATTCAGTCACCCGAGGAGAATCATCAAGGAATTTAATTCTAATTTCAAATGCTCCCTCTTTGATTCTAGTATTTATTGTATTGGACCCTATTCAAAATTCTCCATCTATACGTTTTCAGAGTAGTGGTAGGGAGGTAGCTTCCTCAAGATTCCAAGGTTATCTAGTCATTGCATATTAGATTTGGGTCATTTCAGGGGAAGTCTTCCTAGCTACTCTCTATGGATATGGATATAGGGCTCCTATGTTGTAATGATTATATTGGAATGGAGCCTCTTATGATTAAAAAATTTTCCTTTCTTGATGTCGACGTAATTGTGAGTCCTGAGTGGAGGAAAAATATCATTGTTAGGAAGATGAAAGGTGTTAAATAAAAGAAAGTGTCTGATTGTTCTTTGGTTTCCTGTGATATTCAATATTCTTTCCAAGAGGCCATGGAGGAGGTATATCCTTCTCTAATCCACCCTTTATTTCCTATTGATGTCTTGGAATATTATGATACTTATACTTCGCGGGTCCTTAGAAGGGAAACACCTACTGATGTCCCACCCTTATGATTGTTATGTCAATCAATGTAAGGGGTCTGGGATTGGATCCAAAAAGAATACCCCTGCAAAGTATTATCAATTTGAAGTAGTTGTTATTTTCGAGAGACAATGGTCGATAAGGAGAAAGTTAGGGACCTATTATCCAAAATATGTCCAAATTTGGATGTTTGTGCGATTAGAACAGTTGGACACTCGAGAGGCCTGGAAGCAATGTGGGATCCCTAAAAATTTCTCGCCATGCTTTCAACACCTTTGCAAGGATTATTTTAACTAGTTATATTCAAGGTTCAAGCCATTATCTACGCATTCTTAATACTTATTTTCATTATTCCGATAGGAAATATTTCTAGGATCATATTAACTCCAGTTGTCTAATGGAATCTCATTCTTTAATTTTGACAAGAGACTTAAACTTGATGATGGATGTAAGAAAGGTGTGGGGTTATAAGGAAAAAGTCGACAAGCTGGAAGCATATTTCAAATAATTATTTTCTTTAGGATTTCATTCCATTCTCGTTAAGGATGACTTGGAGGAATGATAGGTATGGAAAGGAGGGAATTTCCAAATCTAAAAACTTGGATTCATTTCTCTAATATCTCTAACCATGATCCGATTTTCCTTGAATTTTTTGGAGAAATTGAATATAAATAACATCCTTTCAAGTTTAATCACTCTTGGATTCAAGAGAGGTATTTTGTTGAACTCGTTCAGGTCATGTGGCTTAAGTCTATTGTTATCCCGATGTTTTCTTGTATGAAAGTTGTCAATTATAAATTTAAAAGATTAAAGGAAGAGGTCAACTTGAAGATAAAATATTTGAATGATTCGACAAACTTGGAATACTTCTATGATTCCACACAAAAGGTGATGTTGGTCTTAGAGGAAATGAAAATTCATTCTGAAGCTACAATAGGAGGAGTGGAAATTAAAGGTAGGGACATTTGGGTAGTGGAAGGGGACAAGAACACACTCTTTTTCCATAATTATTCTTCGAAACAAAATAAGGAAAATGTTGTTTGGCATATCAGGGACAGAGAGAGAAATTTGTTAACAAGTCAAAAGGAAATACAAAAGGAAGTGGTAAGATTCTTTATTAATTTTTTCAGATCTAAAGAAGGAGTCAACATTACTGATTAGATGGAGTTTTTAAATATGTTTCCTAATATGGTGAGTGCAGAGGAAAAAGAACACTTGGGAAGGATGATAATGATGGAGGAGTTTATTGGCGTTCTAAAAGCCTTGGCTAGGGATAAAAGGCCAAGACCAGACAACTGGTCGATCGAGATTTTTCTTCATTTTAAGGATATTATGGGTTGGACCTTTTGGAAATGGTTTAGTCTAAATGACAGGGTGTTATTTTAGGCTCAATCAATGCAAAATTTGTTGCTCTCATTCCTAAAAAGCCTAATCCATCCTAATTTTCGAACTTCATGCCTATATCGTTATGCAATAATGTTTATAATATGGTATCTGAAATTATTGATAACATAATAAATCAAACACTATCTATGCATATAACATTGGAGCAATTTGGTTTTTTTTATAAAACAGGCAGATTCAAGACATGGTGGCCATCTCTCAAGAGTGCATTCACTCAATCAAATCTCACCGGATGGACACATGCCTTATGAGGATTGATTTGATTAAAGATTACAATAGTGTGGATTCAGAATTTCTAAGGTTAATTTTGCACCAGACAGGGTTTGGCCTTAGGCTAATAGACTGGATCATGGCATGTATTTCATCAGGGAATTTGTTTGCTATTATCAATGGAGTCCTGACTAATTTTTTCAGGGTTTCTAGAGACCTTTGATAGGATTGCATGCTATCGCCACTTATGTTTCTTTTGGTCATTGATGGTATAAGTGGAGGGATCGAAGAAGCTCAGTCTCTAGTTGTTATATCAGGTTTCAAGGTGTCAAGGTACACTAAAATATCCCATCTTATGTTTGTAGATGACATTATTTTCATAGGGGACGCCAACATTTATGAATGGAGAAATTTCCGCCAAATTATTTCTAGATTTGGTGATGCTTTGAGTCTTATTGTGAACAAAGCTAAATAAAAAATTCTCTCAAATAAGAATGAAGAGGAGGTGGAAATAGAGATAGCTAGCACTTTCAAGGAGAATCTGATCTTGTTGGATGGAGGCTTCATATATTTGGGTTTCTTTTTGAAACCAAATAATTATGAGAACCAAGATTGGGACTGGCTCATAAGGAAATTTGAGAAAAATATGACTCTTTGGGAGCATAAGTGGTTGTCCCTGGGAACTACGTTGGTCATGATTAAATATTTTCTATAAAGCATTTCAATCTACTAGATGCACCTTTATAAACTGCCAAAAGAAATCACTAAAAGAATTGACTCGGTTGTAGCTAAGTTTCTTTGGGTAGGTATACGAAAAGCAAAGAAAATTCATTTAACACGTCTCAAATTGATATCTGAGAGTGAGGAAGATTGGGGATAGGGTATTGGGCACATTGAATGCTTTAACATGGCTTTACTAGTAAAATTTTATAGAGAGTTTTAAAAGGTGAAGGTATTTGGTAGTAGATTGTTAAAGAAAAGTACTTAAAAATATTCATCTTGGGTCTTGGATTAAAGTAGTGGATCCTGAAAACAAGGATGCTTTCTATATTTGGTAGAGAACGATGAAGTTTAAACATTGGTTATTGGGGAATTTGAGATGAGAGGTCGGAAAGGATAGTAGGACAAAAATTAGATTGGATACCATTAAAGGAATGTACAATGTTCATTCACTTTTTGTTCCAGCTCTCATTATCCTTTTGCATCATAAGGGTATTTTTTTTCTTAATAAACTATGTGTTAATTTACATTCCTTTCTTGTTACACAAATTTGGCTTAATGTTAGTGATCTTTGCCTCCCATTTTTAACGACAAAGCAGGAAATGTACAGAACAAGGCAAATCAATGTTGTAATTTCATTTTCAAAGAAAGAAGATAACATTTCTTGGGGAGGCTATGAGTATGAAGGACAAATCTTGGTCAAATAAATGTATTCACATATCACACATGGGTGTAGTATGTTGATCAATGTTTCTTGGTCAATGAAGTCCTGGAGATGGGAGGTTCCATTGAAATTGAAATGCTTCATGAGGTTGGTGGTTCATAACCAGATCCTAATGTGAAAAAACCTTATCATAGGGGGTTTTCAAGGCCTCTCACATTGGATTGAGGAACAAAAAGATTTTTTTTCATTACCATTCTACATATTTTGGAAAATTTGAAGAAGTATGAATGCCAAAAAAATTTAACAAATTGTCCCTGATGTTAGAATTACAACCCTGAAGACCATTGAATATTTTTTGTAGGTTGATCCATGGAAGGGAAGGCTACAAATAAGATAATGTCATTTTAGGGAGATTGGGTCATCTTCGCATATAGGCTACTTTGACAGGGCATCCTCTAAAGGGGTATGTAGATGTGGGGCATGTGTAGTTTTGGATCGAGGACATTTCTACCAGTTTAGTTGGTTCGTCAAGGAAGGCTCTAACAATATAACATAACTCATAACACTATGAGGAGTGTTTCTTTGCGCAAGCTGGGTATCCATCGAGGAGTTGGAATTTGTTGGAGACTCAAGAATGATTATTAATTGGGTGCAAGAGAAATAAAAAATTTGGCTTCCTTCTCTAACATATTGGATGCAATGCATTAGATATTTTATCTCAACTTTCTAGAACATTTATTTCTCTCACATATATAGAAAGTACAACCAGGTGGTTGATCTCCTTTCTAAATGTGGGTGTATTGCTCCACTAGGCAAGATTGCATTCTTAGCTTTCATCAATGGTATCTTATTTAGCTTAGGGAGCTTCAAAATATAATGGACAAAATATGAAAGGATGGTTTGATGTGTTTTTTGTTATTTTTGACAATGTGATGTTTTTGTTATTTTTTTACAACGACAGACAGTTTAGTACAAAAATTAATGAATAACTTAGAGAATATTGTAAAAGAAGTCGTTTTCTTTAATATGAAGAGAGACTCTCAGAAAGGAAAGACTACATATTTCTAGATGAACAAGTTTTCTTATAGATATGTCATGATGAGCATAAAATTTCTAAGAGGAACAAAGATGAAAATGTGATGAAATATTGGATTAATAAGAGTTAGTCATCAATTATTCAATAAAGGCAAAAGGTTAGCGTCCTACACTCAATGGATGGTTCAAATTTCATTCCTTGAAAGAGGAGGTTGTAGAGAAGCTTACCTCTTATCCTTAGGTGCGAGGTCGCGGTTTCTTCTCACTTCAGTGGTGGAATTTGGGTTTTGAATCCATAAACGAAGTCCCCAAGTGAAAAATATTTTGGAAAAAGCTTCCCAGGCTCCTATTGGAGCTTTGGTCCAAAAAATCCATTATGGAAATTTCCAATAAAATTGAAAAGTTTTATTATGTGGACGAAGGCTTCCCAGGGCTCTTGGAAAAATGAGTGGCCTGGTTTCTTGTTGATTTTGATTTCTCAGTTGAGTTTCCAACGAATTTGGATATTTACTGGGGAACTTTCTCTATCCCACAAAAGATATACTATTAGGGGGTACCTTTCAGGTGTTTAGGTTGCTATGATATGGGTCATATGATCGTTGAATGTCCAAAAACGTTTGGGATGGTCATATCTGGATGGCTCATGATGCATCCAATGTGGGGCGAGTTTCATAATCTCATAAGGCGATTGAGAAGAGAAAAGTGTCCAATTCTAACCCTTTGTATTCAATTTCAAAGGATACTATGTCTAATCCATCAATTTCAAAATATTTTCCTCCTTTGGTGCTCGGTCATGGAGGGCCTAGGGGCCAATATCTTCTAGAATCTAATTTATCTTTGATTGTTGCGTATTTTCCTATATCTGGTCCACAAAAGGAATATCCTATTACATTCCATAGACCTCGAGAAATTGAATATGATAAGGCATCAAAGCCAAGGATTTCCTTTTCCACACCCTTTTACTTTGGGTCTACTCTGGTGAAATTATCCTCTCCTCCATTCGAAGACTTTGAACTAGGTATGTTGGCTCGTGATGGGTCTTTGGGACTCGAACCCCTGTCTATCAAGAAGTATTTATTTTAAGAGAAAGAAGAGATCACAAACTCTAAATCAAGGAATCAAGCAGTGTCCAGGAAGAAAAAAGGAATTAAATACAAGAAAATATCTTCTATGGAATGGGTAATATCTGGTCTCAATACTATTTTTTAGAGAATATGGAGGAGGCTTGTTACCCTCCCTTTGATCCTATCTATCCAATGAAATAAATGATTCATTTATAGCTCCGGCATCGTGGGTTGTTAGAGGGAATACACCTGCTGATCTTCAGACATAATGAAAAGTATGTCTATCAATGTGAGGGGTTTGAGATCAGCCCACAAAAGAAGATCTCTGCAAAACATCATCTCCTTACAAAAACCCTCTATTGTTTTACTACAAGGAACGATGGTAGAAAAAATTAAATCAAGAGATTTACTTATAAAAATATTCCCTACATGGCAGGTTTGTGCAGTGTGTGTTGCAGGTCTCTCTGGGGGATTCTCAGTCATGTGGGATCCCCTCCATTTCTCCTTCAAAGCTTATAACACATTTGCAGGGATTATCTTGTTTGGCTATTTGCGGTGCTTTTATCACGATTTGATAATCCTTAATATATACGCCCCATATTATAATCAGAAATATTTTTGGGACCATCTTGATTCTTGTGGCATCTTGGATTCACATTTTCTCATATTGGTTGGTGATATGAACCCGACGATGGAAGCGGGGGAGGTCTAAGGACAAAAAGGAAAACTTGATCCACTTGTTGGTTATTTTAAGGACCTATTTTCTCATAAATTGCTTATGGATATAGTGCCTCGTCCCATAGGTCTGACATGGAGGAATAGGCGGTCAGATGCTAAGGGTATTGTTAGAAGGCTAGAAATATTTCTTATTCACTCCTTTTTATCTAATAGATTTAAACATCTCTTGTCATGGACCTATTTCTCTGAGATATCAAATCATGATGCCATCTTTCTTGAATGGGAAGAGGAAAAAATGACATATGCTTATCCTTTTAAGTTCAATCATTCATGGATGCAAGAGGATGCCTTTATCGACCTGGTCAAAGCCTCGTGGCACATTCCTCTCGAGACAATCTTGATATCCAAAAAGGAGGTGGTATCACATAAGTTGTGAAAATTAAAGGCTAAGGTAACTTCATGGGTTATAAATCAGAAAAAAGAGCTATCTAAAGTGTCTATCAACATTAATAAGGAGTTTTTTGCTTTGAATGACCCATCTAGATCAAAAAAATTTGCAGCCTCTACTAAGAATGCACTCTTGTATCTAGAAATTAGGGAAAATAATATATTGAAATTTCAATAGGACGATTGGTGGTTGAAGAGCAGGGTGGCCTGGGTGGCGGAAAGGGACAAGAACACACATTAATTTCACAACTTAGCCTTAAAAAGGAAAAATATAAACACTATTTGGCACATCATAGATGGGGAGAACATGGTTCTCACAAAGTAGAAGTATATCCAACAAGAGGTTGTTTGTTTCTTTAGAAAACAGTCAAGGCATTGGAGGGATCAAATATTTCCTATCAGATGGATTTTTCCAACCTCTTTCCTAGAATGGTGAGTGCAGAGAAAATTGATCTGTTGGACAAGCCAATCACAATGGAAGAGCTATAGGGGGTATTGAAAACATTGATGCAGGACAAAATCCCCAGCCCAGATGGTTGGCAGGTTGAATTTTTCCTCCACTTCATTGAGCTCATCGGCACAAACCTCCTTGGATTGGCTGAAGAATATTGATGTATGAGCTATATTATAGGTTTTATTAACGCTATTTTTTTCACTCTCATTCCTAAGAAGTTAAATCCTTCTCGCTTTTTAGGTTTTAGACCAATTTCTTTTTGCAATATTATATACAAGATGGTCTCTAAATTAATTGCAAATGAAATAAAGAAAATTTTGTATGATCATATCTCGTAAGAACAGTTCATTTTTTAAGCCAAGAGACAGATTCAAGATGTTGTGGTTATCTCCCAAGAGTGTATACACTCGATCAAATCTCGTAGGAAGGAAACATGTCTAATGTGAATTGATCTGGTTAAGGCATATAATAGTGTTGATTGGGAATTCCTTAGGCTTATTTTACACAAATTTGGCTTTGTTCGTAGTCACATTGATTGGATTATGGCATGCATACCATTTGAAAACCTACATTTCCTCATTAATGGGCTTCCAACATATTTCTTCAGGATTGCTGGGGGTTTACGTCAGGGTTTTGCATTATCACCCTCGCTGTTCATTTGGCCATTGAAGGATTAAGTAGAGGGATTGACGCTACTATGGCGAAGAGATCAATCATTCACTGCAAGGTTTATCGACATTTAGAATTTCACACCTCATGTTCGTAGATGATGTGCTCTTCAGTGGGGAAGATAATATAGTTGAATGGAGGACAGTTCACCAAGTATTTTCAAATTTTGGATACAGAGGCATCATTAGAGATTGCTAGTCTATTTGAGGTGAAAGTGAGCTTGATGCTCGGTGGCTTTAGGAACTTGGGATTTATTTTGAAGCCAAATAAATACAAATGTTAGGATTAGGAATGGCTCATTAAAAAAATTGAGAAGAGGTTGACCCAGTGGGAAAATAATTGGTTCACGTTGGGGGGTGGTTGATTATGATTAAGTCTATTCTACAGGGCATCTCTGTATACTGGATGCACCTATTAAATTACCTAAAGTTGTTACTAAAAGGATATATGTTATAATTGCAAATTTCCTCTGGGAAGGAGTTGGAAAATCCAAAAAAATTCCCTTGGTGCGTCTTGAAATAATATCCATATGTGAGGTGGACGGGGGTTGGGGCATCATGAACATATAATGCTTTAATCTTGCTCTTTTTGTTAAAAACATTTGGAGAGCATTCAAAGGTGATGGATTATGGAAACAGTTCACAAGGGATAAATATCATAACAACCTAATCCTCAAGGCTTGGGTTAGCACATGAGATCTAGAAAAGAGAGAGGCCTCCCACATATGGAGAATTTTGATGAAGGCTAAGCATTAGATGTGTGGAAATCTAAGGTGGGAGGTTGGAAAGGGAGACAATATTGGCATAGGGTTTGATGCAATCAAAGGTATGGAGGGACCCCATATGCTCTTGATGCCCATTATACATCTTCTTAATCTCTCGAGTCGCCATTTTCTAAACCAGATAAGTTGTTTTCAACAATCAATGCTTGCTCCATAAAATTGGTCGCATGCTATAGATCTTGGTCTTTCATTGGCTTTTGAGAATGATTTGGAGGCGTACAAATATCGGCTCTACCACACTTGCATTGTAATATCAGAAAAAGAGGACATTTTGTCTTGGAGAGGGTGTACTTCAAAAGGGAACATTTCAGTTAAATAAATATACGCATATATCACACAAAGGCATAGGAATCCTTTTTTTGTTTCATGGCTAACACAATTGTGGCAATGTGAGGCTTCCCTAAAATTAAAGTGTTTTTTTATGGTTGGTGATACACAACCAAATTCTCACATTAGACAATGTCATTAAAAGGGGTTTCCAGGGGCTAGGTAGATGCCCCATGTGTGGTAGGGTGAATGAATTAATTTCTCACTTGTCCAATTGTTGTATCAATTTGGGAAGAGATTTTCATGTTGCTCAAAAATCATTCAAAAGTGGACATATGGACCTCTATTAATGCATGTCTCTCACAACAGTTCACTGGACAAAAAGAGTTCAGGGTGCTCCCTCTCTATATCTTTTAGGAATATGGCAAATTCAAAATGTTATCATATTTGATCAATCTGTCCCTAAAGTGAGGTCCATTAGGTTGAATATTGTGGCATATTTCCAAGAGATTGGTCCCTCGAGATGAAATTCACATAGGAAAACAATTATTTTTAGGGAAATCGATTTGTCATCACCGGTGGGCTACTTTTATGGAGCTTCATCAGAAGGGGTATCTGGGTGTGGGGTGAAAATTGTATTGAAATTTTACCATTCCTACGGTTTTGTTGGTTTAGGGGTGATGGTTCCAATAGAGGGGAAAAATTGTTAGCTTTATGGGGTGTATTATAGTGCACTAGTAGGTTGGCTATCGAAGAGCTTGTGTTTGTAGGTGACTCCCAATCAGTCATTGAGTGGGCTTGGGGTCATACTACTTTCAGTCTGGCTTCCCTACACAACCAGAAGAAACAAATCAGAGCCCTTCCTTCAAGCACATCAACTTCTCCCACATATACAGATGAAAATTTGGCGGCAGATCACCTCTCAAAAAATGGTCGATTTGATTCGTCGGGTGAATTCTAATACAAATCCTTTGTCGTCGATTCTATCTATAGCTCTAATATTTTCAAGATCTGAAGGTTTTCGTCGTTCAACTTTTCTATCAGCGACATCGGTGACCAAATCAAACTTTGGGTCAATTCTTTGGTAGAAGGTGCTCATGGGTTTATTTTGTTTATAGCTCATAGGTCTATTCTTATATATGTAGTCATTTTATGAGATGTTTTTACAATTAGTCTTGTCATATAGGAATTAGTGTAGTGAAAATTGCAGGCATTTTTTTTCAGGATTTCCAGCAAGGTTGTCTAGGAGATGTCCCTTCTCTTGCTTTCCTTGTTTTTTCTCTCCCTTGAAGACTATAGTTTCATACAAAAATCAGGGATCACTAGATTGTGTTTATTTTTGTAGCATCTCATAGGTGTTCTAGTCTCAAACTTTGTGGAGAGGCTAAAACACATGAGAGCCCCAGAACCTAGAAATTGTTTACAAAAATTCCACCTAGAGACAACTCAATTAAATTAATTGATCGATAATTAAAAATGTGTTAGTTTAACTTAGGGAAATTGATTAATTAATGGGAATTAATTGAGAAATGTGAGAATTCTCCAAAAACTCACAGGGATCAACCTAAAGATGATCTTAGTCGTTGATGAGGACTTAATCACGGTCGTTGGTGAGCTAACGAGAGATTATAAGAGGAGGTCGATGGGGTTGGAGAAACACACTCAATGATCAAGGCAGAGTGAATTTCTGAGAGAGCATAGTGGCTCGAGTCGCAGTGACTAAGGGAGCATCAAAGTCATTTCGAGCAAAGTTTCTTAGCAGTATTTGAGAGGTCGAATTATTTATGTAGAGAAGCTAAGCAGCCAGTGTGAGTAGCGAAAAACCTCATTGCAAAGTGTCGAAAAGAGATCGTTTCAGTTGTGGGAGGATGGGAGATCACCCGAAAGGAAGAACGAGTCAATTCCAGAGCCAGAGGGAGGTAGGAGAAATCACCCAGAGCCAGCGAGCACGTAGTGTGAATTATTTGGGCCAAGCAGTGCACATTTATGGATAATGCGAGTTGCTTGGATGAAGTGTGAGCAGGACTAGAGGGACCGAGTTTGGTTGCAAAAGGGAGAAATTTCCCCCAAATAATTTTGGTAGTATATTTTGTTGGAGGATAGACAATTTGACATCTAGATTTGTACTCAAAATTTTTGCTACTGCATATAATAGTAAAACCCTCATTTGTTGCACTGGTTTTCCCAATTGGGTTTTTTTGGGGACAATTGTCCAAAAATAACTATCAAATTTTATTGTGTGTTTTTTTATTTGTAAAATTTATTTTTGCAATGTTTTTTTATTTGTGAAACATTGCACTATGTTTAATTCCTCATTTTATTGTAACAAAATTTAGTCACAAGAATTAATTCCAGTTGGTGCATTTTACTATGACAACTTTGGTTTCTTAATAAAAATTCTGTTAGATTTTTTCTAGTGAAAAATAAATACTTTTAGTTATTGAAAAAAAAAATTCTAATAGGAAAAAAAAAAATTTTAATTAAGTTTTTTTTATCAAAATTTGATCTCACACATTCCAAATCTAGTAAAATAAAAGGGCCCAAAACTAATTTGACCATTTCAGACACAATGGTGGCATCAAATTGGATTTAGATGTCCAGTTCACTTGATACAAATGGTAGATTGGATATAAATGTCCACTCAATTGATACAAGTGGTAGATTAGATTTAAATGTCAAGCTCAGTTGATACAAGTGGCTAAAAACAAAATTCAAATAATGTTATTCCTTGAGATTGGATTTACATGTCTGGCTCACTTGATACAAGTGGCATATTGGATTTAAATGTGCAGCTGAGTTGATATAAGTGGCTATTCAAATAATGTTATTCCTTGAGAATTTTCTAGAAGGTATATTTTAATTATATTTTAAATTTTATGATTTTTTAAAAATTGTCTTATAGATATTTAAAAATCATTTAATTTATATAATCGTCTTAATTATATTTTCCCTATTAAATTTAGAAATTTCATAATTTTTTTCTTTTATTTTGATTTCAAATAATCTAATTTTAATGATATGATTAATTAGAAAATTCTTTTATCTATCTTAATTATGTTTTCTCCATCAAATTTAAAATTTTCATTTATTTTTTATTAAAAACCTATTGTTGTTGTCCTTCGTGTATTCAGCTTCGTGAATACATTGAAGACGCTCACTGTTCAAATGTTCCACTTCATCATGTGCTTTGTAATGTTGGCAGAAGGAATGTTCGAAACGAATATACCAATCCCAAGTGACAACGTAAATGGGCTGTTTTGGCCTATGGTTGGAGCTTTTCTGGCCGGGGGTCTTTTGCTTTTTCTCTTATTCGTAGGTTACGCCCGTTGGAAAGGACTGCTCGGTATGTAGCCAAAGAGAATTGGATTGATGTAAAATATTTTTATTTAGAGTGGTGTGGTGAATAATTTGTTTTTTAGCGTCTGAATTTAAGTATTTAGAAATTTAAAAACAAAACTTTTATAGTTTTATAATATTTATATAATAGCCATATTTGATGTAATAGTAACAACTAATTTTTTAAAATGGTATGCTTTCAAAAATTCTTGAAAGCCCAAACTGTTTTTAATATGCATGGATTCATATAAATGTCCAATGAAGCCCAAACCCAGATAATTCTTTTGGTGAAAAGTTTTTGCATCTTAGATTGCAGATGTGATGTTATTCTTGGTCAAATGTGTACATATTTTTAAAGCAAAAGTGAGAAAATGAAGAATGCATGGCATTTTAGTCATTTTCCATGATCTTGTTAATTTCTTTATTGAAATATAATTTTTTTGGAAATGTAATGTAAAATAAGTGTCTAGTCCATAGGATTTTTGTTGGACAGTGCAGGTTAACGATTAAGATGAAGAAAACTTCTCTATTTGCATAAAAGTAGTATAATTAACATAATTTTTACACCTTAAAATGGATGAGTTATATATATATATATATATATATATATATATATATATATATATATATATATATATAAATTTTTATTCTAAAAAAAAAAAAAAAAAATCCACTTTCCTCTTGTATTTATGTTATTATCATTTTCTTAAGAGAAAAAGAGCAACAAAATAATGGCTAAAAAGGCATTTTGTTTATTTTTATTTGTATTATTCATCAAATTCCATAACATAATACAAAAAATCAAAATTAAATTAAGATATTGATCATCTTATTTTTAGGAATAGATGACTTATTTCATGATTGAGGTACAATCCTATGAGAGTTGATATTAGTATTGGATTTGGCCTCTGTACATTATGAGAAAAAATTGAATTTCAAATAGTTAGTATGGAATACAACCTATCATATTACAATTAAAACATTGTTTTGAAACAATCCTAAGTTTTATGGTTAATTACTTTTAGAAATAAAAGTGAAATATGATTGAAAAAAAATACAAGCATGAATCTAACATGAAGCCACTAACATCTTCTGCAATGTATGTTTAATTATGTGAGAAAGATTAGCAACTACAAGGTAAATCATACCATCTTTAGTAATTCAAAGTGGTGGAGTTAGTGGTTTATGGGTAGATTAGTAATTACACATAATATTTGGTAATTGGGTTTACTAGTAATTACACACAATCTTTGATAATTGGTAGTGGTGGAGTTGCTATAAATATATATTTTTGGTACTACATGCCATGAAGGTTGTTATTGCCTATACAACTTTCTAATGATTCCAATAAAGAATTCATTAGGTATTAGATCGATTTAGTATTTTGGTATTTTAGTTGGTAAAGGAACTTAAAATTATTAAATTATTATTATTATTTTTACTATTATATTTATTTATAAATGAAGAAAATATATAATTAAAAAATAATACTAAAATATAATTAATATGTAAAATTATTACTTTAAATGTAAATTAATATAAAATATTGTAATGATAAGTCATAACCATATTTTGACATTTGTATTTTAATTTTTTGAACTTATTAATTTAAACTAATATTTTAATTACAAATTTATTAATATCTATAAAATGTAGTCAATCACATTACTCTAGTTACAATTTTTTTTGATAAGTTACTAATTAATTTTGTTAACAATTAACTCTCTATATTTTATATTATTTAAATCTTTTAGATTTTCTTTGAATCAAAATTCATTACATTCAATTTATAACTATATCTAAATCCAAAAAGTCATATAGTTAGATCTCATTCTCTACCTATAACATTATATGTAAATTGAATTGATCCCATTTCTTAGGATTACAACCTTCCTATTACCTTTGGTTTTGTCAAACAAAATGGCAAAACAAAATGACAAAAAATAATAGATAAAAAATATTTCTTGTGTTTTTCAATTTTAATCAATTTTCTTTTACTAAATGGATAAAATCACAGACACTACCAACATTCTTGAACTATTTCTGTGAGAATATTTTTATAATAAATGAGAGAAAAATTCTATAATAAATTCCTATATCTTTTCAACATGTAAATTATGGTTTTTCTAATAATATATTGAATTGTTATCATAATGCATGTAACATTAAGTTTCACTTATGTTAGATTTGCATTGAAATTAGGCAAATTGAATTGCTTCCTTTGAATTTGGACCATAAATCTTTTTATTTTTATAATGTATCCTTTCATGACCCTTATACTTTATTGGTTTAACATCATATCATTTTGGATTTAAAGCTTAAGATGCCATATGAAGAGATGTGTTTCTTTCTTTTTTTATTAATAGTTAAATTGTTTTAATGGTAAAAACTTACATAAAATTTAGGAAAATTGAGATTAAATGAGAGATGCTTTCTTTGGATTTGGAAGTAGATGTTTTTATTGTTATTATGAATTGCTTCACTATTTATGTATATATGTTTAATATCATATCGTGTTGGATTCAATGCATAAGATGGTAATGAAGGTGGTGTATTTATTTTTTCCATTATCTATGCATAAATTGTTTTAATTGTGATTTTTTTTATTTATGATAATTTTAATTTTCATATGTTTAGTCAAACCATAAATTCTATATATTTATAAAAACCAAATCATATTATAAATTTGACCAAAAAATAGATTACAAATTTAAGAAATTATGTTTTTATAAACTCAACACTCCACCTTCACAATAATTTGCAAACATCTTTAAAATAAAACATACACACCCTATATTATTTCTAAGAAGGGAAAGTGTTCCCTTAAAGAAGTTAGGATGCAATATCCCATGTACTAGTGAGGGGAATATTAAGATGCAACATCCCATATGTGTGTATCTAGGTGTGTATATTATTTCTAAGAAGGGAAAGTGTGCCCTTAAATAAGTTAGGATGCAACATCTCATATACTAGTGTGCGGAAGATTAAGTTGTAACAACCCATATATTAGTGTAGGGAAGATGCACAGAATAAGATGTAACATCCCATATATTAGTGTAAGGAATATGTACTTAATTATACAAGATGTGTATCTAAAAACACTGGTACATTTTCTTAAAATATATATTTTTTATTTGAACAATTAGATTTAATGATGGGATGATAAAATTAAGCCAATTTTTATTATTACTCAAACAAAATTTTATTATTACTCTTACAAAATGAAAATGATTACAAAGTTATTTTTGAAAACTAACTATAAATTTTTTAAGAAATAGAAAAAAAAAATTAAAAAAAAATAAATTAAAATTAAATAGTTTTCATCATTAAAAAAAAAAATCTCTCCTTTATATAATAATATCATCACATAAATAAATCATATACACTGTCATTTGTAAAATTATTCAAAGAATTTGTATAGGAATGTTGATGAATATCAATTAAATATAATTAGAATTCATTAAATATAAAATGGAAATTAATATTAAATAAAATATAGAATATATTTATTAAATATTAAATAATATTAAATAAAAATAAATTTAAGTGTAATTTTTTTAATATTTTATTTTATTATGTGTTTATTTTGGAATAGGGTTTTAATTTTTTTTAATTGTCAATAATTATTATATAGATGGTAGAAATTCAATTTCCACTAAATATTTTAGAATATTCATAATTGTATACAAAAATAAAATTTGAGATTTAATTCTAAAGCTCATTTTTACCATTTTATTTAAATTGATAGTTAAAATAAATATCATATGAACAAGTGTCATGTAAAGTGAATTATAATTTTTTAGACATGTGTTATTGATAAGCCAAGTTATTGTAACAAAGCCTATTTATAGATTAAAAATCTCTACGGTAAAGTAGGGGTAAGTTAAGAATCTTGTTCAATGTCTTTTTAAATGTATATATGTTTAACTTATATATTATTTTTTTATGGCATAGTCTAACTTATAAACGATATAACATTTTTCATCTGAATTCACCAAAATAAGGAAATATAATTTCAAGATTTTTTGTTGTTTAAAATACATTTTTGAATGCATAAATGGATTCAAAAGCCTCAAAAACTCAGGGCATTAGAGTTATGCAGTTTAAACAATTTAAACTCAGGTTTTAAACCACTCTAGATCCATCTTAACTTCTGATCTACCAAGCCTAAAGAGAGATCAAATCTCTCTCTTGAGATTTAGAGTGAAAAGAGATTTGATCGCTCTGAAATTAAGATGGATCTAGACTATTTTAATTATTAGCCTTTAAATAAACCACATTAAAAAAGACTACCATAAAAAAACCAATAAATTAGAGAAATTTATGTTTTTATTTTATATTTTATTTTATTTTAAATAAATGAAAATATTAAACATTACAACATCTCTATTATACTCTCGTTTTGATAATTATTATTGATTGATACCTATCCATATTTTTCAATTATTTAATCTATATAAAAAACAATTCTAAATAAACTTTAAACAACATTAAAGGTTGAAAAATCAATTTCTACCGTACCATTCTTTAAAGTTTGCCGTTTTATAGTTCTTCATTATTAAAATTATATGTGTGTTCAATTGAAAGATGATGCCGTCAAAGTAATGTACTCTTTCAAATTTTACATTTCTATGGTTTAACATGGAGTTTTTCCCGGGTTTGGGAATACAAATATAGTAATAAATATATTTAATATTTAAAATTAAATTAAATTATTTAATATTTGTATTATTAAGTGTATATTTGATGATTATTAATGTTAATTAGATTACAAAATAAATATATTATTTTATATAAATTGAGATATTTTTTTTAAATACATAAGATATTTTTCATAATTAGGTTGATAAATGTTTTTATATTAATAATTCTAGTTTAATTATCAATACTTATTATGTGAATTGTAGAGATTATTTTAGAATGTTTTTTAATAATAGTCACACATCAAAAATTGAATTTCATCTCATAATTAGTTATGTTCTTTCTATCTTTTTTAATTAAATTTATTAAGAAAAATATCATGTGAACAAGTGTTATGAAATAAATCATGGTTTTTTGGACATGTGGTATTGATAAACCATGTTATTGGCCCATGGTATTGTAACGAAACATATTTACAAACTAAGAATCTCCATTGTTACATGTTTTTTTAAATGCAAATATGTTTAATTATGTAGATAGACATGCCTATTTTGGAATTTGGTTTCCACAATTTTATTTAATTATCAATAATTATTAGGTGGATGGTAAAGATTTAACATCCATAGAATATTTTAGGTAGAATACACAAATCAAAGGCTTAAATTTATTTCCCAAGTAGTTATGTCTTTTTCCGCCTTTTATTTAAATTCATTAACTAAAAAAATGTCATATGAATAAGTGTCATATGAAATAAGTTAAATGATTTTTTGGGAATGAGGTATTGATAAACCATGGTATTGCCTCATGATATCATAACAAAGCCTATTTACATAGTAATAATCTCCATAATAAAATCTGGGTGAGTGCCTAGTTAAAAATCTTGTTGCATTTTCTTAATGTATATATGTTTAATTTATGTATTAATTTTTTTTATCATTAATAATAATAGTTTCAAATAAAGTTATAATTTAGCTAAATTTTATGATTTTTTTAATTTTAGCAATTTTTCATTATACATCTCAACATTTATTTTATTATACATCTCAAATTGCTAAAATTAAAAAAATAATAAGAATTAGCCAAGTCATAAATTTATTTAAAATAATAATACTATCAATAATGATAAAAAGAATTAATAGATAAGTTGAACATATATTATATGCATTTAAAAAGTATATGTAACAAGATTCTTAACCATGGAGACTCAACCCCACTTAATCATGGGGATTGTTAATCTATAAATAGACTTTGTTATAATATCATGAACTATTACCGTGGATTATCAATACTACATGCCAAAAAAATCATAACTCATTTCATATGACATTTTTTAATTAATAAATTTAATTACTTGGGTAGAAAAATGCATAATTATTTTGGAAATAGACATCAACCTTTGATTTTTGTATGCTAGTGAAAATATTCTATTAAAAGGGGGAAAAAAAGTAGTAGTCTAACTAAAGTGCTTTTTTGCCCTGAAAATCATGGAAATTCCAGTAAGATTTTAAGAAAATTCGGTAGAGATTTTTGTAAATCTACATTATAACTATCAAACTTTAATATTTTGGGTGCCCTAGAAGTTTTTGATGGTGTTGAATCCATTTCCACCATCAAAATCATGATTAAAACATTGTTATTGTAAGATTTCTTAAATTTTTTCGGCTTGGATTCCGGCCAATTTTGGCTGTGCGGGCAATTCCTCCGTCTCTTTAGACAATTCCAAAAAAAACACATAATTATTTTGGAAATAAATATCAACCTTTGATTTGTGTATTAAGAATATTCTATTAAAAGAGGAAAAATGCATAATTACTTTGGAAATAAATAACAACCTTTGGTTTGCGTATACTATTAAAATTATTCTAAAATATTCTATGGAGGTTTAATCCCTACCATCCACCTTATAATTATTGATAATTAAATTAAAATTCAAGCGTTATTCCATTGTCAATATTTAATTAAATTACCCACAAAAACATAACTATTTGAATTGAGTATATTATTAAGAATATTCTAAAATATGTTATGAAAGTTAAATCCTACCATCCACCTAATAATTATTGGTAATTAAATTTAAATTATGGAAGCCTTATTACAAAACAAACATGCCTATAAACATGATTATTTTAATATTATTATTATTATTATTATTTAGTTTATATATATATATATATATATATTATAATGTTAAGTGTATCATTGAGTAAGTTTTTTAAATTTTATGATTGATTGATGTTTATCTACATTTTCCAATATGATTAATAATAATTAAAAATAAAATTATAATTTAATTAAATTTTATGATTTTTTTAATATATCATGAAGTAATATGGTTAGGCTAGTTATTGAATTGAGAAAAATTAACATGTGTTTTTTTTTTAATTAAAATAAAGAGTTAGTAAGAAAACAATGATTATGGAATAAAATATAATTAATCTTAATATAATCACTCACTCGTATTCACTCATTTTGTTAAAGTAAAATTAACTACTATTTTCATTCGATGGATCAAAGTATCAACTTTAATCAAATTTAATGATCTTTAACATGAATTGCTTTATAACCCAATGCTTATAGTTATTATAAAACTGTTTTTTTTTATTTTGAGACATGAATTTTACTAAACTCTATTATTCAAATTATAAAACAAATTATAACATAATATTCCATGAGATCTATACCTTTCATATATTTGCAGAATCATCGACTTACGATTGAAAGTGATTTGTAATATCGATTATATGTGCGGATAAAATTTTATGAGCTAATCTTAAGGCAAACCATTATGATTGTTTCAGAGATGGGGTTCACATTTTAACCAAAGGAAATTTGAATTGACATTATTCTTTTTTATAAATTTGATATTCATCTTTTTTTTCCTTTACCTTGTTGGGAAATTACATGGTCATCGCTGGAGCCATTATTAATATATTATAAAAAAATACATTTTTTTTATTAGAAGAATTTGTAACTAGAAAGTACAATTATTTGTAAGTGTATACTTTCAGAGTTTGAATTCATATGAAATGTTGAAAAATGAACTATTCAAGAAGGGCGTTTCACACTCATTGCATCGTTCTTCCATAAATAGCAACATCCAATAATAAGTACAATTTTTTTGTCAAATATTTAAGAATTAATGCTATTATTAAATGAAAAAAATCACATTTAAATTTAAATTTGGTAATATCCAAATCATAAGGAACATGGTTAACCAAAAATTATTTTAAAAGGAGGATATTATTATAGTGAATTCCAATCATTCTTATTACTTTGCCAAGAAATATATTCCATACACTTTTGCATTTGAAATCTAGATTAAATGTCTACGGAGATTAAAAAAGTGAGATTTTTTTTAGATTCATCAAGATTAATAATAATCTCAATCTACACTTCGCTCCCAAAATGTTTATCTAATAAACCTTTCTTTCATCAACGCACTTGGATTATTGCACCAAAGACTTGATATGATTATACAAGTATTTATATTTACTAATAAGATCTTCAACATATAATTCAATTTTTTATTCTCGTCATTTACCCAATTTATCTGTAAGGCCAGGAGGTAACTCCACGAATTGAATTGTGCTTTGCATTAATATGGAACATGGATATATAAATGGAGAGGGATACTATTGGGTTTCATCTCCCAATGTCTCTTCGTATTCAAATTCTCTTTATTTTCTATTTACAATATTTACATGGATTTACCTAATCCCAAAGATTAGGTGTCAACATCCCCCCCCCCCCCTTAATCTGAAGGGATGTTGGTGAGTCCAAGCATCATTGATGTCTGCAATCTTCTCATTTGTGGAAAAATGGCGTAGGTGGATTTTCTTGGCCTCAACATGATGTCGAATCAAATACTATTTTGTATTGATGTGCTTTGTTCGATCATGGAACTTTGGGTTCTTGGCCAACTTTATTGTAGAAGTGTTGTCAATCAAAAGAGGAGTTGAATGCACTTATTTCTCCTGCAAATCTTCCAGAATTTTCCTGAGCCACATAATTTCCTTTTTTGCTTCAGCTGCTACCACATATTCTACCGCAGTTGTAGAATCTGCTGGAACTGATTGTTTGTGTGACCTCTAGGATACAACACCTGATCCAAGACTTGTAAAATAACATGGAGTAGATACCCTAGTTTCTTTATCTCCATCGAAGTATGAATGAGAGTATCCAATTAAGGTGAAGTCATCCACCTGTGTATACTTAAGTCCAAATTCTTGAGTTCCCTTGAAGCACTTTAGAACTCTTTTTGCAGTAGACCAATGACCCTCACAAATCTTTTGTATAAACCTGGAAAGGATTCCAACAAAAAATGAAATATTTGGTCTGGTAGTAGTCAGGTAGTTGAGACTTCCTACGAGTTTTCTATACTCTGTTGCATCCTCAAATTCTTTTCCTTTAGTGGATGTGAACTTTAAGTTTTATTCTATTGGAGTAGTCAAAGGATTTCACTCAGCCATGCCAAACCTGTTCAATAGATCTCCAATGTAATTCTTCTAAGAGAGGAATAAAAACTTCAAACGTTGAGTTACTTCAATACCAAGATAGTAGTGAACATAGCACAAATCTGTCATTTCAAAACCTTTCCTCAATTCCTTTTTTATGGATGCAATGTAGCTCTCATTGTACCCTGTCATCATAATATCATCTACATACATCATAATATATACAACTGTTTTGCCAACTTTCTTGACAAACAAAGTTGCATCATCAAGATCATAATGTTTGAAGTTGAGTTTCAGAAGATGCTCAGTAAACTTCTCGTACCAAGCTCGTGGTGCTTGCTTGAGACCATACAAGGATTTTACAAGTTTGCATACTTTGGGTTCTTAACCCTTCACAACAAATCCTTCTGGTTGGGACATAAAAACGTTCTCTTTCAAATCTCCATTCAAGAAAGAAGTTTTTAAATTCATTTGATGGAATTTACAACCGTTCTGAGTTGCCAAGGCAAAGAGTGTTCGGATGGTAACCCATTTTTCTTTGGGGGAAAAAGTATCCTCATATTCGACCCCTTCCTTCTGTGAAAAACCTTTTTCCACATGCCTGGCTTTGTGCTTGTTAAGTGAGCCATCTGCTTTATACTTGTTCTTGAAGACCCACTTGCAGCCTATTGGTTTCGTTCCCAATGGAGAATCAACCAGCTTCCAGGTGCCATTCTTTATCAAGGCATCATATTCTTTCTGCATCACTTCTTTCCATTTATCATGAGAACGACTTATTTGAAGGAAGTTGGTTCAAAATCTGTAGACAAATTTTGTTCACAATCATAAGAAACATCCATATCAACAGGTGAATCGGAATCATCTACATCACCTCCATTTTGTTTGGTTGAGCTTCTTGTTCCTATCTTTCCAACCTCATCAGGATGAACACTTTCAAGTGTCTTTGTCAACCATTTTGGAGGACCCTTCTGAGATGGCCAAGGCTGCTCAGTTGACTGAGATGGGGCTGAATCAAGATTTAGTCTCCCAATTTTTTCAATCACATCACTCAAAGTGTCATTAGTGGTTGGAGCTTCATGTGGGGGAGAGAGCGCTTTAGAATAAGATTCCACATATTGATCCAGTATAGGTATCTCCCCTTCAAGATGTGGAATATCATTATCAAATTATTGAAAATACTTTGCATGTTTGAATCTATCCAAGCAATCAAGTTGTCGCTCAACAAAATTGTCAATATTGGAAGATTCAAGAAAGACCACATCTATAGATATTATAAACTTCTTATTAACTTCATCATAGAAACGGTATGCTTTGGAGGTATTTGAGTACCCCAAGAAGATACACTTGCAACTCCTTGCACCGAGTTTGTTTCTATGTTCCTTAGGTATCAAGGCATAACATGTGGAACCAAAAACCCTGAGATGCCTCACCAAAGGAGTGTGGCCATACCACATTTCATAGGGAGTCTTTTTTTTAATAGCATTAGATGGAAACCTATTCTTTATATACACAACACATATAACTGCATCAACCTAAAACATCAGTTGAACGTTATTGAAAAACATCATGGAACGTACCATATTTAAGATTGTCCTGTTCATTCTTTCAACTACTCTGTTGTATTAGGGATTATAAGGCACGATTGTTTGATGTTTGATCCCATGTTGGCGAAGATAGTTTTCAAATTAATTTGAAGTTTATTATTTTCCATTATCAATGTGAATAGAGCCAATATGATATTGTGCATCATTTTCAAACTATGAATGAAAGTTCTTGAATGTTTTAAAAGCTTCATATTTGTTCTTCAATAAATAAACCCAACAGATTTTGGTTTATTCATTAGTAACTATCATCATATATTTATTACCATTTGCAGAAGGAACAGGGATTGGACCACATAAATCAGACTGAATGAGTTCAAGTTTTATATGTGCTCTAGAATGAGAATCATGAAAAGACTATTTGTTGTGCTTTCCGAAGATACAAGCATCACATTGCTTAAGTTTCCTAGGAATTGTAGGAAAACCAGTAACACCATTTTTCTTTAACAAACGAATGCTTTCATAGTTCAAGTGTCCAAATATAGCATGCCATAAAAGATTTTATGGAAATGTACCTTCATCATAGTGAGAACTGTTTGAAAATTTCAGTGCACGAGCAGAGGTTCCTTGTCTCTTTAGAAGTCTTTCTTCTTCTATCCCTGTCATGACACGTGAGTGATTTGATTCTTTTCTAACCTCGACCTTTCCATCAAATATATGAATGGAGTGTCCTTGCTGGCGAATGTGAAACAAATAAAACAAGTTTCTCTTCAGCTCCGGGAGGTATAGAAAATCATGTAGAAGAAATTCTAGAAGACTAGGCATTTTCAGCCTGATGGTGCCAAGCCATGATGGCTTGATTTTGGATTTGTTTGCAAAGTATACTGCTCCATAAACATTATCATTGAATTCTTCAAAGAAATTTCTCCTGAAATTCATGTGGCAAGTTGCTCTTGAATCAAGTAACCATACATCTTTCCATGAAGAAAGTGAAGCATGGAATAGGTCTTCAATTACTCCAATGTTGCAATGTGCCACAACATAATGAGTGGATTCATGTGCTTTACCTTTCCCATTGTTAGTTTTTTTACCTTTCCCTTCATTTATTTCCTACTCAATTCGGTACCAAGGAAACTTACAAATGGAAGAATAATGTCCATCTCTATTGCATCGTATGAAATGAAGATAATACTTTTCTCCTTGGAAATGTATGCCCCCCACCTCCCCTCCCCCCTCCCGCCGCCTCTAAAATTCCTCCTTCATCTTCCTCTTCAGCCACCTCTTCCTCTAGAAGAATCTTATGCATGATTCTTCTCAGACCTTATTTGCAAGGCACACAATTTCTTCATTAGACTAAGGACCTATCTTCTTCCCAAAAGCCTTCTCTCTTTCAACAAACTTTTTTTCAAGGGAGTCAAAGGTAATATCTTTAAGGTTTCCACTTTCTTGCAATGACTCAAGATAATGTGAGTAGGTGGGATATAGTGCCTTGACATAAGCTATGAGAGGAATATCTATTTCAACAGCAGCGACTTTTATGTCATGCATATTTAATCTTACTTATGATGCTAAGGCAAGAGGTCATCATTTTTCAACTCAAGACTGAACAACATAATCATCAATTGAACAACTTCAAGTTCATATTGTGAGTCATACAATTCCTTCAACTTCTTTAAGGCTTAAAAAGCATTTGAAAATGGAGAAATATGATGACTCACCTCTTCATTTATTGACGTTGCAATCAAAGCACAGGCCTTGTTGTTCTTGTTTTCCCAAATGTAAAGCTCTTTGTCTGAAGTGGGCTTTTCAGGTGCATTGTCTCCTACACCTTCACAAACTCCTTTCCCTGACTCATTAAAAATGAGGGTGTGTTTTATCTTCCGGGACCACTTAGGATAGTTCTCTTTTCCAAAGAGAACTACTCCCATAATGGATATGAGTGAATGCATTATAAAATTTAAACTAGGCCCAAAATACTTGCAATAAAATTGATGTGTCACTACAATTGATTAATTGGCATACAATTATATCTTCAAAAACTACAAGCTCTGTCCTTGGGCCATAAACCATATTCAAAAGGTATGCATCGCATACCAAAGATACTCAATGGTATTTACAGTATGGAACTTACCGCAGAGAACACAAATTTCAAAAAGAGGCACACTGTCTTCACAAAGCATGCAGCAGGCCATCCATCAACGCGCACACGGTCTTTACTGTCACACGGTCATCTCCAACTTCAACAGTCTTCTAACGATATTTAAAAAATACTTACCATTTCATCTCTACAGTCTTCTAACGATATTTAAAAATACAATTTAAAAAATTAAAAATAAAAACATGATTATATTATAAATAATTAAAATAGACGTTTAACTATTTGTATTTATTAATCATAATATTTATAACCATTCATAATAAAAAATATGTATTTAAAAATAATAATAAAAAATATCATAAATTAGGTTGAGAATATTAGAGTGTCTTATTATTTGTTTCATTATGAATATATGTGGTATGTGGTAAACAATATGACTGAATTGTTCTTTCATGCAATTAATTTCAACTCCTCGTTAATGAATTTTAAATTATTAGTATTTTAATTTTCATATTATTTAATTTGTTTAGATATTATTATAGTGAATTCCAACCATTCTTATTACTCCATGAAGAAATAGGCTCAATACAATTTTGCATTTAAAATCTACACTAAATATATACAAAGAATAAAAATGTGAAAATTATTTTGAGATTGATAGAGATTAATAATAATTACAATCTGAAATTGGCTCCTAAAACGACATATAATAAACCTGGCTTTTATTAATTCACTTTGGTTATTGTACTAGAGATTTGATATGCTTATACAAGTATTTATAAGAATTCATAATAAAAATTATCTATACAAAAACAAAACCAAAAAAAACATGTATTAGATTGACAATATGAGATTGTGTGTTATTAGGTAAAAAATGTGCCTATTTTCTCTTTCACTAGATTAAATTTCAATTCATGGTTAATGAATTTTAACATATTATTATTTTAATTTGCATATTATTTAAAATTTTAGATATTATTTTAGTGAATTCCAACCATTCTTATTACTCCCCTAAGAATTATTATTTTAATTTTCATATTATTTAAAATTTTAAATATTATTTGAGTGAATTCCAACCATTTTTATTACTCCCCCAAGAAATAGACTTAATAGGCATTTGCATTTAAAATCTAGATTAAATATCTGTGTAGATTAAAAAATATGAGTGTTTTTTTTAGATTCATAAAGATTAATAAAAATCTCAATCTAAAATTGGCTCCCAAAACAACATTCTAACAAACCCGACTTTCATCAACGCACTTCGGCTAATGCACCATAGACTTGATATTCTTATACAAGTATTTATATTACTACTAAGCTCTTCAACACAAATTTTTTTTTTTCTCAACATTTACCCAGTTTATCTTTGCCACAACTGTTGTGCTTTTCTAAATGATGCCATTGTTATAACCAACCACCACACTATGAAAATTCCTACACTAGAATCTTATTGCAGCAACTAGTATTATTTCTCCTAATTTTTAATTAAATTTAACAATTTATCTCCTATTGCGACAACTGGTATTATTTCTCCTAATTGTTAATTAAATTTAATAATTTATCTGCTACGACAAATATCAAAATAAACACACTTCAACCTTCACAAATGAAATTTTGCGAAAAATAACACGTTGGACGCTGATAAATGCTAGCACACACACATAAAATTAACACAGTTATTTTTGGACAAAAGTTCCTAGAAAAACCCAATATGAGAAAATCGGTGCAGCAGTGAGGGTTTTTATTATTATGCAACAGTGAAAATTTGAGTACAATACGGATGCCTGAAACTAGTGATCCACAATAAGAAAATCTAGGTAAAATTAGTGAAGGGATTTACCCTTTCTCCACAAGAAATCTCGACACAACTTTCCCACAAAAAACTTGGCCTCCTGAAGCCTCTACGTCACCCTCTATGCTGCACTGCACAGTAGCTATGATGTCAAGCCTCTGATTGGTCTCTAATGAATTCATTCTACCTTTAGATGCTGAGAAATTCGTCTCCCCGACCCTTTGGAACCTCTGCCCAACTTTTGGATCTGAGAACAATTTTCTCTCCAACAATTCGAACTGCCCTCTCTGAAGCTACTACATAGAGCTCTGCACTGCCTCACTGGGATAAATCGACCCTCTTGTTGTCACCTCTCCAAATCTAGAAAACTTCCTCTGGATCACTGTCCCTGTGCCTTATTCACGGCTTCAATCTTTGGTTTTCTCCTAAAACTAACTATTGCTACTCAGGAAATCGATCTACCAAGAAATCGAACTGAGCAAGTGATATCTCCATCACCACATCAATATCATTTTATAATCCTCTGTTGGAGAACCAATGACCAAGATTAAAATATCATCGATGGCTAGGATAATCTCTGGATCGATCCGTGTGATTTTTTAGACTATTCTTGCATTGAATTAATTAGTATTGATTAATTAACCACTTTTCCTAAGTTTAGACTTAGGAACCCTTAAAAAATTGGTTAATAATCTAATTAAATCACTTCTATGAGGAATTTCTAGAAATTATTTCTAGGTTCTGGAGATCTCATGTATTCTAGCCTCTCCACAAATTTTCGTGGCTAGAACACATCTGATGCTACAAAAACTAACAATCCCTCTAAGGGAGGAATGTGTTATAGTGTTGCACATGCTGCCACAACACCTTGTCTCAGCATCATCTCTTGTCACACTCCTAATGTCTGACTATTGTTACCCACCAACTACTACGCAACTTTGATATGTGTTGCATTTGTGCTTCTACTAGCCCTATTGAATTGCTGCCAACACTGCAACTTTGTTTTTGTTGCTACTAAAACATATGCAATTGAAAAACATCTAAAGTACTTAATCAAATGTGATCAGTATAATGCATCTATCACTCGAGCCTCTAATTGTTGCTAGCCTCTACTTTGCCTCTGAAGGATTTGTGTTGTTTCTGACTCTGCATTGTGCCACCTGCACTGCTGCCAACTCTACACTGCGATGCCCAACATCTAATTGCTACTAGTATCTACATGTATCGCTCTGGTATCTGACTACATATATTACCATTGATCCATCTTGCTACTGAATATTTTGGGCCCTTGTATCCAGGTACTGATCCAAGAGGTGGACTCCTCAACAATCCTTCCCATTTGTAGCACTCTGGGGACACAACACCAAGTCATCCCACCTCACTCCTGGAGGTATATCGACGAACATAGTGAAGTATTCCTCCAACCTATAGGGAAGTTTGTCAATATCTGTTGAAGTTGCATGTTGGTCCTACTTCTCCTCCTTATCCTTCTTCCTGAGAGGACACTAGGTATTGTCGTGGCCAAGCTCACCACACCTGAAGTGATTGACTTTTAACATGTCCTTCTTCTTCTTATTCTACTCCCCATACCCCTGATTGGGACCATTTGATGTTATGGCCACTTTCTCCTCCTCCTTTACCATCTTTGATTCGTTGTTGCTGCTGCCACTAATGGAGATCTTTAGAATAACTCGCCTCAATTCCACTTGTTGCAAGTCAGCCCACATGATGTCCCACTCTGGTAGCTTTTATCTACCCAATATGCTTTGGACAAAGACCTACCAGTCTTATGAGACACTGTTGAGTGCCAATATTACAAGCTCTGTGGGTTGAGACATTGCCCCAATAGATGACAACTGGTCCCAGATCTTCTGAATCCTGGTATGGTAGGGGTTTATTCCTTCCCGTTTCTGCATCCAAATGAGTCTCAACTTCTCCTCAAGATACATCTTTCGTTGCTCAAAAGTACCCTGATATAATGCGACGAGAGTATCCCACATCTACTTGGAAGTATATTTTCCATATATATGTGAGACTATATGATCCCAGACTCCATCCAAGATCAACTGCTTCACCCACACTATTTCCTTCTTATATTCTTTTAGTTGTTCTACTTCCTGGGAACTGCCACTACATTATTGATGTAGGTTTTTAGGCCAAATTCATCCAAAAGGAAGAACATCCTTGCCTTCCAAATGACGTAGTTCAAATCTCCACCCAAATTTTCTTGGTCACAAAGCCCTGTAGTGGTCATCTCAACAAAATGTCGAAAAACTCCCTCTTTCCTTCTGCTCGGTTGTTGCTATGCTACTTTCACTCCCTTATGGAGTGAGAAGATCTACTCACAACTACTGCCAATCTGCAAGGAAACATCAAACTTCTTGGGACTGGAAGTTCCCTGAGAGAAATTTTCCCTCTATTTGTGCTCTTCTCTCTTCCACCCCGACATTGGTTTTGCACTAACAATCTACTACAAAACCCACAGTGTCCAGCTAGAGATATTCACAACGAAAAATCTGAGTTTCTCCCTTTGCCTCTAGAATCACTTGATCTGGAGAGATCAAATTTTTCTTCCCCTCACTCAGAAAAATAGAACCTCCACAAGTGGCTCAACCTCCTGGCAGAATGACTGCGTTACCCTTGGAAATTTCAGCCTGATGCCATTGCTAAGCAACGAAATTCCTTTTCTTTCGCCTCTGAGCTCTCCATATGATCAACTATGCTCTAATACCATGTGAAAATTACTACACTAGAATCCTATTGCAACAAGTGGTATAATTCTCCTAATTGTTACTTAAATTTAAAAATTTATCTGCTACGTCAAATATCGAAATAAACAAACTACAACCTTCACAAATAAAATTTGAAAGAAAAATAAAATGCTAGAAGCTGAGAAATGCTAGCACACACATATAAAATTAACACAATTATTTTTGGACAAAATTCCCGTAAAAACACAATGCGGGAAAACCGTTGTAGTGGTGAGGGTTTTTATTAATATGTAGCAATGAAAATATGAGTACAATATGGATGCATGAAACTAGAGATCCACAACAAGAAAATATGGAAAAATTATTAAAATGATTTACCCTTCCTCCACAAGCAATCTCGACACAACTTTCCACAGATAACTCAGTGTCTTGAAGCCTTTGTGTCACCCTCTGCGCTGCACTACGCAGTTACTATGACGTCAATCCTCTGACTTGTGTATGATGAAGTCATTCTACCTTCAGCTGCTGAGAAATTCATCTCTCCGGAACTCTAGAACCTCTGCCTGACCTCTAGATCTGAGAATGATCCTCTCCAACAATTCGAACTACCCTCTCTGAAGCTACTACGCAGAGCTTTGTGCTGCCTCATTGGGATAACTCAGCCATGTTGTTGTTGCCTCTCCAGATCTGGAAAACCTCCTCTGGATCATTTTCCTCATCCCTCACTCACTGCTTCTATCTCTAGCTCTCTCCAAAAACTGGTTGTTGCTACTCAGGAAACCGATCTGCCAATAAATCGAACTACTCAAGTGATATCTCCATCACCACATCAATATCCTCTTGTAATCCTCTGTTGGAGCACCACCGACCAAGTTTAAAACATAATCGATAGATATGATTATCCTTGGATCTATCCATGCGATTTTCTATACTATTCTCGCCTTGAATTAATTAATACTGGTTAATTAACCAGTTTTCCTAAGTTTAGACTTAGGAAACATTAAAATTTTGGTTAATAATCTAATTAAGTCAGAAGGAATTTCCATAAACTATTTCTGGGTTTTGGAGATCTCATATATTTTAGCCTCTCCACGAATTTTCATGGCTAGAACACATCCGATGCTACAAACACTAACACAAAATGTAGAGGGAAAACTCAATGATATGGGGCATTAAATCGAATCCCTAGTCAAAGCCAAAAATCAGATGCCTAGTTTTTTTCAAATAAAGGGTAATTGTATGAAAAAGGATGACTAAAATTGAGATTAAAAATACAAGGTAGTTTAACTAATAGAAGAAAATATTTTTGTCATAACGCTTACCATTTCCTCTAAATAGTCTCTTATAAATAGACCATTTCATCTATTAATTAGATTACTTTATTTAAAAATACAATTTAAACAATTAAATATGAAAACATAACTACAACATAAATAATTAAATTAGTTAAAATAGATCTTTAACTATTTAAATTTACAGATCATAATATTTATAAAAATCTATAATAAAAATTATTTATTTAAAAACAATAAAAACATATTATAAATTAAGTTGACAATATCAGAGTGTGCATTATTATTTTTCTGATTATTAATGTATGTGGTAAACAATGTGATTGGTTCGCTATTTCACAAGATCAAATTTCAATCCCTTGTTAATAAATTTTAAAGTATTAGTATTTTAATTTGCACATTATTTACATTTCAAAGTATAAAATTCGTCTTCCTCGATGGGGGTGTCAGACACTTGGAACCATGTGTCACGTGAAGAAAGACATTTGGCATAAGGTATGAGGAGAGGAGGGAAGACATTCAACCCTTCCATCACGTTGTGGTTAATTTCTTTACACACGAATGTGTGAAACATCTTCCTTCACCTGCATGCAAAGGAATAATATTGTGTCGAGGATCAATGGCATCGACGTTATGGTGGTTAAGTAGTATGGCACATGGAACAGTCTAATTGTTTTTTGGCTCATTGAGGGATAAAATTTTACCCGTGTTCTCATTTCTTAGGGTCACGTGGGTATGGTGGTGGTATTCTGCTTATCACTCCCCATGCGGGCTCAATTAGGTAACAAATCTTCCCCTATTGATCTAGGTGAAACTTTCCCTTTCATTCCTTAACCGGAGTGTGTGTTGTTTGAAGAATTGGTCGGTTCTAGACATTGATGTTTTGGGCCTATGTGGATTCTTGCTTTGGCATTCTGGGTGGTGGTTCTTCATTTTTCTTTGTAAGGTGTCTATTGTTTTTATAAGTTGCACTCTAGCTTCTAGTGGTGGCGGTTTTGCTTGGGCTTAGGTTTTTGTGCTAGTGTTTTTTTGGCTCTCTGGTGTAGGAATTTCCTAGATTTTCCTTCGTGGGGCCACTGATAGAAGAATCCCCTTCGGTGAAGCCAAGTGACTTTGACGTCGATCAGGTTTCTGGGAGCCTGAAATTATAGTTCTTCATGTGCGCAACTTGGAGGTGTCCTTATGGCTTTTCCAAGTGAGGGGTTTTTTGCAAGTTATAGCCTGGATTTGTGATTGTTTTACGGAAAATTTGGGTCAAGGTGACCAGCGACGCTAGATTACCTTGCCTTCTTTGTCTGTTGTGTTGAATGTTGGGTTTCTGGTGGAGGGTGTCCAATTGGTAGTGTGCATTGTTTCTGGGTGTGTGGTGTTGGGCTTGAATTGGTGGTCCTTGGTGTGAATCGGGGTTAGCCTCAGGGGCTTGGGTTTAGACACAGCCACCAGCATGAAGCCAATTCTGTATTCCTTTCATGCCCCTGTTCAGGTGAAGGCACAATTATCCCGTCTTGGGGAGGATTCAATTGTGCCGGATGGAGTCTAGAGTGGTGGTGTGAGAGCAGGTGGTGATAACAACAACTATGGTGCTATAATTGTGTGCGCCATTGGGCACGGGGGTCATGGATCACGTGGTGGGCGAAGGTCTTCGGTCAGTCCTGTGGTTGGTAGGGATAGCAAGATTCTAGCTCAGAGTGGTCGTGGAGAAGGTAACTAACGTAGTGGAACGAGACGTGGTCGAGTCTCAAGCACACGGAGGTGGAGCAACAATTCGTGGGGTGTGGGATTAGTTGGATGAGAATATTATAGGCATGATGGGAGAACTATGATGCTCCAGGCGATGGTCCAATATGTCATAGACATGCTGGAATCTAATGATAGGGTCCGAAGGGAGGAACATGAGGCAGTTATGACCAAGCTCGAGAAAATAAATTATTTTTAATTCCATGTCCACAAAATAATTATGGTTTCCTGGCAAGGGAAAAATATGTTGACTGAGAAGATTGAAAAACTGGAAGCTTGGCTTGCTCACTTTTAGCAACATGTCAACTTCTTGTACCATCCTCCTCCTCCATGAACGGGACAAGATAATCCTGCTTCAATGAATAATTATGGTAATTGGTGTATTTCTAGTTCTTTTTTTTATGATATGTAAGGCCTATAAGATTGTGGATCTCTTCATTGGGACTTTTTATTTTTTTATGTAGCACGGTAATAGAATTGGTCAACAAACCTGGTAGGGGTGATATCACATGCATTTTGACATCTTTGTATATGCTTTTTGAGTAATGAAAAAACTTCAAATTACAAAAAAAAAGTATAAATTTCATCTCAAACACATATATAATAATGATAAAATGAAAATGTGACAATGGTTCTAGCAGTTGCAACGGGCCTACATCCATCTAACTCGAAATGAGATCAAGTAAATCTAAGTGCAAATATTTCCAAAAATAAAGCTTACACCTTGAAGGATTTGGTCCCTCTCGACCCATGATATATCCATAGTTAAATGAATCTAAGCTGATATTTATTTATAAGGTTTCTGAAAAACCCTTTTAAAAGCATTAAAATAAGATTAAATGATTCAAATATTGGTTAATTTTAATTTTCTTTTATATTGATTTTAAGTTTTCACAGTCCAATCAATTTCTTTCTTATATGAAAATAAGTTTCAAAGAGAAATCTATCTCTTAATGCATCTATGGATCACTCTCCTTTTTCTTTTTTCAAGACTTGAAAATCAAATATTGAAAGATGACTTAGATGGTATTTTGTGTTTTGTCAAACTTTGCATTTTAAATATAATTGAACACCTTGTATATATTTCATTGGCTATATACATTATCGCTTAACTCAAGCTTCTCCATATTGTGCTCAAACTTAGGAGTAAAACTTGGTTGTCTATTATGGACCCCATTTGGATATATGGTTGCGAAAAAATTCCTTTGGCTTAAGTCACGTGTTTTATGGCTAGTTATTATACCAAAATAATCTCATAACTGCACCTAACCTCATTTGGGTAGTGTAATTCAAGAAAAAAAGGAATTCCAATAGAATATTAATATTTTATCAAAAGATCATGAGTGAGTGTATATACAATAAATATATATTAATAATAATTACCTATTGTATTAGATAAAAAATAACATGAGTATGAGTATATAAGTACTCACATGCATACACAATTTAACATACGAATGAAAGATAATTTGGTACTAGGGATTAGGAAATAATGGAGGGACAAGAGTTTAAGGTTTTTGTGAGAGTTTGGAGGAATGATGGAGGTAAATCAATTACCTAAGGGTGTTTTATTAGGTTTTCAATGCAACAACTAAGTGGATGGTGGTACTCATGACTAAATTTCATATGTGGTTTTTGGAGTGGAGGTAATTCAAATCATTGTCGAGTCATTAGTTGCTCCCTAATTCCTTCAATTTGATGGCTGAAAAGCATGGAACGAGTGGTGGAATGCATAACCTGTAAGGGTAGGTTCAATGATTCCAAGATTAAGGGTTCAAAGAGAACCTATGGCAATGATGCCAAGGGAAAGGTTTATGAATGATAGGAAAACTAATAAAATGTGGAAGGTGTGGATAATAATGGGAGATAAAGGAAATTAATACACTTCTTAGAGCCCATGAAAGGAAATAATCATGTTAGGCATTCAATGGAGGAGGTGGACTTCAATTCTGAAAAATGCATTTAAAACTACTTAAGTTGACTCAAGGGAGGTGTTACATGAGAAAGAACATGAGATCAAGGATAAAATTTCTAGGGGAAAGGAGATGGGAAAGGAGATAAGTAATTGGAAACCATAGAGGAGAGAAAGATGGAAGCCAAAGTATTTTAATCTCATATTCAAAAGGATGAAATTGATCATAATCCAAGTTTTAGTTTTGGAAATAAGAGGTTATGATGTATCGAACTATGGCATCAGTAGGGAAGTTTCATGGTCATATAATTTATAGAAACTATTAGTATGTGAATCAAGAGGCTTTAGAGACAAAAATTCAGCTATGATCCAATTTATAGTCTTTTATATAGGGGCTAGATAATTTTTATTTTCACCCTACTAAGGATAAATAAATGATTCTGAAGGGGAAGGGGCTTTGGGATAACTCAATATTGTTGCTAAGGATTGGATTCCACTCCTTAACTAATGTGAGAGAGAGAATACATACAATATTTGTGGGTTAAAATCCACTCTTTGCTTTGGAAATATGGTATGAGATGGATTTTACATCGACAGGTAACAAGCTGGGGAGGATGATGGATATTGATGAGAAAATGAGGCCAATAGATAGAAAATCCATGGCTAATACATGTGTGGAAATGAATATATGTGATTATTTCTTGTATATAATTGAAATTTAAATTTGGACTTGATCTATATAAGGGAAATTGACTATGTGAAGATACTCTTTATATGTTCCATTTTCCATCTCTATGGGCACATTCAAAGAATCTATCAAAACAAGGAAACTCCATATGAGGAGGAGATTGATGAAGTGAGCATTGATTAGGAGTAAAGATAAAAATGAAGCAAGATGGTTAAATAATACCCAGAATGCAAATGGACACTTTAAGGGATGATAAAGGTAATTTTACAACCCCTTCCCTATATGGACCCTCTTCCTCCATTTTTAGATAAAATCCTATAAGATATTTATATAGTAACCAGAATGAAAGCGAGCACTTTAAGGGGAGATAGAGATAATTTTACAACCCCATCTCTGTATGAACCTTCTTCCTCCATTTTTAGATAAAATCCTATAAGATATTTCTACAACAACAAAGTTTTCCACAAGTCCTAGGAAGGGACATATCTTTTATTTTGATGGAGAGAAGATATTTATTGTTAGAGAGATGTAGAGGAGGTTACAAAACCAAATTCTAAGAAAATTACATATATAGATACAATCTTGAAGAGGGATTCCTCACTAAAAAATATCAAGAATCCCAAAATAATTAATATCTTGGAATATATTTAGAGTTAATGTGATAAAAAGGAGGTATTGGTAGAAGATTCTTTTTAGGAATATTGCTAATTCATTCCTAAAGGGAAAGTAGGCTAAGAGGGTGACCAAAAGGTAACTTACTAAAGAAGTGATTTCCAACTATGCTAGTGGTGGCATAACCATTAGATGGAAGAAAAAGGTAATAAGGAAGAAAAAATGGACGACATTGACAACATTAGTACAACATACGTATTTGAAGAAGAATTTGTATCCCAATTAAGCAAAATACATGAGTTTATTTTAGCAGGGAAACAAATATAGAGTGTGAGGAATATTGTTTGGAATGGAGTCCTAAGACATCCTACTTAATAAAAAAAATTGTCCCATCCAATTTTCATTTTATTTACATGGTCATTTGGTGGGTTATCTCCTCCTGTAGAAAAATAGGACCTCTTGTAGCAATTTTGTTTCGCATGTAGCACTCCTATAGCATGTGTAAACTTGACCATATTTTCTCCAAAAGCTTGGTTTTTGTCTTTTAAGCTTGAACAATGACCCCTAGACTCTAAATCCATGATTTAGGAAGAATAAACACCACTTAGGACATGCCTTTTTACAAATTATATTAGGTTTATTTATTTGAATTCATGCTCTTAGGATTTCAATTACAAATTGTTGGTCTTGCCTAGGGTTTATTTCTTTTCAAAGTAACATTTCAATTTTTCAATTAGTTTAGGCTTTGATTTCATGACATTCACTCCATTACATCTAATCAAATAAATAAGGACACATTGTATGTTTCACATATAGTGTTGATACCTCTTAAGTTTGGACAAAACTCGGGTTGATAATTTAAGTTGGTAGCCTTGGGAGTTGTAGCATTCTTGTTGCAATATTGAGGATCATCACTTTTTGGCATTGTTGTCGTGGAGGTGTCAAATTATACATTGTTTTCTTCCCTGGTTGATCCATTTCTACAAAAAAAAAATTGCATTAGGCATATTTCATTTCATAGAATTTCATTGCATTATAAATCTTATTCAATTTTTTTATAAAAACTTAAAAAAATTACCTCTCCAACACCCCTCCCACTTGATCACGTGGTTCAGTAAGAGCCACATCACCATCCACTTTTGCAGGTAGAAGAAGAAGAGGTGGCATAGAAGGTAGAATAAATGGACGGAGATGATAACAATGAGGAATGTCCTCTTGGATTTCTCATTCAAGATAATGATATCATTGTACATATGAAGAGAATCCCTCCATATTTCCTTCCCATCTTCCATGGTATGAGGTCGGAGGATCTTGAAAACTTTCTCTTTGAATTTGAAATCATTTGTAGATATTATGGTTACTTACTAAACACTCAAAAATTGAGATTGTTTCTGACAACATTGAAGATAAAGCTCTTAAATGGTTCATGAGATTAAGGACTAATTCAATAAGATCATGGAATGGTATACAACAAATATTTCTAGAAAAATATAAAGATCATGATATTAAAGAAGAAATCTTTAGAATGAATCAAAAATAACATGAGAGCCTTGAGGATCTAATAGAGAGGTTCATGTATAATGTTAAGATGGAAAATTACATCATTTAGGATCTGACACACTAAAAGCCCTCTTACTTTGAACAATTTGAGATGAGTGGATTGTTCTCCTCGATCTCATGAGTAGAGGTGATGTATACCAATTATCATTTGAAGAAATTTGTGAAACATGCAAGTGCATATCAAGAGGAAGGGAAAGAGTAAGTAAATTAACATCAAGGTTGGTAAGTCAAGATGAACTTGGAAATTTTCTTGATAACTTTAAAACAAAAATTCCTAGCAATCTAAGTGAACAAGTGGAAATTTTAAGAATGCAAAATGAAGATGATGAAATTTGTGTTTTCCATGCAAAATCACATGTTATTAAATATTTTCCATCATTACTGAGGTTGAAGTAATTTTACGAAGAGGAAAATGGCACAATTAAATCACCAAATAAGATATGTTATGTAGCTCTAAGAATACCATGGCAGTAAGAACCTAATTCAAAATTTCAAGCTTATGCATCTCAAAGTAATTGGAACACACCCTTTCCTTGGCAACCTTGGTCATCTCAACCCCAAAACCATTATTGGCAACAAGGCTGACAAGGGACTTATGGGATCAATCCACAATATCCTCAATATTTTCCTCAATATCCCCCAAACCCAACTCCATGTTATCCCTACTATCCACCTCCAGCACAACCACAACCTAAACCACATCCATCTCAAAGATTCACTCCCACTCAACTACCTATACCACCATTTCCAAACTGACATAAGGAAGTAGCTCAACCCACTTAAAAATATGAGGTACAATACCTCCAAACATCTCCTCTTGATCTAAATGGTATTCATCTTAGCTTGGGAAGATTATTGCCAAAAATGAGATTATCTTGATGTAATTTAAGGACAATAGTCAGAAAAATAGGATCCAAATGAGGAGACCAAAGAATCATGGGTTGCACTTGATGAAGAGCAGACATCATAATCAGACATTGAGAAATTTCCCTCATGTTTACCATCAGATCCTCCATGTTTTCAAGGCAAAAATAAGCAAAAATAGGAAGATTTGAAATTTATGGTAGAAGAGGACACAAAAGGAGATCCAAATGTGCAAGTGGACCAGGGACATCACAACTATATTGAAATATGATTTCAGACAATCATTAAGTTGCAGCAACACACTCTTCTTCAACAATTTATGATCTCATCTCAGTCAAAGCAGTTGGTATTTCATATTTAGGTACATGTCAAATTATATCTTTCAAGGCCACACACGATTTTATTTACCATGTTGATGTGCACATGGCTCCATTAGAAGTATTCCTATACTTGAAATAGATTTTTTTTTTTCAAGTAGTGTAGGATATAAAAAAAAGTAATAAAAAAATGGGAAAAGAGAAAAAAGGAAAATAATGAAATCTTAGGTGGAAACCTCTTTTGAGGCGCCTAAGATTGGATCGTTGATTGAAAACATCCATGAGGCGGTCAACGGGCTGGAAATAAAATAAAATAAGAGAAAAATAAAATATCCTAGGTGAAAACCTCCTTTGAGGCGACTAGGCATACCTACTAGTTGAAAACCTCATTGAGGCAGCTAGTAGGCCTAAGAAAAGAGAAAAGAAATAAAAAATGAAAAGAAATTTTTTTTCTCCATCTATCTCTCTCTAATGAATGCATGTGCTCTCCAACCTTTGCAAGAAACAAAAACAAGTTAGCACCAAAAGAAAATTTTGGTCAAAAATCTAGTCAAAGGAAGTCAAATTTGGACTTTCTCCTCCTTTGCTCAGATGCTCCCAAAGGACCAAGGCCATGTCAATCCATAACCCTCATCCATTTCCAACATCCACCCATTATTTCCGATCCTTTATCATTCATTTTCCTTGATGTCCTAAAATGCTTCAGGAGGGTTCTATTCTGCTACAAGAGGGTTATGTTTTGCTACAGGAGGCCAAAATACACAGACCGGAATTTGTTTTACCATATATCAACAACTGTGAATCCATTGGTTGAGTTGTTTCACATGGAGATGCATATGGATTATGGTAAAATGCTCAATCAATTTCAACAAATTTAAATGCACACTTTTCGATAAATTGGCCTCCATTACCTACAACCATTTTTCATTTTTCTCAATATTCGTGCATCAATTTTCCAAGATTTTTTATGGGGAGATGCATAAGAATGATGGAAACATGTTGAAAAAATTCCAGGTCAATCTAGTCTAACATTTAAGATATATGTATAAAACAATTTGGCTACAGGAGACTGTCCTGAAATGCTACAGGAGGAGCCTGTGAAGATACATGAGGGGATCTAATGAGAAGAACAGCCCAAAATTCCATGACGCCTCTAATAAATTATAAAGAGGGGTCCTCCAATGTTTCAATCGTCACACATCATCACCTATACATTCCATTTCACCAAAACTTGCTCAAAACTTCCACTTTGTCCTACCTCTTAAAAAAAGAGAGGAGAAAAACCATAAAAGCCACAGTTTTCTATTTTTCCAATGTCTACTCTACTCCCTCATGACTCCAACCTTGTCCTCATGGCTTTTCATCATTACCCTAAACACCATAATGCAATCTAAAGACTTCAAGGGAGGATTAAAAGGTTGCTACAGGAATAAAATTCTTCTTGTAGTAAGCTATGGAGTCACAATAGAGATCTCCGAGATATTTTTTTCCCACCAAAAAAAGCATGTTGAAGCCATGTGTGCAACCAAGAAGGGACACATCATCCTTGGGAAGGGAATCCACCATCGGTAGAATCCTAGACATCAGAGAGTCACCTACACACACATAGAAAAGTTATCAGTCAAGGTATAATCAAGTTATGAATACATGCACCAGGAACAAGAAAAAGAGTCAAATCCCTTTGAGATCATGATGTGTATGGCCCAGCTCCAACATACAATCACTTCCAATGATATGATCCATGGGAAGGCAAGGTATGTAATCGAATACTTTGGGCTTCATGAGTGCTATGTAATTTCTCTTTTGTGTGTTTATGAATTGAGGGTATGTTAGGGTCCTATAACAATAGGATTCATAATTTTGAATTACTATGCTAAAATCTTGTAATATTGTACATACCTTTGCTTTCTGCAAATTTTTTCCCATATTTAAAAAATTAAAAGAGGGTAAGTCCTAAAATAACAATCAAAGGACAAAAAGAAACAAAGATCAAGAAAAAATATTAAATATGAACCCCACTAAAATGGATCATGAAAATGTTTCACGTTCAAATGCCACTACTATTAGTTTACTTTTGAAAATAAGATTGTGTACAGCTTGTTATAAATGCCACAATCCATGAGGGTCAAACAGCTTAAACTTGACCTCTCATGCTTCAAATTTCATGTTGTTAGATAGAGAATAAAGATCTAGCCAAACAGTCTAATCCTGGCAGATCACTAGTTAGGTAGAGAAATAATAAGAAGCTCAACAGTTTAATCTGAGCCCTTGAAATAAATAAGGATAGAATTAGTTAGTTTGTTGTTTTAAAATAAAAATGAATAAGGGTTTGCAAGCTCAAATGCACCCATGTAAATGAAGAAAAAAATGTTAAGGTAGTTGATGGGTAGGCAGAAGCAGTTTTTCACAAGCATGGATAAGCAGAAAATTGGTCATTTCATTTATTAATTTCCCTATAAAATCATTCCCCTTGTAAAAATACCCCTCCCCTTCATTTTTACTCTTTCCCATATTTCACTCATTTTCCCTTATAAAAAACCCTTTACTAATTTCCCTTTTCATTTAAAAATACATCAAAAACCCAAAAAAATACTTTATCCTAATTCTAAATGGTTTTAATTAATATCGAGACCCACTACCAAAATCCCTCCCCGATATAAATTTATCATTTTTAACTTAGTGAAATCCCATATATGTATTAACATTTAACCATATTTATTAATTCCCACAATACCCCTATCCCGTATATATTAAAAACCTTATTGATATTATCCCCATCCCTTTATTTATTTAACTTAATACAAATCTTCTTCCTCGCATGTGATATATCTTGGGCCCACCATATATTAATACCCCACCTATTATAAAGTTTCCCTAACCCGACCATATGTATAACTCCAACGCATAAGTGTAAAGCCTCGGGTCCCACGCCTTCAGATCCCGCGACTCCATCACATCATCTCAGTCGTTTAATCTAAACCAACCAGATCCAATAGCCATCAAACCATATCGTAAATCTTATAGCATGATCATTTAACACCACAAGACCTTGCGAAATGGGCGGTTTTGCATCCCTACTCCCCTGCTATGTGTCAATCTTTCATTCCATCGCATTGCTCAAGCGAAAACCATTGACCACTTTCCCGTAGTGTGAAAACCACCCAGAAGTTTATCCTGCCCGTTGCGATAAGCCACCATTGAATTCTGCACTATGCAATAAACCAATTTGAAAACCCCAAGCTACTATGGTAACTTCGACACTGTGCGAAAAGCCAAAATTTGAGTCATTTCCGCATATTTGCGAATAAAACCAGAACATCATTTCCAACACCAAATTGATGCCACATTACCATCTGGACTCCTTCCACGAAATTCCCTATTCCCTGAAACCATTATTGCGCTCCATACAGGCCTTTGTTTCACTAACTGTTGTTTTTTTTGCAGGTATATCAGCAAATCTGATAAACAGTTGATACTAGTTCAAACTGTTTAATCCAGATTCTTGAGATTTAAATTCGAAGGCTTCACTGAGCAGAAATTTCATACACAGAAGAAAAATCAAGCTAAAACCAGCAATACAACAGAGAAATGATAATTTACACATTAAATTGTTTTTAAGAGAGTAAAAACATCCATAGCAGCAACAACGAAGTTGTTTAAAGTAACTCTCCAGGACATATTTTACTCATTGTTACATACATTTTACTGTAAAAAGGTAAAAGTAAAAACATAGCAGTCAAGGTAAAAAAGTAAAAGTAAACAGGGAGGAAATAATGGTTAAACAGAGATGAATTTTTTTTTTTACCAACAACAATGAATTTTATCCGAAGTAAGAGTAAAAACAGTTAAAATAACAGTAAGGTTAAAAGATGAAAACAGAGCAGGAAGGGACATTTTCCAGAAATTTCTTGTTTAATTCATAGTTTTGCAGAAACTATTGTGGCCAATACAAGATGAATTTTGAAAAACTGGAGGAGTTTTGTGTTCCTAAGAGGTGAATCTACAAAAACCCATCTCACTTTTTACACAGGTATTACAGAATGAAAAATACATCTAGATCTTCACAGCCTAATTTTCAGATTGTGCAAAATTCTGTTTTACACATATTTTTGCAGAGCCTATTGTGAAACACTGGAGCAGAATTTTAGGAAACTGAGAGATTTTTTTATCGAAAACATATTTATCTACAATAACCTCTTTTAATTTTTACATATCTATCTCTGATTGAGATATACAAAGGTATCACTGGACCCCAATTTTGCAGATTTTCTGGAGCAAAACACACAAAGGAAGGAGATAGTTAGTGACTTAGAAGCTTCATCATCAACTAAGAGTTGCTATCAAATTCGAATTTCTCTTCTTTGTCACCATAAATCCATAATATAGTGCCAAACAGATTCATTATTTTTGAGTTTCCTTTATTTAAGTTCTATTTATGTAATACAGTTTGAGATATTTGTAAACCAATCTTGATATTTTTTCAAGATATTCTAGTTTAGAATTTGTATAAATACTTCATAATTTGAAGTATTGAGTGTGGATGAATTGTTGAACATTTCTATAGTTGTACTATTCTGAACCTAAGGGTGATTGTAACAATTTCAAGTCAGCAGACTAGATCAAAGCAATAAAGCATCATATTACAAGATTCATGTGTTAGGCTACTACAGTGAAGTATTTTCACTTGTTTCTTTGTCAATTTCTTATGTTTTTCATAAATACTTGAATTTGTTCTAAATCTAAATGATAAATTAGGAATTTTTATTTCAAAATATGTTAAAAGCACTATGTTTTGACTGATTATCATTTATATTTTTTCCACTAATATCTAGATTAGGGAACCCTTAATTGCTCCCTAGTTTTGATTGACCTCTACATTTTCACTCATAATCCGGATTTAAGAACCATTAATTTCTCTTTTATCTCGATTAAAACCATTTCACCATCAGCCTTGAAGATCTGAAGTAACTCATCTATCTTTCCTTGTAAACATTTCCCTTTAGAACTTGATCCTGATATGACTGCTTGACATGTTGATTCCATAGCCCAATGGAATACAGACCTACTTCTATCCATCTGAGTAAGTGATTTCACCACCAAAAAAAATCAAAGTTACAAAACCAATTTACCCTACATAAATAGCCTAAAACCAATTAAAATCAACAAAGATAAATCATATAGAGAGAGCCCTCTTTGAGCATTAGGAAGGCTAGATCCTAAGGCTTAAAAGTAGGTTTGTGGTTTCCTCGGTGAGTTATTTCTTTAACCTTGAGAAATTACTGAGTGATGATAGGGTCAATAAAGGTGGTCATCCACAAGCCAAATACTTCACCAAACTCAATATTTACCTAACCTCATTTTCATCTCCCACTAGCCTCGTCTTCATCTAACTTTGTTTTCATCACAACCAACCTTGTTTTCATCACCACTAGTCTCGTTTTCATCTAGCCTCATTTTCGTCACCCTCAACCTCCTTCAATAGTCCCCATCAAAATTAAAGAGGTAGATAGCCAACAAGAAAAGAATTGGGGCCAAGGATAGGAAAAATTGAGGAGGACACCTCCTCCAAATCTAAGGGTAAACAACTTGTGACATACATGACAAGGAAAGCCACTAGATCAACCACAACTAGGAAAATAAAAGCACAAAAAACCTTGATATAGGAGAAATCAAAGGTGCTACAAGAGAAGGACATGGCTTCTACGAGAAGGAACAAATTTAGAAAAATTTCTACAGGAGTAGGCATAAACATCAAAAGTGGTAGAAATAGGCCCCCAAGAACTCCAAGAGCCTGAATCACAGCCTAACCTCGAGTCTTATTATAAATTTTTGAAAGAAGGAAGGATTATTCTCAAGAAATTTGTAGTACCCCTCTTATTCAAATTGGAAAAATAGAGGGACAGAACTCACAAATGGATGCAGATTGCAAAATCAAAGAAGGTAGAGGATGTGGGACAACAACACCAAGTTTTCCCATAAAATTAGTATCAAGGTCAAAGGGGCCACATAGAGGAGGACCATCCATGGTTGAGTTATCTTCAGAAGAAATCGACTCTATAAATACCTAAGACATCGAGAAGATACCAAATATCACCATGACAAAGGAAGGAAAGAGGAAGAAGGCTAGGTGTCTCAAGGGTGAGCAACAATTTCAGTAGGGGGGGATGACGGGCCCTGGAAATTTCTATTTTATTAGGCCCATTTGATTATTTATAAACACTTAAAACATGTATTTTAACCCCTTACTTGCACATCGTAAAGTTCATTCATAGTATTAATGGGTCCTTAGGAATTTTCTTTATCCTTACTTATTATGTGCCTAATATTATTTATTTTTGTAGAATATTATGAGAATATTGGGAAGATTATGGAGATTTGGAGGAGGAGATAATCTAGGTACTTTATCCCTACTACAAGAGGATCAAGGTTGGATAATAAATACACAAAATATCATGAAATCATTGACAAATTCTGGAACTCCAGTGACTGAGAAAATCTATGAACACGTTATGTGTCATTTAATGCAGATTCCTAGTGTTGGGAACCAAATCCATTATTTGAGGGATTTTGGAGGGTAAAGCTTCCTCCTTTCAAGGAGAATTATTACTCATCATTTTTTATAAGTATCAATTCGAATTGGATTCTAGGGGAATGTATTTATTAGTCTTCTTATGGAGAAAACTCGTTATTTAGGAGCTCCACTTTCATTTCTAGCAGGGATGTACTTGGATTGATTCAAATAACGAATTTTGGTGTCAATTTTAGCTTCTAAATCTTGGTATCCTTCATAGGAATTTTATCATCCTTGGGATTGGCCATCCTAGGAGCCTCAGATCCCTTATGTACAATTTTTTTTCTTCTTTACACTTCTTATTCACATGCATATCTTATTCTTGTTTCTTCCTATTTCTGCATTTAGTATTGATGCTTCTTTTGTTGTAGGATTGGGTTAAATGATTGAAGTGTATTATTTTGAATGTTATTTATAGATTCAAAAATGTTATTCTCCCTTAGAAAATCTTTGAAAAGTATTTTTCATCATTGAGCTGCTTGGTTTAGTCTACTAATTCACAAATCTAGAATTTTTAAAAATTCCTTGTAATGAAATGGTAGTAATTTTATACTATTTTTTAGAAGGGGTTAATAAGATTCATTTGAGTTGATTCCAATTGGCTTAGGTAACAAAGAAATTCAAGTTAATAAAAAAAGTCACCCCATTTAATTTTCACTTGATTACGTTAGGAATTTGGTAGGTTAACTAGATCACTAGTTCTTGAATTTCCAGTTTTTAGTGTAGTAATTTTCGGTTATTTTTTAGCATGTGTTAACAAGGATATTTTGGAATGATTCCACTTGGAATGGAGTCTGAAGAAATCCCAATTAATAAAAAAAAAATCCCGTCCAATTTTCATTTGATTTACTTGGTCATTCGGTGATTTATCTTCTCTTGTAGAAAAACATGACCTCCTGTAGCAATTGTGTTTCGCCTATAGAAACCGCCTGTAGCACTCTTGTAACACGTGTAAGCTTGACCATATTTGCTCCAAAATCTATGTTTTTGTCTTTTATGCTTGAATCATGACCCCTAGGCTCTAAATCAATGATTTAGGAAGAATAAACACCACTTGGGACATGCCTTTTTATAGAGTAGATTAGACTTATTTATTTGAATTCAAGCTCTTAGGGTTTCAATTACAAATTGTTGTTTTTACCTAGGGTTAATTTCTTTTCAAATTAACATTTCCATTTTTGCAGTTATTTTAGGATTTGATTTGATGACATTCACTCCATTACATCATATCAACGAAAGAATGACACATTGTATGTTTCACATTTAGTGTCGACACCTCTTAAGTTTGTACAAACCTCGGGTTGATAATTTAAGTTGGTAGCCTTGGGAGTTGCAACATTCTTTTCGCAATGTTGAGGCTCATCAAACACTTCATCGATCCTTGAGGACAATAAGCTTGAAAATTCATGGTGAAGAGAGAGAAATGTTAATTAGTTTAAAGAGAATTAGGGTTAATTAGTCATTCGAGTAAAAATTAATTAATTATTTGAAAATGGGTTTTGAATGTTTATCCATAAATAATTTAGTTTTAAATAAATTTAAAAGTTGAAAAATCATATCTCCGTTGGGGGTGTCTAATAATGGGATCCATGCATCACGTGACGAATGAAACTTGGCTTTAGGTTTGAGTGGAGAATGGCAGGCATACAACCCCTCCATCATGTTGCAGTTAATTTTTATGTGCTCATATGCATGAAACATCCCCATTCATCTGTGTGCAACAAATTTGTATTATTTAGAAGTTCAATGACGTCGATGCTTATCTGGTTAAGTAGCTTGGTGCACGAAGTTGTTTGGTTGTTTTTTGGCTCACCGAGGGGGGAAAATTTCCCTATGCTCTTGGTGTTCATCCATATATCACTCCTCCTGTGGGTTCAATAAGGTAGTTACTCTTTCCTTATTGCTATGGGTGAAACTTTCCCTCTCCTTCCTTAGTCGGTGGGTGTGTTGTTTGAGGATTTGGTCAATTTTGGGCGTTGTTGTTCAGGGATTGCATGGTTTCTTGCCTTCACAGTTTGGGCGGTGGTTATTTTTTCTTCTGTGTAAGGTATTTATTGATTATATAAGTGACGCTCAAACTTCTTGTGGTGGCGGGTTTGTTCGAGCGGCGAAGTTGGTGTTTGGGTTGTGTTGTATTTCGAAAGTAGGCATTCCTTGGATCTTCCCTTCTGGCGCCACTAATAAAAGAACTCCTTTCAGTGTAGACTTGTGGCTTTAGCATCGGTCTGGTTTCTGGAAGCCTGAATTCTAATTTCTCCTCTATGCAGTCGGGAGGTCACCCTTAGGCTTTTCTAGGTAAGGGTTTGTCTGCCCACTCTAGCCTGGACTGATGATTGTTTAGTGGTGAATTTAGGTTGAAGTGACATGCGACATCGGGTTCCCTTTCCTTCTCTATGTGGATTACTGAGTCTCTCGTGGAGGGTGGTTGATTGGTAGTGTGCATAGTTTTTGGTTGCACGGAGTTTGGTTTGTTTTGGTGGTCCTTGGCGTTGATTGGGGATAGCCTGGGGGATCTAGGATACATCTTGGACTTCAACATGAATCCAAGCTCGCGTTACTTGCATGCCCCTATTTAGGCGAAGGCGAAAGAGTTTCGCCTCGGGGAAGGAATAATTGTGTAGGAAAGCTTTCAAGGTGGCGATGTGAACGCAGGTGGTGGCACCAGTAGCCAGGGTGTCAAAATTGTGCATGATGTTGGGTGTGGGGGTCATGGAGAATGTGGAGGGTGTAGGTCTTTGGTTGGTTCCGTGGTTGGCAGAGGAAGCAGGGTGTTGGTTTAGATTGGGCATGGAGCTACTGGCGAGCATAGGGGATCACGATGTGGCCGAGCCTCGAGCTCGTGGGGGTGGAGCAACATTTTGGGGCGTGTGGGGTCAGTTGGACATGCACCTATTAGGCGTGTTGGGAGTTCCACAATGCTTCAGGTGATGATTCGTTCTATCATAGACCTGCTGTAAACTCATGATAGGGCCTAGAGGGAGGAGCATGAGGCAGTTATGGTGAAGCTAGAGAAATTCCATTATTTTCAATGCCATGTCTGTGAAAGAGTCGTGGTTGTCTAGTGTGGAAAAAATAGGTTAATTGATAAAGTCGAAACGTTATTGCCTTGCTCATTTTGTGCACCATGTCAATTTCCTCTACCGTCCTCCTCCTCTTGTAGGAATGGGGCCATATAATCCTGCTTCAATCACCTCTAATGACCGATTATGGTAACCAGTGTCTTTCTAGTTCTTTTTGTTTTCTGGTATGTTAGGCCCATAAGGCTATGGGCCTCTCGGTCGGGCATTTTTCTTTTTGTATGCAACATGGTAGTAGCATTGGTCAACAAACCTAGTCGGGGTGAGACCACATGCATTTTGACATATTTGTATATGTTTTTTGAGTAATGAAAAATATGTGATTTACAAAATAAAAATAAAAATTGAACAATCATATAAATTGGAAAAATTGAATTAATAATAAAATAACTAGTCTTTAAGTGCCATTTTTTGGAAAGTTTTCCGGCTAATTTTATAATTGATTTTTTTAGAATCCGACAAATATTCATTGAAATCACAAGTTTGGCATGTGAACTCTTCACAATAGAAATGCCCCAAGGGTTTTTGAGGGTGTTGAATCCATATATGCAGTAAAAAAATGAGTTTAAACAACACAAATCAAGATTTTGCCACAATTTTTTTCATCCTAGAAATCTACCTAAAACTCTAAAATGTTGCACTTAAAGACTACTCCATAAAATAATAAGTTATAATAAGTTAAAAATAAGGTGGATAAGACTGAAATATCATAAATAATTATTAAATAATTAAGGAGATTATATATATATATATATATATATATATATATATATATATATATATAATGAGTGATTGGAGGAAAAATTAATTAACTGATTTAAAGATTTTGAATGTTTATTCATAAATAATTTATATAAATTTAAAGGTTGGACTTTCAAATAAATGGGAAGGAGGGATTAAGAATTAAATAATAAATTAGAAATAAGAGTGGGTAAGACTCAAGGAAAGGTCATAAATAATTATTAAACAATTATTGAGTAATTAAGGAAATTATTAGAGTGATAAAGGTATATATAAGAAAATTATTATAATAATTAGTTGTTAGAGGAAAAATTTTAAACGATTTGTCTTTAATGCGACTTTTTGAAAAGTTTTCCTATTTATTTTTCCGATCTAAATTCATTGAAATCACAAGTTTTATGGGTAAAATTTGCACAATCGAAGTGTCCTATGGGTTTTGCAGGGCGCTAAATCCACATATGTTGTCAAAAAACCAGCTTAAATAGCACAAATCAATATTTCACCTCAAAATTTTTGTCGTATTTCAGCCAGAAAATCCACAAAAAAACTCCAAATAGTGGCATTAAAGACACTCCAAATTTAAAATACTTTGAATATTTATTCATAAATCATTTAAATAGATTTAGAGGTTAAATGCTTAAATAAATTGGAAGAATGAATTAATAATAAATTAATAAATTAAAATAAAGGTGGTAAAACCAAAAAAGAAAAGATCATAAATAACTATTGAGTAGTTAAGGAGACAATAATAATAAAAGATATCCTATAAAATTAGTATTATTATTATAATATTAGGATGGTTAATCACATAAAATATTATTTATAGTATTATATTTTGAGTGTTCGGACATCTTTCGGCAATAATCACATCCATAAATTTTAGTCGACGTGTTTCATACCAACTAGTGTGGTTTATCATCAATACTAGATTTTGTTTATCTATTATTAATTACGCCGAAGGTGTCCCTATTATGAGCTTTGTTGGGATGAACAGTGCTCCCAGCCAATCTCTGTGCTCCACCTATCGCCCTTCTGCCCTGTCAAAAATTAACACTTGGCGGGAAACCTACCTCCTGCTGTCCAATCCTTGCTTGAGCCGTGCTACTGTCATCTCGTTCGCTCCGGAGTTGGCGGCGGGAGTTCCAAGAAGGTTGCGGCGCGGGGGTTCGACGAGCCACACCTTCGGTGTCCCGTCGGCTCATTTCAAATGAGCAAGTGCTAGTATTAATATTGTTGGTACTCAATCATAGTTTTATATGGTATAGATTGTATTAATTGGAATTAACATAATAATATTATAATAATAATAAAAAAACTTTTAATTAAAAGAATAAATAAGATCCTTTGATTGAAAATTCTCTCAACCTATCTATTAATTATAATATTATTATATTAATTTGATATAATATAATATAATTTATTAATATGATCTAACACTTTGGAATATATAATATCATATTATGATTCAGTACTCATAATATTAATAATAATACTAGATAAATAATATTTATTATTATCAATAATAATTTACCTAATTAACAATCTTATTGCTATAATACTAATAATTTTATAAGATATCTATTATTATTATTATTTATTAATATTTAAAATTATTTTTCTCAAATATGATTGGTTGGTATTGCTTATATTTTATTTTCTAATATGGTACTGCAATTATTAATTGCAATGATTAATTAGATATATACAAGATCTGTTGACGTCGGCCACGATCATTCCCGATCTTCCCGAATGTTAAACTTGGCTTCACTATTTCTGCCCATTCTTGTCGTCCTTTTACGATGTTGTCAAGGCATTCCACAAAGTAGAAACCTAAAATCTAGGACGTACATTTTTTGGTGGTGGAATCGGATGACCATTATTTCTTAAACTATAGTCTCATTAATGTATTTGGGCAGTATATGTCCATCACTAAATTTAAACAAATTTAAATCTAACGATGAGCATATAGTGCCCAACCTCATTAATAAAACTATAGCGTGAGAAATACGTATCGTCATGGAATTGTCTATTAAAAACATAGTTTAATTATCTATTCCATTCTTCATATACTCACCCCGACACCATTAATTACTAGGGCGTACATTTTTATATTATTTCGTTGAAACTGAGTGCCATGTAGAGATGGCTTGTTCTACTATATAGTTCTCTACATCTTCAAACTTCTGAACAGAATTTTCTGAAATATGTCTAATAATTGATAAATCACACTGAACTGAATTCAAAACACTATTTACATAATTTATGGACACTTGGACATTATCAATCTGATCCTTAACCAAAACTGTTTTGGCAACATTCTTTTCCAAACCAGTTAGAGCAGTGTTAGTCCAATTCACCTGCTCATTGACTTTCTGTATTCTACCCTCAACCCCGACTGCTACAGTATCTTTGGGAACCAAAGGATATGCAGTTGCAGAATTATTTCCTTCCCCCAAGACAATACTTCTGAAAGGAGGATAAGTTGTAGAAGTCTCAATCTTGCTTCCATCTGGTGCTTGCCAGGCATGTGAAGAAGAAGTTACAGTGTCAGCCATTAAAACAACATCTTCTTCCATTTTCTTCTTCCAGGAATAAAATGAAATCCATACATTTTCTTCTTCCATGTATGTTTTCCATTCTACGACCATTTTTCTTTTCTCTTCTCCTGGAAAGATTTTTGCAAACTCATCAGCCTGAGGATGGGTAAACAGATCCCAATTTATCATCTGCTTCATCCATTGAGCAGGGATCTAGTGTTTAGGACAGCCATCCATCAAAGTATAAAACTTGTGGATTTCGGGAACTGATGGTTTCTTGATGCCTGGAGGCAGATCTTTGAATCTGCATTCTGGAATCAGCTTATCCGCTTGTTCAATGTATCCAAGTCCATACTTTGGACTATTTTTTGGTCTCATATTAGTAAAAATAGCTGTCAATCTAGGATCTTCATTTTCTAATGTTGGCACTAGATGCATCATCAGAACATGTGGGTCATCCTCATGGGGAAATGGGATGTCTGAACACTTCGGATTAGGACAAGGATTGGATGAGGTAGATGGAGGGGCTTCACCTGTCCTAGAATTATGGTTCTGATGTATGACCATGTAGGCTAGATCCCGAAGGTTGACTTGCTGGCTACATTGAGGACAGACAATGCTCAGGGGTTGGAAATTTACAATCTGAGCATACTCAAATAATGAAATATGACTGCAATTAGAAACTAAAGAGGAACAACTTGTATCTGTACAATCTGGAGCTATATACCTGGGAGACTTCTTACACTCTGCTTCAATCCTACGTCTGTCAATGGTTGACCTTTTGGGAAACGACAGAATAGCTGAGGATTGATTCTCAGTAATATTAGCAGAGGTAATATTTTGAACAGTGAGAGGTCTTGGATTTGGCACGGTCCAGTGTTCTGGGAAAGTCAGATCCTCCCATTTGATAGCTTGATGTTCTATCTTTGGATTCTTAGAATTTGTTAAAACAACAACACTGTTTTTAGACTCTCGACTGGGTGCATGGAGGACTGCAGGAAACATAGTGGAGGTGTGGCGAAAACAACCCCGAAACTGAATGGAAATATTTTTCCTTTTCTTTCTCATGTCAAATCCCATTGTTTGGATTTGAAGCTGTAGGATATCTGCCAAAGTTTCATTAGTAATGGACACTGAAAAATTTGGGTAACAATCAAACCACACTGGTCCATTAGACAATGGAGCAACTATTCCTCCGATTAAAGAATCAGTATATTTATTGTGTGTTAGATCCTTGACAGTAGCTAACACATATGCATCAACACCCGGATGCACAAGGGCATCAATACCGACTCTAACACAATCCAAATGTAAAAATTGTGTTCCCAGTTTTCTTGCTTCGGCTTGAAGCTCCTTTGGATTCAAAATAGGAATTAACTGTACACAGTTTGCATTTTCTTCTATACTACTTACAAACTCTTTAATAGTGATTCTAGTGGCAGCCTTGAGATGCCAAACTCCTAGATCACTGTAAAATTGGGAAGCCGAAATCTTGGGTAAGACCCATCTGGCTTGAGGCTCTACCTCCTCATATAAATGATCAGACTCATTTATAACTCTACTACTACTAGATGCAAACATATCTCTGAGAGGATTTTGTTCAGCTCTATCTTTCTCCTCTAGCTCTCTAAATGAAACAGATTTGCTCATGGAAGAGTCCATTTTTTCAAAAAAAATTAAAAGAGATATGAATTAAGTACTGACCTTTCTCGAACCAGTCGCGAACACTGACTTACTGGCTCCGATACCAATTTCTAGCAGAGGCTTCTCAACAAGCTTGCTGCTGCTTTTCTCTAAGAAGACTTGGCCTTGCTAAGTGTCTTCTCTATCTTCTCTATCTTCTCTTCCCTTGCCTGAAGCAGAAACCAAGTGAAGAAAGCCCAAAGGAACAAGAACAAGTTGTGCAGTTCGTTTCAGGAGTGTGGAGCAAAGCAGAGTTGAATTATGCTCCAATAGAAAAAGAGGTAAAGGCAGCATGGAACTGCATAAGTAAATTTTCTATTCACTTGGAAAATAGACATTTCTTACTGAGAACAGATGCTAAAGCACTGGAAAAAGTAATCACCAAGACCATTAAGAGTCCAGAAGATGCAAAGTTTGCAAGGTGGCAGGCTTTGTTTGCTTATTTTGATTTTAAGGTTGAACATATTAAGGGCTCTGAAAATTGTTTGTCAGACTTTCTCAGTCGAGAATTCATCCAGCACCAAGAATAGATAAATGACCCGGAAGAAGACTTGCCTCATGTTATGGTCATTATCAAAGAATGGGACCAATCCAACCAGAGAGAAACACTAAGGCATATATCTGATGATGAATCTTGGCAGGTCTACAAAGAAAAGTGGAGACCAACTTGGCAACTACGCAACACAAAGGTACTAAATGCCAACCTACAAAGCCATAATGATCTACAACATTTTGTACCAGAAAAGCGAGTGTACCCGAAAGGTAGCACATGGATACATGATATGATGTACACTCATAGTATGAGAGCTGCATATGATGCTGAGTCAGCTCTTCATGATAATTTCATGGATATTGAGGTCATAACAACTGAACGCAGTGATAGGACACATGTCTATCACAAATATTATTCCATCCACCGGACTCGTGATCCATCCTGGACAGGAATGCGATACACCCAATGGCCTGGTAACAATCCTAGCCTAATTTTTCCTGACACCGTTTATGATTTTGCAGGTTACAAGAAACTATGGTGGGATTTAATGAACAAATATGGACGAGGAGAAACCCATTATACAAAGATCAAGTTTGGAGCAGTCCATCTAATGCAAAATTGTAGACAGTCAAGCTGGATGCAAGAATGGTGGAAAGACTACGGCCTAAATCCAACCGCTATGGACCCAAGTTTCTATGAAAATTGGTACCAGAGTCGCTGTGATATCTGTGACTACGAAGAATGTGATCATCAGCCTTTTTCATGTGTCAGAACATTAGTACAACATGCTGATGATACATTGATCCTTAAGCAGCACATGGTTCGGCATAATGAATGGCTTGTCATGACTAAAATAAGACATCAAGTAATTCTGAATAAACCAATGATAGTCAAAATAATTTATATAGGATGGAAGAGGGGACAAGCATTCCTGTAGAACCATCGGATTATTGACACTTGGAAGGTGGATCATCGTTTTCGGGTAACACCGAAGTGACATCCGCATGGAGATTCAGGCCTTCCGACACATACATGTGAAGAGGTGTAAAATAACACTGTGGATACCTTTAAGTATAAGGCCCACGAGGAAACAAAATAATTATCTACAGAGAGGAAACTTTTCAGACAGATGAAAAGCCCTCGCGAAAAGCTCTGTCACTGTAAACCCGTGACTGGGTATCATATACACAGGGAAAACCTTTTTTAGTGGGGCTCCCGAGGACCACTTGTACTTGCATATGTAGATGGCATGTCAAGAATCTGTATACCAGGGTATTTTTCTCTATAAGTTAAATCCCATGCCTTGGTATAAATTCTTCTGACTATCATTGGTTTATTCAGAATTACTTGATGTTTTATTTTAGTCATGACAAGCCATTCATTATGCTGAACCATGTGCTGCTTAAGGATCAATGTATCATCAGCATGTTGTACTAATGTTCTGACACATGAAAAAGGCTGATGATCACATTCTTCGTAGTCACAGATATCACAGCGACTCTGGTACCAATTTTCATAGAAACTTGGGTCCATAGCGGTTGGATTTAGGCCGTAGTCTTTCCACCATTCTTGCATCCAGCTTGACTGTCTACAATTTTGCATTAGATGAACTGCTCCAAACTTGATCTTTGTATAATGGGTTTCTCCTCGTCCATCTTTGTTCATTAAATCCCACCATATTTTCTTGTAACCTGCAAAATCATAAACGGTGTTAGGAAAAATTAGGCTAGGATTGTTACCAGGCCATTGGATGTATCGCATTCCTGTCCAGGATGGATCATGAGTCCGGTGGATGGAATAATATTTGCGATAGACATGTGTCCTATCACTGCCTTCAGTTGCTATGACTGCAATATCCATGAAATTATCATGAAGAGCTGACTCAGCATCATATGCAGCTCTCATACTATGAGTGTACATCATATCATGTATCCATGTGCTACCTTTCGGGTACACTCACCTTTCTAGTACAAAATGCTGTAGATCATTATGGCTTTGTAGGTTGGCATTTAGTACCTTTGTGTTGCGGAGTTTCCAAGTTGGTCTCCACTTTTCTTTGTAGACCTGCCAAGATTCATCATCAGATATATGCCTTAGTGTTTCTCTCTGGTTGGGCTGGTCCCATTCTGTGATAATGACCATAACATGAGGCAAGTCTTCTTCCGGGTCATTTATCTGTTCTTGGTGCTGGATGAATTCTCGACTAAGAAAGTCTGGCAAACAATTTTCAGAGCCCTTAATATGTTCAACCTTAAAATCAAAATAAGCAAACAAAGCCTGCCACCTTGCAAAATTTGCATCTTTTGGACTCTTAATGGTCTTGGTGATTACTTTTTCCAGTGCTTTAGCATCTGTTCTCAGTAAGAAATGTCTATTTTCCAAGTGAATAGAAAATTTACTTATGCAGTTCCATGTTTCCTTTACCTCTTTTTCTATTGGAGCATAATTCAACTCTACTTTGCTCCACACTCCTCAAACGAACTGCACAACTTGTTCTTGTTCCTTTGGGCTTTCTTCACTTGGTTTCTGCTTCAGAACACCTCCCCAACCTATGTTGCTGGCATCTGTTTCAACAATTTTAAAAGCATTGTCATCAGCAACGTAAAGAATAGGAAGATTTTGAACCTTGGCTTTAATCTCCTTAACTGCTTGTGTATGCGCCTGCGTCCAAGGTTTCGGGTTCTTTCTAAGTCTCTAGTTGAGCAGAGACCTGTCTATGGCACAAGAAGGATAGAAATTTCTCACATAATTCAAACACCCCAAAAATCTCTACAACTGAGTTTTATCCAAAATGACATCTGGAAACTTATCAGTGAACTCAAGTGCATGATTTTGAAGAGCAATTTGTCCATTTTCAATTTCGTGCCCTAAAAAATTAATCTTTGTCTGGCATATTTCCATTTTCTTTTTGCTTAATACCAGACCATTTCTCTGTACCAAATTCATGAAGATCTTCAAATGTCTGAAGTGGTCATGTAAGTTCTTGGAAAAAATAAGCAGATCATCAATATAGGCAAGTAACCATTCAGCATAAGGTCTAAAAATAGAATCCATTACCTTCTGGAACTTAGAAGGTGCATGCTTTAGCCCGAATGGCATTACATTCCATTCATAATGCCCATGTGGAACGCTGAATGCTATTTTACATTTATCTTGCTCGGCAATTTCTACTTGCCAGAAGCCAGATTTTAAATCAAATTTTGAGAAGATTTTGGCTCCATGTATCCGCCGCATTAAATCTCCTTTGTGCGGGATCGAATAAGTATCATCTGCTAATACATTATTCAGGGGCTTGTAGTTTATAAAAAGTCTAGGAACTCCCTGAATATGATCACTTCTTTTGTTAACATAGAATCCATAACAGTTCCAAGGGCTGCTGGATTCTCTGATCAGTTTTATTTCCAGAAGCTGATCAATTTCTTTCTGGCAGAGCTGTCTATATTCTGCTGACATGGGAATGGATCTTCTTTTTCATGGTCTGCCCTCATATCCTTCCTTATAGGGCATCTCAACACAATGTTGTTTTCTATGCCAAAATGCATTTGGCTCTTCTGAATAGCATGTTCTTTCAAATTCTTCTTTTAGTTCAGAAATTTGTTTCTGAACTGTTGGAGAGCTCAACTGTTCTTCAATCTTGATTGAACTTTTGTGGTCTTTGATTTTTTCCAAACTGTTTACTGCTTTATGAAGTTTCTCTTCTTTTTCTTGCATAGCCTGGACCATGGTTGAGACTCTGGTGTTAGAAACATAGGGAATTTCAATCCTTTCTCCAGAGATTGTAATGAAACATCCTGCAGAGTTGTCAAGAAATCTGAGCGAACCATGGGGCTCTACTGCTGCTAAAAATATATTTCCCAAAATACAATCAACTGGAATATCAACAATTGCAAATGAGATCTTAACACATTTGGAATCAAAGCAAACAACAGCTTTAGAAACTTCAAAATCTAATTGTTTCTTTCCTAGTCCCGTAACCTTTCATTTTGCTGTAGTCCAATACCTTGATGGGATTATTTTCTTGGAAAGAACATTAATATCTGCACCAGAGTCAATTAGTGCAGTGACCTTATACACTCTGCCTGCAACACAAACGTTTACCTCAATGTGGTGTTGCTGATACTGAAATGCCATCACTTGCATGTCGTTTATTTCTCTGAAACCAACAGAATCATCAAATTTTCATTCAGCAACTCTAACTTCTGGTCTAGGTTCAGAGTGCAAAGTATAGTTGACATGTCTCCCGGATATAGATGTAGAAGGTTGTTGAATTGAGGAAGCCTTCTGTGAAGCTTGGAGTTTTAGGGAAGCAATTTCTGCTTTCATGGCAGAGATTTCTGATTTTTTGTTGTGTATCTCCCTACTCACCTCCCCCAAAGTGAGTGTGCGAACTTTGCTGGAATTGTGTTGGAGATACGATTTGGTGTTTCTGTTGTAAGAAGCATCAACAAAATTTGGCTTCTTACTAGAGGATTTACTGGTTGTACCAGTACCATGCTGCATATAAGCTTGCAACATTACAGCTTTAAGATCACCTTCCTCTAAGGCACGGATCTGAGCAAACAGCTTGATTTCATCTTCATCAAGTTGTGCCATGAGGACTTCTGGGGAAGAATCATCAGAAGAATATTCTGACTCAGAATCTGAGCAAGCACAGTTATCTGGATCAGAACATTGACAATACATATGAACTTCATCATCAGAAGAGGAAGAGTATGAAGAAGAAGACGACTCAGCAGAGGATTTAACAACATGTTGTTGAAGATGAAGAGTTTGGGAACGGTTATGAGAATCTTCTGTCTTATGGAAAGAAGAATGACAATGAGCACATCTAGGTTCTGTTTTGACAGTGGCACTAGTAGATGGCTGTTTATTTTTCTGGGATTTCTTACCCAGACCTCTTTTTGACTCTATTCGGGCTATCTTGACATATTTTGGACGAATGTCATGGGGCTGATAGTAATGGGTCTTAGGCTTGTAATGATAATATCCTTTCCTTCCTTTGTGCTGTCTTCTTTCCTTCGACTTTCTGAGCTCTCGTCTCTTTTCTGAGCTCAGTCTATATGAAGATACTTTATTACGTCTCTGAGCCTTTTTAGCTCTTCTCTTATGCTTTCTGCGGGTTACCAATGGATCATCAATTGTTATACCATACCTTTGGCAGAAAGATTTGGTACCAGGAAGTCTATTCTGCTTTTATATAGACTTTGTCATCTTCGAACTAGTACACAAAGTGATCAAAACTTTAGTAATAATAGAATAAAAATATCCCCAAAGATAAACTTCAAGTGGCAGGGGAAATGCTTCCTGTAACTTTAATATGTCTACCAGCTTTGATGGTAGAGCTACAAGATATAATTGCTTCCACAATATATTCTTGGGATATTTTACCAAGAAAATTCTTTCTATCCAGTCTCTGTGGAAGTCTTCATACTGATTAATATTATTGCATTTCAGATTCATCAAGATAAGCTCATTCTTATCTGTAAGTGCAAACTCTGCTCCACAAAAATGCTCCTGGATTAGTGCAGTGAGGGCACCAATCATATTATTCTGTGGAGTGCCATCATCATTGAATCTGATATCTCCCTGTTCATCTTTGAGAACTTCATTCTCCATTTTGGTGAGCATAACAGGGGATGATTCCAATTCCCACCATCTAGCCAATGTTCCTGTAAAGCATGCAATAAGAGTTTTGCAAGCTTCAACTTCACTTTTACCCTCAACACACATTAACTTGTATTCAACAATCATCTGATCAAGCACTTGCCTGATCTGGCTGGCGGAGAGGCCATCAATGTTCCACTCCTTATGACTCCCTTCATGAAAAGTATCTCTAGCTGGGAGTTTACCAGCTCCATACAAGTCAGGGGCTGCAGGTCTTGTGAATTGAGGCTCTAATGGCTCATAGATGGGGAATGCGTGTTTCTCTGAGTCTGACTCTTCTATGGCAGATGCAAGGGTTATTCTTTCAGATTTTTCTCCTGTCTTAGACTCAGACTGCTGGGATGGCTTAACAACTTCTTTAGGAAAAAGCTGTGGGAATTTAGAGATTGGACTATTAAATTCATGAACATGAATGCTTTTTCCTTTGGTCAAAAATGATGTCGGAATCGGTTTGTCCGACTTCTTCAAACTCATCCTGTCTAACTTATCAGACAGATTAGAAACTGAGTGCCGTGTAGAGATGGCTCGTTCTACTATACAGTTCTCTACATCTTCAAACTTCTAAACATAATTTTCTGAAATATGTCTAATAATTGATAAATCACACTGAACTGAATTCAAAACACTATTTACATCATTTATGGACACTTGGACATTATCAATCTTATCCTTAACCAAAACTGTTTTGGCAACATTCTTTTCCAAACCAGTTAGAGCAGTGTTAGTCCAATTCACCTGCTCGCTGACTTTCTGTATTCTACCCTTAACCCCGAATGCTGCAGTATCTTTGGGAACCAAAGGATATGCAGTTGCAGAATTATTGCCTTCCCCCAAGACAATACTTCTGAAAGGAGGATAAGTTGTAGAAGTCTCAATCTTGCTGCCATCTGGTGCCTGCTAGGCATGTGAAGAAGAATTTACAGTGTCAGCCATTAAAACAACATCTTCTTCCATTTTCTTCTTCCAGGAATAAAATGAAATCCATACATTTTCTTCTTCCATGTATGTTTTCCATTCTATGGCCATTTTTATTTTCTCTTCTCCTGGAAAGATTTTTGCAAACTCATCAGCCTGAGGATGGGTAAACAGATCCCAATTTATCATCTGCTTCATCCATTGAGCAGGGATCTGGTGTTTGGGACAACCATCCATCAAAGTATAAAACTTGTGGATTTCGGGAACTGATGGTTTCTTGATGCCTGGAGGCAGATCTTTGAATATGCATTCTAGGATCAGCTTATCCGCTTGTTCAATGTATCCAAGTCCATACTTTGGACTATTTGCTGGTCTCATATTAGTAAAAATAGCTGTCAATCTAGGATCTTCATTTTCTAATGTTGGCATTAGATGCATCATCAGAACATGTGGATCATCCTCATGGGGAAATGGGATGTCTGAACACTTCAGATTAGGACAAGGATTGGATGAGGTAGATGGAGGGGCTTCACCTGTCCTATAATTATGGTTCTGATGTATGACCATGTAGGCTAGATCCCGAAGGTTGACTTGCTGGCTACACTGAGGACAGACAACGCTCAGGGGCTGGAAATTTACAATCTGAGCATACTCAAATAATGAAATATGACTGCAATTAGAAACTAAAGAGGAACAACTTGTATCTGTACAATCTGGAGCTATATACCTGGGAGACTTCTTACACTCTGCTTCAATCCTACGTCTGTCAATGGTTGACCTTCTGGGAAATGACAGAATAGTTGAGGATTGATTCTCAGTAATATTAGCAGAGGTAATCTTTTGAACAGTGAGAGGTCTTGGATTTGGCACGGTCCAGTGTTCTGGGAAAGTCAGATCCTCCCATTTGATAGCTTGATGTTCTATCTTTTGATTCTTAGGATCTATTAAAACAACAACACTGGTTTTAGACTCTCGACTGGGTGCATGGATGACTGCAGGAAACATAGTGGAGGTGTGGTGAAAACAACCCCGAAACTGAATGGAAATATTTTGTCTTTTCTTTCTCATGTCAAATCCCATTGTTTTGATTTGAAGCTGTAGGATATCTGCCAAAGTTTCATCAGTAATGGACACTGAAAAATTTGGGTAACAATCAAACCACACTGGTCCATTAGACAATGGAGAAACTATTCCTCCGATTAAAGAATCAATATATTTATTGTGTGTTAGATCCCTGACAGTAGCTAACACATATGCATCAACACCCGGATGCACAAGGGCATCAATACCGACTCTAACACAACCCAAATGTAAAAATTGTGTTCCCAGTTTTCTTGCTTCGGCTTGAATCTCCTTTGGATTCAAAATAGGAATTAACTGTACACAGTTTGCATTTTCTTCTATACTACTTACAGACTCTTTAATAGTGATTCTAGTGGCAGCCTTGAGATGCCAAACTCCTAGATCACTGTAAAATTGGGAAGCCGAAATCTTGGGTAAGACCCATCTGGCTTGAGGCTCTACCTCCTCATATAAATGATCAGACTCATTTATAACTCTACTACTACTAGATGCAAACATATCTCTGAGAGGATTTTGTTCAGCTCTATATTTCTCCTCTAGCTCTCTAAATGAAACATATTTGCTCATGGAAGAGTCCATTTTTTCAAAAAAATTTAAAAGAGATATGAATTAAGTACTGACCTTTCTCGAACCAGTCGCGAACACCGACTTACTGGCTCCGATACCAATTTCTAGCAGAGGCTTCTCAACAAGCTTGCTGCTGCTTTTCTCTAAGCAGACTTGGCCTTGCTAAGTGTCTTCTCTATCTTCTCAACACTGCTCTATGTGAACCCAGCGATGAACCCATACACGAACCTACTCCCAAATTCACGCAACCAGCAGCCTTTTCTGCGGCTTCCCTCGCCTTTTACGGCCTTGGCGTCCCTCAATGGTTTGGCGAACCTCTGGCGAACTTCTGGCGAAATTTCAAGAGTATGAGAAGATAAACAGTGTCTTAGCAGCAATGAAAATGCACAGAGTAACAGTACTTAATGATGCGGAATCATGAAAACTTCTCTCTTTTATTGATCTCAAAATGATTTTACAATCAGATTACAGACTTTATGGACTGAAACCCTTTATCAGAGATTGAATGTAATGGCATTTACCGGACTCATGCTACTCAGTAAATGAGCGAGCGATACCGGAGGCTTCCTGGCCAAATTACAGACTCTGTCTCAGAGAATATAACATTCAAACATAAACATACAGACTTAATCTAAGAACTGGCCACTTTAGGTTCTGATCTATGCCGAGCACATAGATCCGCAGGCTTCTCAGTTCTCCTAAGGACTGTGAGTCAAAACTTCGTGGTGCAAGCAGATCGCAAGACTTGCGCAGATGTAGAGGAGGGAGCAAAACTCAGACTCTAAAACACAAAAATGCAAAACTAAGACTCCAAATGCCGATGCCTTTGAATGAGCCTTACTCCTCCTTATATAGGATGGAAGAGGGGACAAGCATTCCTGTAGAACCATCGGATTATTGACACTTGGAAGGTGGATCATCGTTTTCGGGTAACACCGAAGTGACATCCGCACGGAGATTCAGGCCTTCCGACACATACATGTGAAGAGGTGTAAAATAACACTATGGATACCTTTAAGTATAAGGCCCACGAGGAAACAGAATAATTATCTACAGAGAGGAAACTTTTCAGACAGATGAAAAGCCCTCGAGAAAAGCTCTGTCACTGTAAACCCGTGACTGGGTATCATATACACAGGAAAAACCTTTTTTAGTGGGGCTCCCGAGGACCACTTGTACTTGCATATGTAGATGGCATGTCAAGAATCTGTATACCAGGGTATTTTTCTCTATAAGTTAAATCCCATGCCTTGGTATAAATTCTTACGACTATCATTGGTTTATTCGGAGAATTATGATGTTTTATTTTAGTATGACAAGCCATTGTTATCAAGAACCTTAATAACAAGGATCCAATGTGTCAATAGGCACTAACTTTGTACTAATGTTAGAAGCACATGAAAAAGCACGATGATCTCATTCTTCGTGGTCATAGATATCACGGCGACTACGGTACAGTTTTCATGAAACTTGGGTCCATCATCGATTGAATTTAAGCCGTCAGATCTTTCCACCATCACCTTGCATCCGACAGGCGTACGAAGAATTTGCATAATATGGGCCTTAAATTTGATCTTTGTATAATGGGTTTCTCCATGTCCATCTTTATTCATCAAATCCCACCATAGTTTCTTATAACCTGCAAAATCATAAACTGTGTCTGGAAAAATTAGGCTAGGATTGTTACCCGGCCATTGGATGTATCTCATGCCAGTCCAGGACGGATCACGAGTTCGGTGAATGGAAAAATACTTGTGATAGACATGTGTCCTATCACTGCCTTCAGTTGCTATGACCGCAATGTCCATAAAATTATCATGAAGAGCTGTCTCAGCTTCATAAGCAGCCCTCATACAATGAGTGTACATCATGTCATGTATCCATATATTTATGCTACGTGTGCTTTTCTATATTCCCAGAATTTTGCTATGCTTCTTTTGTATTTTTAAATATTTGCTGACAGATCATTATGGCTTTGTAGGTTGGCATTTAGTACCTTTGTGTTGCAGAGTTGCCAAGTTGGTCTAAACTTTTCTTTGTAGACCTGCCAAGATTCATCATCAGATATATGCCTTAGTGTTTCTCTCTGGTTGGGCTGGTCGCATTCTGTGATAATGACCATAACATGAGGCAAGTCTTCTTCTGGGTCATTTATCTGTTCTTGGTGCTGGATGAATTCTCGACTGAGAAAGTCTGGCAAACAATTTTCAGAGCCCTTAATATGTTCAACCTTAAAATCAAAATAAGCAAACAAAGCCTGCCACCTTGCAAAATTTGCATCTTCTGGACTCTTAATGGTCTTGGTGATTACTTTTGCCAGTGCTTTAGGATCTGTTCTCAGTAAGAAATGTCTATTTTCCAAGTGAATAGAAAATTTACTTATGCAGTTCCATGCTGCCTTTACCTCTTTTTCTATTGGAGCATAATTCAACTCTACTTTGCTCCACACTCCTGAAACGAACTGCACAACTTGTTCTTATTCCTTTGGGATTTCTTCACTTGGTTTCTGCTTCAGAACACCTCCCCAACCTATGTTGCTGGCATCTGTTTCAAAAATTTTAAAAGCATTGTCATCAGCAACGTAAAGAATAGGAAGATTTCGAACCTTGGCTTTAATCTCCTTAACTGCTTGTGTATGCGCCTGCGTCCAAGGTTTCGGGTTCTTTCTAAGTCTCTGGTTGAGCAGAGACCTGTCTATGGCACAAGAAGGATAGAAATTGCTCACATAATTCAAACACCCCAAAAATCTCTGCAACTGAGTTTTATCCAAAATGACATCTGGAAACTTATCAGCGAACTCAAGTGCATGATTTTGAAGAGCAATTTGTCCATTTTCAATTTCGTGCCCTAAAAACTTAATCTTTGTCTGGCATATTTCCATTTTCTTTTTTCTTAATACCAGACCATTTCTCTGGACCAAATTCATGAAGATCTTCAAATTTCTGAAGTGGTCATGTAAGTTCTTGGAAAAAATAAGCAGATCATCAATATAGGCATGTAACCATTCATCATAAGGTCTAAAAATAGAATCCATTACCTTCTGGAACTTAGAAGGTGCATGCTTTAGCCTGAATGGAATTACATTCCATTCATAATGCCCATGTGGAACGCTGAATGTTGTTTTCCATTTATCTTGCTCGGCAATTGCTACTTGCCAGAAGCCAGATTTTAAATCAAATTTTGAGAAGATTTTGGCTCCATGTATCCGCCGCATTAAATCTCCTTTGTGCGGGATCAGATAAGTATCATCTGCTAATACATTATTCGGGGGCTTGTAGTTTATAACAAGTCTGGGAACTCCCCGAATCTACTCACTTCTTTTGTTAACATAGAATCCATAACAGTTCCAAGGGCTGCTGGATTCTTTGATCAATTTTCTTTCCAGAAGCTGATCATTTTATTTCTAGCAGAGCTGTCTATATTCTGCTGACATGGGAATGGCTCTGCTTTTGCATGGTCTGCCCTCATATCCTTCCTTATAGGGCAGCTCAACACAATGCTGTTTTCTATGCCAAAATGCATTTGGCTCTTCTGAACAACATGTTCTTTCAAATTCTTCTTTTAGTTCAGAAATTTGTTTCTGAACTGTTGGAGAGCTCAACTGTTCTTCAATCTTGATTGAACTTTTGTGGTCTTTGAGTTTTTCCAAACTGTTTACTTCTTTATGAAGTTTCTCTTCTTTTTCTTGCATAGCCTGGACCATGGTTGAGACTCTGGTGTTAGAAACATAGGGAATTTCAATCCTTTCACCAGAAATTGTAATGAAACATCCTGCAGAGTTGTCAGGAAATCTGAGCGAACCATGGGGCTCTACTGCTGCTAAAAATATATTTCCCAAAATACAATCAACTAGAATATCAACAATTGCAAATGAGAGCTTAACACATTTTGAATCAAAGAAAACAGCAGCTTTAGAAACTTCAAAATCTAATTGTTTCTTTCCTAATCCCGTAACCTTTCGTTTTGCTGTATTCCAATACCTTGATGGGATTATTTTCTTGGAAAGAACATTAATATCTGCACCAGAGTCAATTAGTGCAGTGACCTTATACACTTTGCCTGCAACGCAAACTTTTACCTCAATGTGGTGTTGCTGATACTGAACTGCCATCACTTGCAAGTCGTTTATTTCTCTGAAACCAACGGAATCTTCAAATTTGCCTTCATCAACTCTAACTTCTGGTCTGGGTTCAGAGTGCAAATTATAGTTGACATGTCTCCCGGATACAGATGTAGAAGGCTGTTGAACTGAGGAAGCCTTCTGTGAAGCTTGGAGTTTCAGGGTAGCAATTTCTGCTTTCATGGCAGAGATTTCTGATTTTGTGTTGTGTATCTCCCTACTCACCTCCCCCAAAGTGAGTGTGCGAACTTTGCTGGAATTGTGTTGGAGATACGATTTGGTGTTTCTGTCGTAAGAAGCATCAACAAAATTTGGCTTCTTACTAGAGGATTTACTGGTTGTGCCCGTACCATGCTGCATATAAGCTTGCAACATTGCAGCTTTAAGATCACCTTCCTCTAAGGCACGGATCTGAGCAAACAACTTGATTTCATCTTCATCAAGCTGTGCCATGAGGACTTTCAACTTAGGCTGAGGCTCTTCTGGGGAAGAATCATCAGAAGAATAGTCTTACTCAGAATCTGAGCAAGCACAGTTATCTGGATCAAAACATTGACAATACATATGAACTTCTTCATCAGAAGAGGAAGAGTAGGAAGAAGAAGACGACTCAGCAGAGGATTTAACAACATGTTGTTGAAGATGAAGAGTTTGGGAACGGTTATGAAAATCTGTTGTCTTATGGAAAGAAGAATGACAATGAGCACATCTAGGTTCTGTTTTGATAGTGGCACTAGTAGATGGCTATTTATTTTTATGAGATTTCTTACCCAGACCTCTTTTTGACTCTAAGGTTGTTGGACACATGTTTGAGGTATGACCAGGCTGACCACATAACCAACAAACAACTTCGTTCATTCGGGCTATCTTGACATCTTTTGGACGGATGTCATGGGGCTGATAGTAATGGGTCTTAGGCTGGGAACACAATTTTTACATTTGGGTTGTGTTAGAGTCGGTATTCATGCCCTCGTGCATCCGGGTGTTGATGCATATGTGTTAGCTACTGTCAGGGATCTAACACACAATAAATATACTGATTCTTTAATCGGAGGAATAGTTGCTCCATTGTCTAATGGACCAGTGTGGTTTGATTGTTACCCAGATTTTTTAGTGTCCATTACTGATGAAACTTTGGCAGATATCCTACAGCTTCAAATCCAAACAATGGGATTTGACATGAGAAATAAAAGACAAAATATTGCCATTCAGTTTCGGGGTTGTTTTCGCCACACCTCCACTATGTTTCCTGCAGTCCTCCATGCACCCAGTCGAGAGTCTAAAACTAGTGTTGTTGTTTTAACAGATCCTAAGAATCAAAAGATAGAACATCAAGCTATCAAATGGGAGGATCTGACTTTCCCAGAACACTAGACCATGCCAAATCCAAGACCTCTCACTGTTCAAAAGATTACCTCTGCTAATATTACTGAGAATCAATCCTCAGCTATTCTGTCGTTTCCCAGAAGGTCAACCATTGACAGACGTAGGATCTAAGCAGAGTGTAAGAATTCTCCCATGTATATAGCTCCAGATTGTACAGATACAATTTGTTCCTCTTTAGTTTCTAATTGCAGTCATATTTCATTATTTGAGTATGCTCAGATTGTAAATTTCCAGCCCCTGAGCGTTGTCTGTCCTCAGTGTAGCCAGCAAGTCAACCTTCGGGATCTAGCCTACATGGTCATACATCATAACCATAATTCTAGGACAGGTGAAGCCCCTCCATCTACCTCATCCAATCCTTGTCCTAATCCGAAGTGTTCAGACATCCCATTTCCCCATGAGGATAATCCAAATGTTCTGATGATGCATCTAGTGCCAACAATAGAAAATGAAGATCCTAGATTGACAGCTATTTTTACTAATATGAGACCAGCAAATAGTCCAAAGTATGGACTTGGATACATTGAACAAGCAGGTAAGCTGATCCCAGAATGCAGATTCAAAGATCTGCCTCCAGGCATCAAGAAACCATCAGTTCCCGAAATCCACAAGTTTTATACTTTGATGGATGGCTGTCCCAAACACCAGCCTTCTACATCTATATCCGGGAGACATGTCAACTATACTTTGCACTCTGAACCCAGACCAGAAGTTAGAGTTGCTGAAGGCAAATTTGATGATTCTGTTGGTTTCAGAGAAATAAACGACATGCAAGTGATGGCAGTTCAGTATCAGCAACACCACATTGAGGTAAAAGTTTGTGTTGCAGGCAGAGTGTATAAGGTCACTGCACTAATTGACTCTGGTGCAGATATTAATGTTCTTTCCAAGAAAATAATCCCATCAAGGTATTGGACTACAACAAAATGAAAGGTTACGGGATTAGGAAAGAAACAATTAGATTTTGAAGTTTCTAAAGTTGTTGTTTGCTTTGATTCCAAATGTGTTAAGCTCTCATTTGCAATTGCTGATATTCCAGTTGATTGTATTTTGGGAAATATCTTTTTAGCAGCAGTAGAGCCCCATGGTTCGCTCAGATTTCCTGACAACTTTGCAGGATGTTTCATTACAATCTCTGGAGAAAGGATTGAAATTCCCTATGTTTCTAACACCAGAGTCTCAACCATGGTCCAGGGTATGCAAGAAAAAGAAGAGAAACTTCATAAAGCAGTAAACAGTTTGGAAAAACTCAAAGACCACAAAAGTTAAATCAATATTGAAGAACAGTTGAGCTCTCCAACAGTTCAGAAACAAATTTCTGAACTAAAAGAAGAATTTGAAAAAACATGTTGTTCAGAAGAGCCAAATGCATTTTGGCATAGAAAACAGCATTGTGTTGAGCTGCCCTATAAGGAAGGATATGAGGGCAGACCATGCAAAATCAGAGCCATTCCCATGTCAGCAGAATATAGACAGCTCTGCCAGAAAGAAATTGATCAGCTTCTGGAAAGAAAATTGATTAGAGAATCCAGCAGCCCTTGGAACTGTTATGGATTCTATGTTAACAAAAGAAGTGAGTAGATTCGGGGAGTTCCCAGACTTTTTATAAACTACAAGCCCCTGAATAATGTATTAGCAGATGATACTTATCCGATCCCGTGCAAAGGAGATTTAATGTGGCGGATACATGGAGCCAAAATCTTCTCAAAATTTGATTTAAAATCTGGCTTCTGGCAAGTAGCAATTGCCGAGCAAGATAAATGGAAAACATCATTTAGCGTTCCACATGGGCATTATGAATGGAATGTAATGCCATTCGGGCTAAAGCATGCACCTTCTAAGTTCCAGAAGGTAATGGATTCTATTTTTAGACCTTATGCTGAATGGTTACTTGCCTATATTGATGATCTGCTTATTTTTTCCAAGAACTTACATGACCACTTCAGACATTTGAAGATCTTCATGAAGTTAGGGTCCGGAAGAGAAAATGGTGGTATTAAGCAAAAAGAAAATGAAATATCTACCAGTTCAAGTTAAGTTTTTAGGGCACGAGGGTTGAAAATGGACAAATTGCTCTTCAAAATCATGCACTTGAGTTTGCTGACAAGTTTCCTGATGTTATTCTAGATAAAACTCAGTTGCAAATATTTTTAGGATGTTTGAATTATGTGAGAAATTTTTATCCATCATGTGCCGTTGACAGGTCTCTGCTCAACCAAAGACTCAGAAAGAATCTGAAACCTTGGACAGAGGCACACACTCAAGAAATCAAGGAGATAAAAGCCAAGGTTCGCAATCTCCCTATTCTTTATGTTGCAGATGATAATGCTTTTAAAATTGTTGAAACAGATGCAAGCAACATTGGTTGGGGAGGTGTACTGAAGCAGAAGCCGGATGAAAAGAGCCCCAAAGAGCAAGAACATGTAGTACAATTTGTTTCAGGAGTATGGAGTAAATCCGAATTAAATTATGCTCCAATAGAAAAAGAATTAAGCGACATGATGCCTGGTAAGTGCTATTCATTTTGATAATAAGCATTTCTTACTGAGAACTGATGCAAAAACATTAGAAAAAGTAATCACTAAGGTGATCAAGAGCCCAGAAGATGCAAAGTTTGCAAGATGGTAGGCTTTGTTTGCATATTTTGATTTTAAAGTTGAACATATTAAAGGCTCTGAAAATTGTCTTCCAGATTTTCTCAGTAGGGAATATATCCAGCATCAAGAACAAATAAATGACCCGGAGTTGCCTCATGTTATGGTCATCCTCACCGAATGGGACCAGCCTATGCAGAAAGAAACCTTAAGACATATATCTGATGATGAATCATGGCAGGTCTACAAAGAAAAATGGAGACCAACTTGGCAACTCCGCAACACAAAGGTGCCCGTACCCAACCTACAAAACTATATTAATCTCTGACATTTATACTAGAAAGGCGAGTGTGCAGAAAGGTAGCACACATGAATACATGATATGATAACCTCACCATTGAAAATTTGCATATGATGCGGGGTGACTCTCCATGATAATTTCATGGATATTGTGGTCATAGCAACTGAAGGCAGTGATAGGACACATGTCTATCACAAATATTATTCCATCCACCGAACTCGGGACCATTCCTGGACAGGAATGTGATATATTCAATGGCCAGGTAATGATCCTAGCTTGATTTTTCCTGACACGGTTTATAATTTTTCAGGTTATAAGAAGCTATGGTGGTATTTAATGAACAAAGACGGACGAGGAGAAACCCACTATACTAAGATCAAGTTTGGAGCATTTCATCTAATGCAAAATTGTAGAAAATCAAGCTGGATGCAAGAATGGTGGAAAGACTATGGCCTCAATCCAACTGCTATGGACCCTAATTTTTATGAAAACTGGTACCAGAGTCGGTGTGACTTCTGTGATGAAGATGAATGTGACCATGAGCCCTTTTCCTGTGTCAGAAAACTTGTTCATCATGTTGATGATACATTAATCCTTAAGCAGCACATGGTCCAACATAATGACTAGCTTGTCATGACTAAAATAAAACATCAAGTAATTCTGAATAAATCAATGATAGTCAGGAGAATTTATACTAAGGCGCAGGATTTAACTTATAGAGAAAAATACTGCAAGTGTCTATTAACGCTTGTACCATCTACATATGCAGGTACGAAGTGGTCCTGGGGCCACAAAAAGGTTTTCCCTGTGTATATGATGCCGATCCATAGTTTGAGTATGACAAAACTTTCTCGGGGCTTTTTCTGTGCCAGCATCAGAAAAGTTTCCCATCATAGATAATTATTTTGTTTCCTCATGGGCCTTATACTTAAAGGTATCCTGAGTGTTGTTTTATCTTTACATGAGATGGTGGAAGGCACTGAATCTCTCGCACAAAACAGTCACTTCGGTGTTACCGAAAAGCCATGATTCTCCAAGTGTCAATAATCCGATGGTTCTACAGGAATGCTTGTCCCCTCTTCCATCCTATATAAGGAGGAGTAAGGCTCATTCAAAGGCATTGGCATTTGGAGTCTTAGTTTTGCATTTTTGTGTTTTAGAGTCTGAGTTTTTCTCCCTGCTCTGCATCTGCGCAAGTCTTGCGATCTGCTTGCACCACGGAGTTTTGACTCACAGTCCTTAGGAGAACTGAGAAGCCTGCGGATCTATGTGCTCGACATAGATCAGAACCTAAAGTGGCCAGTTCTTAGATTAAGTCTGTATGTTTATGTTTGAATGTTATATTCTCTGAGACAGAGTCTGTAATTTGGCCAGGAAGCCTCTGGTATCGCTCGCTCATTTACTGAGTAGCATCAGTCCGATAAATGCCATTACAGTCAATCTCTGATAAAGGGTTTCCGTCCATAAAGTCTGTAATCTGATTGTAAAATCATTTTGAGATCAATAAAAGAGAGAAGTTTTCATGATTCTGCATCATTAAGTACTGTTACTCTATGCATTTTTATTGCTGCTAAGACACTTTTTATCTTTTCATACTCTTGAAAGTTCGCCAGAAGTTCGCCAGAGGTTTGCCAAACCATTGAGGGACGCCAAGGCCGTAAAAGGCGAGGGAAGCCGCAGAAAAGGCCGCTAGTTGCGTGAATTTGGGAGTAGGTTCGTGTATGGGTTCATCACTGGGTTCACATAGAGCAGTGTTGAGAAGATAGAGAAGAAAAAAAAATCATTTAATATTTAAAAACCTTTTTTGGTCTAACAACCTTTTTCCCGAAGTCGAATTAGACAAAACCTAATTGCATTGCACCTCAAGTTTTCAAACTATTTTTTTATAATTATAATTGTTTATTATAACTTTTGAATATTTTATTAATTTTTTATTATATAAAATCTATTTTTACATAAATAGATTCAGATCGTTTAAAAATATATAAATTTTAATTTATATAAATTTAAGTATTTTTTAAAAATATTTTACAATGCAAAAATATAATTAAACTAAGTTGTAAGATAAATTGTATTTTATCTCTGGATTCTTCCGTCTTTGTTACTTTTAATAACATTTATCTTTCAAAATGGAAAAGATACTTCGTGATGATCCGAATAGATAGAACATGTTCGAAGTTCCCTTGAATGTATATACTAAAAATGATGCATTGTATGAAAACAAAATATTAACAATGGTGTGGTGATCATCTAAATATATTATAATTTTTAATCTATTTCTTGCTATGAACAAGAATAAAGTAAGGGTTATATATAATATTATTTAATTAAACACAACAAATTATATATTAAGAAGTATATTTTCAAATTATTATTATAATATTAAACTTATGGTTCATATATATAAAGAGTAAATTATATATATATATATATATATATATATATATATATATATATATATATATATATATATATATATATATATATATATATATGAATGAAACTAGCATTTGAACTATCACTACCCAAGCTTGTAGAAAAATTCAGCAGGGGAGAAAATTGGAAAAAATCTCAACTGGCTGGCGCATTAATAGATTACTCCAGCGGATAAGTGACAATATCAACGTGACAAAAGGGATCTCTTTCCATGTAGTTAGGAGAAAGGCTAATGTCCTGGCCAATTACCTGGCCAACCAGGGGGTCATCATGCATGAAAGACTTGTGTCCACGGATTGAACCTCCCTCAAGTACTTCGACATAAAGGCTAATTGTAATGAAATAAGTAGGAATGATCTGATCAAGGCTGGTGTCCTTCCCCAGCCGCCAATTCCTGACATCCATATTGATCATGTACTGAACCATGACTCCAGTGTGCGATCTCACAGAGGAGCGATCTAGGCTCAGATCGGGCGGGTCTGTCATCCTGCATATCGCAATGAATTCGCACGCTCCCATTAACTGGCTTGCCATGCGTCTTAGTCCTGGGAAGGCGGCTTGTTTCCATTCGCCTCACCCTATTTATCTCCCCCTCTGCAAGCTTTATTCTCATTCCTCTTTAGTCTGGCGAAGTAATTCCCCCATCTCCTCTGCTTTGTTTTCCCTCGACTCCTTGCAGACACTCTGTCTTGTTCTTCTCAAGGCTTCCACCATGGCTCCATGCCAAAGACACCCCCCCGCCCCCCCAGTCGCAGCTGCGCCTCCCATTGGGAAAACCCTGCTAGACCACCCATGACCTGGGTTGAGACCCAGGCTCATAACGCGGCACGACATTTCAGGGAAGTCACCCCGGCACCATTGCAGGAATCATTTGAGGGTCTGGATGCAGAGGTGGCGGCTCAGCGGCGGGACACCCCGACGAAAACGATGGATGAAGAATTTCAGTGGATCCCGAACCCTGGTCTGACTCACAGCAGGGAGAACCTCTTTACAAGAGCGGTTAACCTGCATTGGAATACTAAAAATCTCCTTTCTCTCACTCTGCAGGAGCAAAAAAAAATCAGTAGGAATCTTGAAAAGAAGATACAGTCCCTCACTCAGAAGTTTGAAACCTTCGTCCACATGGTGCATCACCTGCGCTTTGTGGAGAGCACCTCGCCGCATTATGAGCTTCTGAAGAATTGATCCAGGCTTCAATAGAGCGCGAGTGTCAAAACGGAGGCAGGCCCTTCGAAGCCCTCTCCTCCAGACGGGGGTCCTTCTCGGCGCTCCCCTACTACTTGGCTGGCTGGCACCCCTGAGCGGCCGATCAACATAGACAAGGATGGATTTGAAGAGGATGACACCGTGGCTCCTCTGGGGATGTAACTCCTGCTGGTTTTCTTTGATATGAATTCATTTTTCCTTTATGTTTGTTTCGAGCTTGCGAGATCGTTTTTTGTTGTCTCGAGCCTGCGCGCTCAGATTTTGTTGAAGACAAGGTTTTTGAACTCCCCACCCAGCTTCTCTTTCCCTGTATACCTTCTCCCTAGGTGTGAGATCCTTATAGAAAATTGAAGGTCCATGGACTGTAGCCAAGTTGGCTCTTCTCTGTAACACTATTTTTGTCAATTAATGTGAATAGTCCCTCCGGAATTTACAAAAAAAAAGAAACTAGCATTTGAACTGAGAGGTGCAAAGGAACACCAAAAGGAGGAGCTGGGAATGTGGAAGAAAACTATCTCCTTGTACTACATGTTAGGGTACATCATCAATTTCACTTTATGGGGTGCATAATGCTACACTGAAGGTGAAAAATTTTCTAACCTCCAGACTTCAGGAACCACTCCAGTCCTTATAATCAAAAGGGGTCGTGTCAATGAATGTGATCTCTACTTGAGTCTTACTTTGCTGTAGCATCCACAAATGCTATAGATGATAGCACATCCAACAAAGTGCCATGGATTTTGGGCATCGGCAAGTGGTTTTTCATCAATATGCTATGAGACCAACTTATGAAGTCAGATAAATAAACAAGGATAATGACTTTTTTTCCATCCTTTTAAAGATAGAATAAAGTTTGATAGTCAATCTCACTATTGTGACAACGCTTGGTTCTAAGTTATCTCTTAATGCGGTTGATTTAATTCTTTCCCCAAAGATTGGAGTCAGGCTTAAGTCAATTCAGCCCTAGAGGAGTTTGGTGAAGAGGAAATTAAAAGACTGATATAACGCCAGTGGGAGAAATACCTCAACTCCAACCTAAAACAAAGGGGAGCTAGACTTATAACCTAAAAATATATACTTCCAAGTTTCAGTCATTTTACCATAACATAGAACCAATGATATGAGGAGAAAAATGGTTCACATGATGAAATTGGTTTTTGCCAATATTTTTTTCCATCTCATTGGATATTAAAACGAAATTTATATTATCAATCTTATTACTTAATTTATTTATATATAAATAATAATATTTTAATAAAATATTTAGTAATTTAATTTTCATTCTTAATAATATAAAGATTAAATTATATTAAAATTGAGGATAGTTTACCAAAATTAAATAAGAGTATAAAGGGTTGTTAGGAAAACAAGGGAATAGGTATAATATTTCTTTTATCACTCTATAATTGCATACGAAAATGAATCAATGTAATGGGTTTCAATTTTTGACCGAAAAATTTGTGGATGCATCATGCATATTTCAAAACAGTGAAATTTATTTGTAGTTATTGGACTTAATTGCATTTATAACTGCACAATATCATATCTTTTCCTTGTCTCAATCAGATAACCTAACTACGAAAGACATTGCATATTGAAGATGGTTTCAACTTGTGTGGAAATTGGCTTTCGATAATCCATACCTCCAAGGATGTTATTGCTCGATGCCCCATAAACTCCCCCTCTAACTGTAGGATCAATCATAGCTGATGCTGAAGCCATAGTAATACTTCCACCCAAATGTAGGTCTGGTAGATTTTAATGTAAATTTGCAGTATCCTCTCTTTGGTCATATAGCACACCCCTAAAAATTACTAAATATTTTATTAAAATATCAATATTTATATATATTAAAATTGATAATATACATTAAGTATAATATATTAAAGCCCACGTGGTGTAGAGAAGTCGATGATGGGGTGCACTCTTAAGGCACTCTGTTCTGCAAGGTCACCGGTTCGAAACCCGTGGGTGGGATGGGAGGAGAAAAAATGGGAAGATTAGGATTATTCCAAACGAGCAAAAAAAAAAAGTATAATATATTAAGGGAGTGTTTAAAGTGTTTCCAAAAATATGACCCCCAAACTTAACAGTAGCCTAGTAGGAAAATTCATCTACTCCATCCTCGATCATTGTTACCCTCACATATTTAAACACTGCTTGAGCCTTTATCTTCACTGGTAAGCTAGCCTTGAAATTTAAATCCGTAACAACAATTTTATAGTTTGTCAGCAATATGATTTCACATCCATAAAGGGCACCAATTTTCACATTGGTACTTTATTTAGAATGAAGATACACTTAAAACCACTTTTATAAACACAAAGATTCACAAACATTCTCTTTGCAAAAATTATCCTGCATTCATGAGCAAATGTTTCTTCAAAAAATAAACCACTACAAATACTCACGATGCTCATAGCATTATTCGATTCAATATTTGTAGGTCTTATTTTACGTCGTCACAAATTACAGAGCATGGATTTTTGGTCTCACCTATGGATATTATTTTGGAGTGGAGCTCACCATCGAAACTTTTATCGCAAAATACTTCCATGATAGCTTTAATTTTCAACTACACACAACTGGTTTAGTTGCGGCCAGTTTTGGCCTTGAAAACATCTTCTCTCATCCTGACCGGGGGTGATTTCGAACATAGTTTCCCGCAGATTTGGCATGAGAGGGCGACTATGGAATCTCTGGATTATGCAGACTTGTGGCGGGCTTTCTTGTATCTGGTTGGGGAAATCGAATTTTCTCTCCTCACTATTATTGTAATAATTATTTTTTCCATATTTTATCAAGGAGCCTATGGTCTAACATATGGTGTCATCCCTTTCGTATCAAGAAGGTTTGTGTTCGAATCTCATGTTGTTTGCACTAAATTTTTCTTTCGATCTTGTAGGATTTTTCTACGTGAAGTAATAAGATATTTTTGAAACTAAAGCAAATCTTATTAATTCTTAAGTAAATACTTGATATGTGAATGATAAAATATAAATTTTTCAAATGAGTGAAATGTTTTATTTGTAATTGACATTCACTTTTCTGACATTGGTGAGTACAAAGATTTAGGTATAATCTCTGGAATGGGATTCATTGGCACATTTATAACACAATTACGGTTTTTCACCGATTCAAAGTACTCGACAGAGATGGAACTGAGTTTAATGGGGTCATGATCATTGTTTGCAAACGAGGCAATACCGTAGAATGGGTCTGATGACAATCACACATTGAATTTTTATAGGAGAGAACGATGAAAATAGAGCAAGGAGATTGGTTGGGTTGAACAGTGTTTGCCCAGCCAACTCCCTAGAGAAAACGCCTTTCAGCATAAAAATGCCAAACGGTCAACTCAAAGAATATATTAAAACCTTCCTTGTAAGTCACATCAATTGCTTGTACTTTTCAATTTTCACACCGAAAATAAAAGTGAAGACTTCAACTCAATGACATGATCTCCCTTTTCCTTATATACATATCCATCTACGAAGACATTGTTATAATTTCTGCAAGTTTCACTATAGAAAAATCCCCCCTCACCTGCAACTCCAACAAAAATCCCTTCGATTAGAGACCTATAATATATATATATATATATATATATATAGTTCGATTCGAGTTTCATCGTTGTGAATCCCCAATCACCTTATCATTTTTGTCTTCATGATGATTGAGATTTCTATGAAGCTGTAGAATAATTTATAATTGATGAAGGCGATCATGATATGGCAGAAGCGCCCCAAATTAGTTCGGGAGGAGATGATACAAATCACCCAGACTACTAAATATTGTCTCACCATCTAAAACAATAATATTACCTGCAAGTTTCTAAAGGCCCTTCATCACATATTCATCGTTCAAAACGAGAAGATGACCTGAAAGTTTCTAAAGGCTCTTCATCAGATATTCTTACTTCACAACAACAAGAAGAGGAGCATTGTGGTTAGAAAAGCTTTGTAGAAGTCAAGAATGAGACCTCAAATTTCTCTCAAAATCAACAAGATTAGCAAGCACAACAGTATCCTTCTGTCAAGATCTCTAATATACAAATCCAAAAGAAGAACAAGAAGAAATAGAGAAAAATAAGGAAGAATATATTGAGCATCCAACAGTTGATCATGAGGGAAAAAATCTACAAGAAGTTGATGATGCATGCAATTCACATTTCATTAACAGAATCACATCAACTGTTGAAGAACAGACAACAATTCCACTCATTCTATCTTCAGTAGAAGAAAAACAGCAAAGTGATCCATGAAACTTGGTAGAAGAGATGAAGGATGCCTCAATTGCATCCCATAATCCACAATATCAGCAACCTCTTGGAGTGGGAAAATCATGGAAGAAAACATTGAGCATAGAACATTTGATCATGAGGGAAAAACCATGTAAGAGGTTGATGATGCAGGTAATTCAAATTTCACTAACAACATCACATCAACTATTGAGGAACAGTTGACAATTCCACCCATTCTATGTTCAGTAAAATAAAAGCATAAAAGTGATCCAAGAAACTTGGTAGAAGAGATAAAGGTTGCCTCAATTCCATCCCAGAAACCACATGATCAACAGTAGCTTAAGCCCTCTGAAGTGGGTAAAATGATGGAAAAAGACATTGAGAATAAAACAGTTGATCATGAGGGAAAATCTCTGCAAGAGGTTGATGATTCAGGTAATTCACATTTCACTAACAACATCACATCAATTGTTTAAGAACATGGGACAATTCCACGCATTCTTTGTTCACCAGAAGAAGAGTAACAAAGTGATCCCAAAAACTTGGTGGAAGAGATAAAAGAGGGCTCAATCCATTCCGGAATCCACAAGATAACAACAACAACAACAAGTGCCTCCTGTCGAGTGCCTGTGTCCAGATCATCCATGCCTAGAAGAAAAATTGGGGGAAATAATGGCAAAAGACCTACTGGAACATCAAACAACGAATCATGATGGTAAACCCTCGAAAGAGGCTGGTCTTGCATTTGATTTTCATTCCTATAACAACATTGTATTAATCAAAGCATTACGGCTAGTCAATTCAGAAGCTGAGGAGGAAATTTCAGCAGAAAAAATAATTCCCAGTGAAAACGATGATAAGTGCGCCATTAGCACTAGTCACAATCGTAATCCAAAGTGATTCTTCTATGCGGCTAGGACGTTTCTCTTTGTTGTTGTGTCAACATTTTCACTGATAATGGTTGGGAAATTATTTCCCCGTCAATCTAAGATGCACAGTTTTAAAATGCAGAAGAAGAGAAGAACAACCATGAGGAAGTGATTATTCTAACATGTAGAGGAAGAGAAGAGCAACCATGAGGAAGTGATTAGTGTACTCAAGAGAGATGAGACTAAATGGAGTCATGATCCTTGTTTGCAAACAAGACTGTACCAGAGGATGGGACTGACGACAACCACGTGTTCAATTTTAATAGGAGAGAAAGATGAAAATAGAGCGAGGAGATTGGCTAGGCTGAACATTGTTTTCCCAACCAACTCCATAGAGAAAATGCCTTTCGGTGTAATTAGAGTAAATATAGCTATGGTTGGTTGTTATATATATATTTTTTTTTCTATATATATATATATATATATATATTATTGTTTTAAAGGTTATTAAGTGTAATTATAAAGATAATGATTATGAACAACAATTTATCATAATTGTATTTTATTATATGCAATGATTTTTATTTAGTCCTTTGGTTTGTTCTTTTCCCCTTGGTAGGATTAGATTGTCCATCACCACAATTTATAATTACAATTAACAAAATACCTCAATTTATAAATGAGTAAAACCTAAATTGAAATTAAATACTTTTACTTTAATTTAATTATATTTAAACCAAGTGGTAGGTACCAACTACTATGTGACACTTGTTTCTAATTTATTCTTTTATTATTAAATCTTACTTTCAATTTATTTGAATGTTCAACCTTAAATTTATTTAAATTATTTATGAATAAATATTCAAAACCTTCTAATAATTGATTAGTTTTTCTTTGAACCACTAATTATTATAATATTTTTGTTGTATATATTTTTATCATTATAAAAAGTTCCTTAATTACTCAATAAATATTTATTAATTCTTTATGATCTTTCTTTTCTCCTTCTTATTATTGGGCCTTGAAATTGTCATTTACTTTCATTACATTTTCACTTACATTTTTATACTATCACCTTCACTCCACTTCCATTTCATTACATTTACTTTACCATTACCACTATTGGGTGACAATTATGTTTTTCCAAACTTTATTGATTCTTAGTATTTTTAAGTGAATTTGTGGTTAAAAATTAGAAAATAATATGCACATACTTATACCTAATAAGTGGAATGAGTTTGTTGCCATGTGTAGGTTAAAAAGAAGCTTCCAAAAGACTCTTATGTGGCCTCCTAAGGCCAAATTCGAATTTGGATGGAGAAGATCATGGAATCATAAGGATAAGTGTCTCATTTCTTATTTGTATTGTAACTCTAAGAAGACAGGTGCCTTATCACTTCCTATTTGGATTGTAACTCTAGAGATCTAGGGCGAGATTCATGGACTCTCATTAATGAGATAACTTCTCATCCTTTTGTATAAATAGGGGAAGCTTTCTCCTATCAAATCATGTGTAAAATTGGAGTTATGCTCAAGATTTGAATACAGAATTAGATTGTGGCACCTTACTCATGAATATTCCTTCATTTTAACTTGGTTTTTCTTACATATGGAACATCTTGATTTACCATCTCTCATGCTTTTAGATCAGCTGCCTAAAATGTGTGAGATTTACTTGCTTTTATATATTAAAGTTTATTTGCTTTCTTAGTATTAGTTTTAGAATAACTGTGTAATCTTTGATTTTCTAAAAACATTTCAAAATGTTAGATTTATCTATCTTCCAATTGGATTAAGTTTGAGGCAATAAATCTCATAGTTATTTAGTTTCCTTTCATGTTCTATCATTTACTTTCTTAGATCAAACTATCAATTCATTGTATAATTGAATAAAAGATCAAGCCAAGAAGGTGACTTGTCATACTTCCAAATTGGGTGATTGAATGTTCAACCTATGCAATCATTGAGCTTTACTTTTACATTCTTTTACATTATTTTCTAGATTTAGATCCTCATTCAATTGTAATATTGGGTGTTCATAAAGATTATTTCAAGAAGGTGATTTTATCATATTTATAAATGCTTGAATACCTAACTTATGTAATTATTGAGTTTTCTCTTTGCATGTTTTAATTGTTTTCCTAGATTTAAATACTAAAGTATAATCAATTGTTTATCATCTTAAGAGGGTGATTCTATCATACTTCCATATTGTATGTTGGAGTGATTGAACATACCTTAGTTTTTTTTCTTTACATGCTTTGAAATGTTTTCTTAGATTAAAATTTCAATTCCTCCAAGTGTGTTTGCGTGCTATATTTTATTTTGAATTTGGTTTCTTTCTTTTCGTTACTTGATTTCATAGGTTAGTTGAATTTAGTTTTCATTATTTTATTTCATAGATTAGATGAATGGGTTTTCCTTATTATGTAGTTAGATTGATCTAAAATGAAAGATACTTTCTAGCACATATAGTGCACGCATGCTTCACAAGCTTACGAAACCCCATGAGTTGAAAAATTAAATGACAGGTAATTATTTTGCCCCAACATTTTGGCGTCATTGCTGGGGAAGTGTGCATAGGAACTAGCTTTCAGTCTAGAGTGTATTTTATTTATTTTTTTAGTTTTTATTAAGCATTTATGGACAAAGGATCTAGAATGCAGCCCAAAGACTACATTGAGGAATGGTATCAAAAAGTGATTGCACCACAACATTCATCAATTCTTCAAGAGATCCTTGCGGCAAATCGAAAGGTCAAGTCGATTTTTCATATCCTTACAAACCATCAGGTACATTTTTCAAGTTTGGATATGAGCATTTCAAAAGTTCTAATCCGTAAATGGCTTCATTGGAAGCATGAATATACTTAAAAATAAAATAAAATAATTTTTTTTTAGATAGATATGAAAAATAAAAATAAAACCAAACTTAGCTAGAATTTTAGAAATTTTTATTTTATTTTGTTTTCAAAAAAATGATAATCAATGTTGATTAATTCATTTTTAATAAATTTCAGTGACGCAGTAAGAATCACTTCGTTTTTTATCACCATACGAAATAAAATTTGTATGTGAAAATATGAATTTATTTGATGACGCTGACTAGTATGCTCTCTTCCCACACCTCGTTGCAACATGGAAGATCAGAAAATCAGATCAGTCAATTTAAAAATTAAAATTCAAAAGTTCGTTAAAAATTTTGCTAGAAATTGAACTACAATTCTATTGAAAATAGTCGTTTGAGTCATGATCCTTTTTTTATCGGTTGTGCAAATTTTAATGTTTATCATCCTCTCAATATTTTTCTGATTTCTTGAATTGCATATGCACAATTTTTCTTAAAAAAAAACAAAACAAAACATAATATATATATATATATATATATATATATATATATATATATATAGATATATATATATATTGGCCCATGGAAAGGAGGCCCACCCATATGCGTGAGGCCAACCTTTGGCTTGACCTTACGTATATGTGCGGGCCTTCAATCCACACAAAGACCCATGCACTGCAATGAAAAAAAGGAACCTTCTCTTTTCCATATTTGATCTTCCTCAAGCAGCAATTATTAGAAATCGATTTTAAAAGTTGTAGAGACAGACAATGAAGGTGTATCGGATGAAGAAATTGTTGATGAAGAGAAGATTGCAGATTCAATTGCAGTTACAGACAATGAAAGTGTATCACATGAAGAAAGTGCTACTGAAGAGAAGATTGCAGACTGTTGATGAAGAGAAGATTGCAAATTCCATTGCAGTTAATTAGAATGAGGGAGATCGATCTGAACTTCTCAGTGAGAGACAAGCCATTACACATCAAAACCTGCAAATAGAAAAATCAAACCACAGCAATTTTGTTTTTTTGCGGAAGTAATTGCTAGAAAACGAAATTGCCAGAAATGCGTCATTGTTAAAAACATCTGATTTTAAAATTCACTTTCTGAGCAAATCAAGGTGAATTAGGAAAAACTAAAGCATGATTTTTTTCGGGAACAGGGTGAATTAGGTAACTCGTGAGCGATTTTTTGGATTTCGCAGCCATTTGGGAGACATTCAGGGTTCTTTAGAGCTCCATTTTGCAGATTGCGTGAGGAAAAAATGATTTTTTTTGAACGGTTTAAACATGGCAAGTTGAAAGCAGAAGAATCCAAGTGAATAACAAACTCTGCTCCACATGGCATGTGGTCTAAGAGTCCAATTTTATTTAATAAATTTGATTTTAGACACATAAGTGTCTCATTCCCTATGTGTCTCATCATTAAAAATAATAATAATAATAGTAATAATAAATAATATATATATAATGAGAAATACAAAATTTGCATATACAATCGATTTATTGAAGCAATTTATAAGGCGAAAAATACTTGCAAAATTTGATTGAAATAAATTTTCGTGCAAGTACTTTTTTTTACTGCTTCAAATATTTTTGATAACATGATTTTGCAGCACAGATGACAATTCAATTTGACAGTGACTCGTAGAACAATTAGAAGATTATTTAGATGATTTCTCAATATTTGGCATTAAAAATTTTGTTGCTATGTATTTTTCTATGAAGCTTTAACTTTCATGACATGGTGAATCTTTGTGATGCCAATCATATTACTGAGCACATTGCATGAAATCATCCGACAACAGGGAGTTGATTTATTTTTCATGGCTATTTCTTAAAAATGGATTGTTATCAATATCATGAATTGGAATTAATATAACACTTTTGATTTTCCTTAATCTGTTTCACTTGAAATTCAAATGTTTGTGTATGAATCATGTTGAGAATTTGTAGGGAAAGTGATTAACTAAAATTCTCTTCTTGATAATTACTTGTGAGCTTGCTTATGTATTCTCTTATTTCACTTAGTTAATTTTTCATCAAGTCAATTATCAAAGCACTTAGTCAAATGTAGAGACAAAATCATTTTCACTTGTAACTGAACATCTTGAAATGTGGTTATGAAGGTAAATATCTGCCTCACTTTCTACCACCTTTAGATCACTGTCTTGACATTGAAAAATTATTTCCTTAGATACTTTAAACTCAGAGATATTCTTACTGTACCCTTTCTGCACCTTTAGTCATCGTGTACCTTCAGTCAACATCTACACCTTCAGTCATTGTGTACCTTCAGTCAACATCGTACCTTCAGTCTACCTCAGACAGATCCGCAATTCTATTCTTTCTCCAACGCTGTCCACCTCAGACTTGACCGCAATATTGTGTGCTAAATGGACCACAGAACAGTCATATATATATATATATATATATATATATATATATATATATATATATATATATATATATATATATATGACTTGTCTAGCTATTGGGCCGACCAATCAGCTACTATTTTAGCTTCCTTGCAGTTTATGTTATTCGTCATTACTTCACATATTTCAACGTTGTTTTCATTATAGTTGGAGCTTAACTTCAAATGCTTTTTGATCTTGTCTTCCAGCTTGTTTGAAGGTTTCTTTGTGAGCTTCTTTACAAGGTCTTGTAACATATCCATCTTGAACTAGATCCTTTCATGATTTTGGCATTTTATACTTTTGTCTCCTTTTCATAATTACATAGTTCAACATGAAGACCGACCTAGTTACATTTATAACACTCCCTCTTAACGAGGGAGGTATTCATATAGTTACATGATCATTTTTAAACTAAAGAATATCATAAGAAAAATCGGATTGGTAATCGCATCTGTATAGCATTATTTCAACCAGCATTGTACTAGTGTAAGGCCTTGACTAACAACCCCATCTCTTCAACGAGACAATGGGCTTCAATGCTGGTGAGACACATGACTTATAGACACCTTTGTCATTGTCTCTCAAGGGTACATACTCCACCCGGGTGTTCCCAAAGTATGACCTTCCTGGAATATTATTCTCTTGGGTAGCTAGCCCTCAAAGAATATCGGTCCCCGACTACTCTTATCTTGAATGCCCTATCACATTCTCAAAGAGTATCGAATGCCAAATGATTACCCACTCCTCCATTCTGTCTTCCCAAGACCAGAATGATGTGTGTATCTCTCCCTCCCAGGGAGGACCTTATTCCACAATGGAATGTACTCATTCTTATACAAATAATTTACCTAAGCTCATCCTTAGGAATTACCAAGTTTCTTTCAAGTAAGAAACTTACCATCAGGCTCCCTCTTAATCAGGGACCTCCAGCAGCAATGGTGAGACACCCAGCTGCTCATGAAGAATTCTTGTTTTCGATGTCATGGATTTCGATATTGAGGAATCTTCAACTTTTAGCTTCATAAGGCACAGATCATCCATCACTTCCATCCTGATTCATGTCAGCTGTCAGAAATTAATTCAACAGTCTTTCTCATCTACTCCATTGTTATGTCATGTTGATTTCCTTAGAATCATTTCCAAGGATAATACATCCTTTCTCATGATTGGTAGCCCTGCACAAACTTATCCAGATAAACATATACATATTAACTTTTAGAAGAAAATTTACCTTAGTGATGATCTTTCACCATGACATCTTCCTATAAGTATTGCCATTCTTCATACAGATTGACACATCTCCTAAGGATATGTTTTTTCAAGAGTATTCTTATTTACCAGACTTCTATTAGAGTCTACATATCCTCCCAGGAGATCTCCTAGTCACATCTTCTTGTCTTTCGAATGATAGCAGCCTTTTGATATGGTTGCATGTCATGATCTCTTCCTCTCTATACATTCTTTATTCCCAGGAACTTATAACCTTTCTGGTTTCTAGTTCATATACAACCACCTCATATTCCATGAGGACATATTATGTTGATTTCATCTGTCCGTGCACTGAGAGATACTCCTCCATAGATCATACTTTTAAATACAGAAGTTCATTACCTGCAACCATATAGCATGACATCACAACATCCAATGTCAACATATAAATATATATATACCTCCTACCTTTTTTCCCTTGAGTCACCTTGTAGCATTTTTTAGGAATGAATAGCTTCATTCCTTTGGCTTGTTTCATCAATATGTCATCACATCCCAGAAGTATGTTTCTATGATGACCCTTGTTCTTGATGACTACTTTCTTAAATTTTGTCAAAGAGGTTTTTCCCGAAGCTAATTCATCAGGAGCTCTTGCCATGCTTAGAGCAGAATGCTACATTGCTTCCTATCATATAACCAACAAAATTCAATTCCTTATTCATAAGTTTTTGTGATTTTCCTTGAATCTTCTTTTCTTTCTCCTATTGAGATTGTCCCTTTAGGACCAACTTTCTTGTAGTGTCCATAAGTCTTCCACTTTTCCTAAAATTTCCTTTTCCTTCTGCAAATGTTGATTCTTTTTATCCTTTAAAATTTTTTCCCTTGATCTAGCATAGAGACCGCAAGTTGAATGAGGTAATTTTCTTGTATATTTGTTACGTTGTCCATCTTATCATCTTTCCCAGATCTCACAGTTGAGATCTTATGAAGATATCCCTTCATCCTTTGATACCTCAATTTTGTGTAAATTTGGTCCAAGTGACATAACATTATTTATTTCATAGAATAGTTCTTTCAGCTTTAGCATATATTCTCTTGATGTCTCCAATCCTTCATAGACTTTTCATGACTTTGCTTCCTTCGAGGATTGTTACTATCCTCCTTATGCAAGGATTCTCGGTAACCCAACCAGATTATAGATCTCCCTGCAAAAACAAATTCATTTAACCAAATTTGATTATAGAATGAAAGATACTTACTTGATAAGTGAAAATAAAGTCTTCATCTTGATTTTCTTCGATGGCAGTGGAGAAAACATGTGTTAGTGCTTTCTTTTTGAATGATCTTCTTCAAGGGTAAGGAAATCCTTCTTTTCTACACTCATAGCCTCGGCTTCTTACAGTCTTCTTATTACGCTTTCCAAGAGAGTCCTCTTTACAACTTATTTCTACACCTTCTAATACTTAACACAGATTAGCACCGAACAACACTAATCCTAAAACAGCCTAAGACTTTTGTGATCTCTTGAATTTTATTACAGAATAGACTTTGATATTATAATGAGCCTTCCTAGCACTTTCTCCAACTGAGATTTTCGTTTAATACTCCTATTCCTTCGAATTTGTTGTCTGCACTTCAAATTCCAGAATTTACCTCAAATTTTAGACTTGTTCTCAACAATAAACATAATCTCCTTTTGCATTTTTTTTTCTCCCTTTAACGCAGCCTTAATATAACCGAAACTTGCTCAGATTTATTCGAAGTTGTTGTCATCAAATTGTTGAGAATGTGTATCACTGAAATTGCATCGAACTTGTATCAATACCACCGAGCTTGTATCTCTGCAATAGCACCCAAATCCTTTGTAAAAGCACCAAAATTCTTCTCTCCGAAGTTGATCTCAGACGTTAACTTTTCTCTAATTCCAAAATATTCTCAAAAAGGTGATCTCCTTTTCCCATAGCTCCGATATCATGTTAATAATTTGTAGGGCAAGTGATTAACTCAAATTCTCTTCTTGATAATTACTTGTGAGCTTGCTTATGTATTCTCTTATTTCACTTAGTTAATTTTTCATCAAGCCAATTATCAAAGCACTTAGTCAAATGTAGAGACAGAATAATTTTCACTTGTAACTGAACATCTTGAAATGTGGTTAGGAAGGTAAATCTACCACCTTTAGATCACTGTCTTGACTTTGACAAATTCTTTCCTTAGATTCTTTAAACTCATAGATATTGTTACTGTACCCTTTTTGCACCTTCATTCATTGCACCTTCAATCATCGTGTACCTTCAGTCATTGTGTACCTTCAGTCAACATCTGCACCTTCATTCATTGTGTACCTTCAGTCAACATCGTACCTTCAGTCTACCTCAAACAGATCTGTAATTCTATTCTTTCTCCAACGCTGTCCACCTCAGACTTGACCACAATCTTGTGTGCTAAATGGACCGCAGAACAATCATATATATATATGACTTGTCTAGCTATTGGGTTGACCAATCAGCTAGTATTTTGGTCGACTTGCAGTTTATGTTCTTCGTCATTACTTCACATATTTCAACGTTATTTTCATTGTAGTTGGAGCTTAACTTCCAATGCTTTTTGGTCTTGTCTTATAGCTTGTTTGAAGGTTGTTTTGTGAGCTTATTTACAAAGTCTTGCAGCATATCCATCTTGAACTAGATCCTTTCATGATTTTGACATTTTATACTTTTGTCTCCTTATTTTCATAATTACATAGTTCAACATGAAGACTGACCTAGTTACATTTTTCAACACTCCCTCTTAACTAGGGAGGTATTCATATAGTTACATGATCATTTTTAAACTAAATAATCTCATAAGAAAAATCGGATTGGTAATCGCATTTGTATAGCATTATTTCAACCAGCATTATACTAGTGCAAGGCCTTGACTAATAGCCCCATCTCTTCAACGAGACAATGGGCTTCAATGCTGGTGAGACACATGACTTATAGACACCTTCGTCATTTTCTCTCCAAGGTGCATACTCCACCCGGGTGTTCCCAAAGTATGACCTTCCTGGATTATTCTTCTCTTGGGTAGCTAGCCCTCAAAGAATATCGGTCCCCAACTACTCTTATCTTGAATTCCCTATCACATTCTCAAATAGTATCGAATGCCAAATGATTACCCAATCCTCCATTATGTCCTCCCAAGACAAGAATGATGTGTGTATCTCTCCCTCCCAGGGAGGACCTTATTCCACAAGGGAATGTACTCATTCTTATAGAAAGAATGTACCTAAGCTCATCCCTAGGAATTACCAAGTTTCTTTCAACTAAGAAACTTACCATTAGGCTCCCTCTTAATCAGGGACCTCCAGCAGCAATGGTGAGACATCCAGCTTCTCATGAAGAATTCATGTTCTCGATGTCTTGGATTTCGATATTGAGGAATCTTCAACTTTTAGCTTCATAGGGCACAGATCATCTATCACTTCCATCCTGAGTAATGTTAGCTGTCAGAAAGTGATTCAACAGTATTTCTCATCTGGTCCATTGTTATGCCATGTTGCTTTCCTTCGAATCATTTCCAAGGATAATAAATCCTTTCTCATGATTGGCAGCCCTGTACAAACTTATCCAGATAAACATATACATATTAACTTTTAGAAGAAAAGTTACGTTAGTGATGATCTTTCACCATGAAATCTTCCTATAGGTATCACAATTCTTCATACAGATACATCTCCTAAGGATATGTTTCTTCAAGAGTCTTCTTATTTACTAGACTTCTATCAAAGTCTACATATCCTCCGAGGAGATATCTTAGTCACATATTCTAGTCTTTCGAATGATAACAGCCTTTTGATATGGTTTCATGTCATGATCTCTTCCTCTCTTCACATTATTTATTCTCGGGAACTTATAACCTTTCTGGTTTCTATCTCATATACAACCACCTCATATTCCATGAGGACATATTATGTTGATTTCATCTGTCTGTGCACTGAGAGATACTCCTCCATAGATCATACTTTTAAATACATAAGTACATTACCTGCAACCATATAGCATGACATCACAACATCCAATGTCAGCATATAAATATATACATACCTCCTACCTTTTTCCCTTGAGTTATCTTGTAGCAATATTTAGGAATGAATAGCTTCATTCCCTTGACTTGTTTCATCAATATGTCATCACATCCTAGAAGTATGTTTCTATGATTACCCTTGCTCTTGATGACTACTTTCTTAAATTTTTTCAAAGAGGTTTTTCCCGAAGCTGATTCATTAGGAGCTCTTGCCATGCTTAGGTCAGAATGCTACATTGCTTCCTATTATATAACCAATAGTAGTCAATTCCTTATGAATAAGTTTTTGTGATTTTCCTTGAATCTTCTTTTCTTTCTCCTATTGAGATTGTCCCTTTAGGACCAATTTTCTTGCAGTGTTCATAATTCTTCCACTTTTCTTAAACTTTCCTTTTCCTTCTGCAAATGTTGATTCTTTTTATCCTTCAACATTTTTTCCCTTGATCTAGCATAGAGACCACAAGTTGAATGAGGTAATTTTCTTGTCTATTTGTTATGTTTTCCATCTTATCGTCTTTTCCAGATCTCACAGTTGAGATCTTATGAAGATATCCCTTCTTCCTTTGATACCTCAATTTTTGTAAATTTGGTCCAAGTGACATAACGTTATTTATTGCATAGAATAGTTCTTTCAGCTTTAGCATATATTCTCTTGATGTCTCCAATCCTTCATAGACTTTTCATGACTTTGCTTTCTTCGAGGACTGTTACTATCCTCCTTATGCAAGGATTCTTGGTAACCCAACCAACTTATAGATCTCCCTGCAAAAACAAGGTCATTTAATCAAATTTGATTATAAAATGAAAGATACTTGCTTGATAAGTGAAGATAACGTCTTCAACTTGATTTTCTTCGATGGCGATGCAGAAAAGATGTGGTAGTGCTTTCTTTTTGAATGATCTTCTTCAAGGGTAAGGAAAGCCTTCTTTTCTACACTCCTAGCCTCAGCTTCTTACAGTCTTATTATTACGCTTTCCAAGAGACTCCTCTTTACAACTTCTTTCTACACCTTCTAATACTTAACACAGATTAGCATCAAACAACACTAATCCTAAAACAACCTCAGACTTTTTTGATCACCTGAATTTTATTATAGAATAGACTTTGAGATTTTAATGAGACTTCCTCGCACTTTCTCCAACTGAGATTTTCGTTTAATACTCCTATTCCTTCGAATTTGTTGTCTGCACTTCAAATTTCAGACTTTACCTCAAATTCCAGACTTGTTCTCAACAATAAACATAATCTCCTTTTTGCATTTTTTTTCTCCCTTTAACGCAACCTTAATATCACTGAAACTTGCTCGGATTTATCCGAAGTTGTTTTCATCAAATTGTTGAGAATTTGTATCACTGAAATTGCATCAAACTTGTATCAATACCATCGAGCTTGTATCTTTGCAATAGCACCCAACTCCTTCTTTGTAAAAGCACCAAACTTCTTCTCTCTGAAGTTGATCTCAGACAGTAAATTTTCTCTAATTCCATAATATTCTCAATAAGGTGATCTCCTTTTCCCATAGCTCCGATACCATGTTAAGAATTTGTAGGGCAAGTGATTAACTCAAGTTCTCTTCTTGATAATTACTTGTGATCTTGCTTATGTATTCTCTTATTTCACTTAGTTAATTTTTCATCAAGTCAATTATCAAAGCACTTAGTCAAATGTAGAGACAGAATGATTTTCACTTGTAACTTAACATCTTGAAATGTGGTTAGGAAGGTAAATCTCTGATTTACCTTCCTCACTTTCTACCACCTTTAGATCATTGTCTTGACTTTGATAAATTCTTTCCTTAGATATTGTAAACTCATAGATATTCTTATTGCACCCTTTCTACACCTTCAGTCATTGCACCTTCAGTCATCGTGTACCTTCAGCCATTGTGTACCTTCAGTCAACATCTGCACCTTCAGTCATTGTGTACCTTCAGTCAACATCGTACCTTCAGTCTACCTCAAACAGATCTGGAATTATATTCTTTCTCCAATGTTGTCCACCTCAGACTTGACCTCAATCTTGTGTGCTAAATGGACCGCAAAACAGTCATATATATACGACTTGTCTAGCTATTGGGCCAACCAATCAGTTAGTATTTTGGCTGATTTGAATTTTATGTTCTTCATCGTTACTTCACATATTTCAACGGTGTTTTCATTGTAGTTGGAGCTTAACTTCCAATGATTTTTTATCTTGTCTTCCAGCTTGTTTTAAGGTTGTTTTGTGAGCTTCTTTACAAGGTCTTGTAGCATATCCATATTGAACTGGATTCTTTCATGATTTTTACATTTTATACTTTTGTCTCCTTCTTTTCATAATTACATAGTTCAACATGAAGACCGACCTAGTTACATTTTACAACAAATCAGAGAGAAATTGGCCATTTCTTTTTTAACACACTTATGTTCTTTATGTCAATTTTTTTTTGCAGGTTTGGGATGATCGAATGATCATTGAAGGATACCAATTTGTCAGCACAATTGGTCTTCAAAGGACCAATTTCATGAGAAAAATAAGAACAATTCCATGTCCATATCCATCAAGACCATTACCTTCCTCCCTTTTGAATTATAAATCCAACCAATCAATTCAAAGTAAGCCACAATTATTTTCCCAACAAGATTCGGTTGTTCATTTTTATTCACATACACTTTCCATTACTGTTTGTCTACTCCTAACACACAAATAAAAGCAAGAAGCTCACTTACATGTTTATTTCCCATTTTCATTTTCCATTTTCCTTCTCCTATATTTTTCATTTCACAAATAAAACTTGCTTCAATGCAAATTATTGAGTCCATAGTCCTTCGAGTCTAAAATCCTGGCAAAAACGCCTTGAGGCTTGCATGCCTTAATGACAAGTCTTCTTGCTGACGAACAATGGGAATACATTAATGTCCCTTGTTCATCGAATCTTCTAGGTACTCGACAACAACAAAATTATTCGTACCTAGCAATATGTGTTTAGGCATCTTGACTCTCATTGTCATCAATGGTGAGAGTTCTCGTGTTGACTAGTGGCATTCATTAATGGCCACTAAGTCAAAAATTTCCTGCTATTTTTGACATCAGAGCATCTATTCACATAGCAAGAATTATGCCAACAAGTTTTGAAGACATGAAGACTACCATTTTCAGCATTTTGAAGCAAATGAAGAAGATATGTGGCTACAACAAATCAGCACCATTTTGCAGCAAATTCAACAATTTTAGTAGAAGCAATAAAAAGTCATCTTGACTCTTTTATCCATAACTTGTATAGCCACATGAAGAATATTATGATCAGAATTTTGCAGCCACCACACATGCAGCTCATCCATTTTCAAAGGGCAAGTTAAGATATGTCATTTTCTAACTTTTTACCATAGAATTCCTTGAAAATATAGAATGATAATTTTGGGAAAAAACACTTTTTTCCCTCATTTCATAAAATTTCCAATACCATCAGTTGGGGGGGTACATTCATATTCACATTTTTCCATATTCATATCACATTCAGAATCCCACATAGTTTCAAAAGATATTAACTATTACATTATTATTATGAGCATACAATGGCTTTTCAAAAGTACTTAAAAGATAGTTGGTTGCAAACACAATCATGGTTGTCACACAAGAACCAACCATGATGCAATCCAATAAAGATATACTTTGCAACAATAATCAAATTATCATTATGCAAAGTTCAAAGATCAAAATTGAATGCAACAACAAAATATGGTTGAAACACCAGAACCAACCATGTTGCATTTCAACTAAAAGACTTTGCAGAAGTATGAAGTTATCAAATGATATCATGAAAAGTTAAGCCAAAGCTCAAAGGAGCAAAAAGAATTAATGTAATAGATTGCATGAGGACATGCATTAGCTTCAGTTGGGGGGTATGTTGGGCCTTGAAATTGTCATTTAATTTCATTACATTTTCACTTACATTTCCATATTATCACCTTCACTCCACCTCCATTTCATTACGTTTACCTTACCATTACCACTATTGGGTTACATTTATGTTTTTCCAAACTTTATTGATTCTTAGTATTTTTAAGTGAATTTGTGGTTAAAAATTAGAAAATAATATGCACATACTTATACCTAATAAGTGGAATGAGTTTGTTGCCATGTGTAGGTCAAAAAGAAGCTTCCAAAAGACTCTGTGGCATCTCTGATAAACTAGAATTTAGTTGAGAATATCATACACGTTCATGGATATGTGATCATTTCTTGTTGTTTTGCAACTCTGAGAGCATTATTGCCCTACTTCCTCATGGATTGTAACTCTAGAGATATAGGGAGATATTCATGGACTCTCATTAATGAGATAACTTCTCATGTTTTTGTATAGATAAGGGAAACTTTCTCCTATCAAATCATGTGAAAACTTGGAGTTATGCTCAATATTTGAATACAGAATTAGATTGTGGCACCTTACTCATGAATGTTCCTTCATTTTGACTTGGTTTCTCTTACATATGGAGCATCTCAATTTACCATCTCTCACACTTTAGTTCAGCTGCCTAAAATGTGTGAGATTTACTTGCTTTTATAGATTAAAGTTTATTTTTTTTCTTAGTATTAGTTTTAGAATAACTGTGTAATCTTTGATTTTCTAAAAACATTTCAAAAGGTTAGATTTATCTATTTTCCAATTGGATTAAGTTTGAGGCAATAAAGCTCAAGTTATTTAGTTTCCTTTCATGTTATGTTATTTACTTTCTTAGATCAAACTATCAATTCGTTGTATATTTGAATAAAAGATCAAGCCAAGAAGGTAACTTGTTATACTTCCAAATTGGGTGATTGAATGTTCAACCTATGCAATCATTGAGCTTTACTTTTACATGCTTTTACATTGTTTTCTGGATTTAGATCCTTATTCAATTGTAATATTGGGTGTTCTTAAAGATTATTTCAAGAAGGTGATTTTATCATATTTCTAAATTCTTGAATACCTAACTTATGCAATTATTGAGTTTTCCATTTGCACACTTTAATTGATTTCCTAGATTTAAATACTAAAGTATAATCAATTGCTTATCATCTCAAGAGGGTGATTCTATCATACTTCCATATTGGATGTTGGAGTGATTGTACATACCTTAGTTGTTTTTATTTACATGCTTTGAAATGTTTTCTTAGATTAAAATTTCAATTCCTACAAGTGTGTTTATGCGCTATATTTTATTTCGAATTTGTTTTCTTTCTTTTTCTTACTTGATTTCAAAGGTTATTTGAATTTCGTTTTCATTATTTGATTTCATAGTTTAGATGAATTGGTTTTCGTTATTCTGTAGTGAGATTGATCTAAACTGAAAGATAATTTCTAGCACATACAGTGCATGCATGCTTCACAAGCTTATGAAACCCCCGGGTTGACAAATTAAATGACAGGCAATTATTTTGCCCCAACACTTATCCACACTTATTTTTTTATTTATTATTTTATTCTTAATTTCTTCTTCCAATTTATTTGAATAAATTTATTTAGATTACTTATGAATAAATGTTCAAAACCTTTTAATTAATTAATTAACTTTTCCTCCGAAGAAAAATTATTATAAAATTTTTGTTATATAAATTTGTATCATTATAATAATCCCCTCAGTTACTCAATAATTATTTATGACCTTTTTTACCCAACTTATTTTTAATTTATTAATTTATTATTACTTTTTTTCCAATTTATTTGGTTGTTCAACCTTTAAATTCATTTCAAATTAAATTATTTATGAATAAACATTCAAAACCCTTTTTAAATAATTTATTATGTTTTCCTCTAATTACTAATTAACCATAATCCTAATTAAATTAATTGATCTTGCTCTCTCTTCACCATGAATTTTCAAGCATACATATCACCCGAAACGTCGGGCATTGCAGTTTTTCCACACAATTTTTCGAAAAAAAATGTCTCCAACATAAGTTCAAACTGTGAAAAATTACACTCTAAGATTGAGTATATTTATCGATTTTGGGACCAATTGTTCCAATTTATCAGTGATTATGATCTCGTTAAATTTGAACTTCTGCAAGTGTCCACATTTGGCTGAACTAATCCACATCATGTCTTATTAGTTCTCATCGATGATATGGTTGAACTATATTGCAACTTCTTAGAAAGGTTAAAAATAAGTAGGTATCTTGAATGATAGAAAATGGAGGTTATTCATTGTTTGTTTAACCTTGTTATAGGTCCTTTAAGATGACGATCATTCTTCCTCAATCTTTATAGTTGGTTTCTTTTCAATTTCCACCTAGTATCAAGAAGCTACACTCATTCAGTTTAAGTTGTCCTTAGTTAAAAGGGAAATCTTGTGTTCCTCATCCCCCTCAGCCTTTTGGATTTCCCTAGTAAATTTTTTCTAACGTAGGGTCTTAGAAACTCTTTCTTTACAATGTTGTACTTCCTTATGTGAAACCAATAGATATAGGGTTTCTTCTTCAAAATATAGCACCTTTTATAGAAAATCATCATGAGCTTTCCAACAATTATGATGTTCTTCCACAAGGTCCCCTACTATATTTGTAGTCCCCCCATTTTCTTTCTATTACTGCACTTGATGTAGGAGGGATGCCACCTCTTTTTTATCCTTTTCCAACTATGTTTCCTCTTCTATGGCTTTATCTAATGAAGCATGGGAGATAGATAATCCAATTACTACTAGATTAATGGTCCATGCCCTCTTATTATCTAGTATGACCTCTTCTGAAATGTAGACCGTGCCAGTATCCACAGTGATTTTCCTTTTCTTTTGTGTTCTCCTAATGATACAATTTCTTTTAGCTATTGTAAGTAATAGATTCTAAGTTAACAACATCATTCACAGGTTGTGGTATGGCTTGCTCTCACTAAGATAAAATATTTTCTAGGCTACCTTGTGTATGAAGGTTTTCCATTGTAGCCCCTTGCTTTCATTTTTGCTTTGATATTTTCTAGTCCTTTGTCCATTTGTACAAGTTTTATTTCTGGTTGCAGACTAATCCTTAGTCTCTTTGAAATATATTTTCATTTTAGGTGAATCTCGAGAGTGTTGGATATTAGTAACCTCATCATTAAGAATTGCTACGATGTCTTGAGTTTTATTGGTGGTAATTGTCTCATCATACTTAGTGGAGATAATTTCCTTAACTGTAACTTCTCCTTGATCCCCTTCAACATTTTTCCATCCATCCTTCCCTGAAGCATCAGTACCTGTGGGGTGCTCATTTACAATTGGGGTTGTTGTTATTTTTGTCATTTCTTCTTTAGTAAGGTCAATGACATATTTTAGCATGATAGGTGATGGGAACCCAAATTGACATCTCTTTAGTACCCATCCAACACCTTTTTAGTACTTTTTTCCATTTTTGTACCACCCCATCACATAGTTTTCCCATAAAGATACATTTTTTTATCAAGGTACAACTATCTTCCAATTATGTCCTTTTAATGTTAATTCTTATGTATTTTGGAAGGAATATTCCTTTTCATGCTAATCAGTAAAAATTTATAAGAATCACTTCAAGAATATTCATAAAAATATCTTCGAAAAGGAATTAAAGGACAATTTGTTGCAACCTCCATTCACTCACTGTCGCAACATGACAAAATGCAAGTGCTATGATTTTATTGCTGCAACACAACTAGAGTGCACGTGTTGCAACTCCAACTATTTCAACACAACAAAATTCATTGTTGCAACACAATTAATGCAACATGATAGAGTGTGAGTGTTGAAACTCCATTGCTACAACACAACATAGTTTAGTTCCACAAGGTTGATGTTAGAACACATCCATATTCAGATGTTGTAACACCTTAATAATTGTTCATTAAAGATAACTAATGCAAGTCCCAAATAGTATGTACAATGTAGCACCATTCAACCGCTAGCCATACAAATGTCAACCATATATTTCTCAATAATAGATTGGTAATTTAATTTCCCAATGTAGGAAGTGACAAGCGGTAGTTAGTTTCTCAATAAGGAAATTTTGACAACGATAAAGGATTGACCAAACTGCCACCTATCACAATAAATGAATGAGTTATCATTTGTTTAATTTTTCCAATTTTTTGTGAAATTATTCTAACAAAGAAGGAATAGCTTGAGACTCTCAATATTCTCATGGCTATCCCTTGATCCCTTGATTACATTAAGACTAAATAACTGTATAAAAACACCCTGCTCTACTAAATATGAGGGATTCCAATTGATTGTAATTTGTATTCTAAATTTCAAATAATACAAAGCTTGGGGTTATATTCAATTTCCATTATGCTTGATGCATATGATGTGTTAATAATTTAGGTGCTTTACTATTTTTGTAACCAGTGCCTCGCCTAAGTAGGTAGTGATCCATCCTTACTCATGTATTGATTGTAATTATATAGATTATCTTTAAGTTTATTTATATTTATGTTGGTTTAACAATTACTTTGTTTCTTAATGTTGTTGCAACTCATTAATTTGATAAGTAAATACTATGTTCCTAGATATTGTGATTCAATTACTCTGTTTTCCCATATTTATAGTGTTATATTTAATACATCTACCTGGATTGGATTCTATATGTACATTTTTTTATAATTTCACCATTTCATATGCATCTTTATTGCAAGGATCGAGATCATCAAAAACCTTGAGCAAGTCACCACTTTCTTTCCTGTGTAATTTAATTTTGTGTGTGTACTTTATTTCTTCCTATGTGGTTTGATCTACTTGTGGGGGTTACAAAATTAAGCTTCTTAAGTCCACTAGGTGTAAATGTACCATTTCCTTTCCTAAAAAGTAGATTAGTTATTCTATTTGTGTTGGGGGTTAAAATGTTAAGCTTCCTAAGCCTATTATGAAGAAATGTGTCATTTCCTTTCCTACAAAAGTAGATTAGTTATTCTACCTGTGTTGGGGGTTATAGAATAAAGTTTCCTAATTCCACTCGGTAGAAGTGTGTTATTTCAATTTTTCAAGTGTGACCTTTAAATTCTTGCACGTGTTGTTTTATTTCCTGGGTGTCTTACAAAAGAACATTAATAACTTACTATGTAACCCTCTCTTAGAATATTACAACATCATTTTTTTTTACAAAGTCGGTTATTGTGATATCTATTCCAAAAAAAAAGGAGTAAGCTCCCATTAAAGGGAGGGTTTAAAGAGGAGCAAGCTCCCATTATAGGGAATGTTTAAAGAGGAGCATGCTTAAGGAGATAAGAGCTAGAGCGCAGTGCAGTTACCTAAAGCCTTGTTTCCAAAATTTTTGGAATTTCCTACTACATTTTTGGCATACTTCCTTACAAACTGAAAAGTTAGAGAAACACATTTACATAACATAATGGAAAAGGATTAATATCTTCCAAGTGAAGATCCTTCTTTGTATTATGAGATCTACTAGTTATTGATTAGAGCATTTGTTGTTGTGTTGTGCCCTTGTTGTGCTCTTGCTATGCCCTTTTTTGTGCTCTTGTTGTGCCCTTTTTATTGTGCTCTTGTTGCGTTATGCTCTTGTTGTGCCCTTTTGTCCCTCGGATTGCCTATTCAAGGCCAAATTTTCTGATCTTACCTAAAACTTAAATTATTGTATTGTCTCTCTTACTTTTTCCAGCATGTATTTGTTGGCTCTACTTAAAACACATCTCTCATTTTGAGCATGGATAGCGTCGCAGGCCAGAACAGAAAGCACAGAAGAGAGATGACTGGTGATGAAAAAGAGGGGGAGATTGGAGAGTGGGAGAGCTCCCAGGCAGCAAGGCACAAGGAGGAAGAAATGAATGAGGGGAAAGTTTAGTGAAGTGGAATAGAGGAAGTTAAAATCTTGATGATCCCAGGAAAACAAGGACAAGGGACACGAAGGCAAAGGCCAAGTCCAAGGAATCTCAAGGCACAAAAGCGATCGAGGATTTATTGTGAATTGAGGAGGGCGACACATTGGTTTTTATATAAAGACAGGAAGCCCGTCGATTGGAGAGTCACATGAAAGAGGAGAGCTAAGAGTAGAATCCAAGAATGATTGATTTGGATATTATTGGTACAATAAAATATTTTGTTTCTACGCTTGTTAAGGGTATTATTGATTTTGAGAGAGATTCCTTCCTGCATGCTTGATTTTAAAAGGCATAGCCCCATTGGAGCAAAGGAAACAGGATGCACACATTTGGACTCCTACAAGAGGGGAGTATACCGTCAAATCGGGGTATGTAGTGCTTCAAGAACAACAAGGAAAAAAATATTGGCACCTCTGGAAACTTGCTGGAAAGTTCAAAGCTTACCTAAAATTAAAATATTCATATGGACTCTTCTAAATAGAAAAATTCTCACTGTAGAGAACTTGAAAAAAAGAGGAATTTTTGGGCCCTCTGAGTGCCCATTGTGTCTACAGGAGGAGGAAAACAGTCAGCACATGTTCATAGAATGTAACTTCACCAAATAATGTTGGAAGGGTGTGGCCTCTCCAATAGAAGAAAACCTAAATTACACCATCCCACTCAATGAGTTTCTGGCTAACTGGAAAAATAATTATCCTTACTCTCTCAAAAATAAAATCATTGTACAAAGGTACTGCACCAACATTCCCTCGTTTTATGTTGGCGGATCTGGTTAGTCAGAAACAACAATATTTTCAAGAATAAAAAGGCAACGGTGGAAAGGGTAATATCCAAAAAATGGAGACAAGTCTCTGAATTCTATTCTTCTAAAGGAAAAAAAAGAATTGAGTGGGTGAAACTTCAAGTATAAGAAAGAGAGTGGGAAAGGTTTGCAAGTAGCATGCCCCAAGTAGCATGCCCAATTTTGCAACAATGCCCATGCCCAGAAATGAAAAATCAAAGTGGAAAATAAGGCTCACAGAAGAAGACGTCCTAAAATGGATTATCTCAATCAAAAAATCTTGCCTCTTCTTCGATGGGGCTTCAAAAAATAATCCTGGAAAAGCAGGGGCCGAAGGAATTATACTCACCAGCGATAAGAGAAACACAATATCGTATGATTGGGGATTAGGCACTATGTATAACAACAGAGCCGAATCTTATGGGCTTCTCCTTGGGGTCAAATATTAAAAGAAAGAAGGATAATGAACCCAATAATCTTTGGAGACTCGTCGATCATTATTCATGCAATGGTTAATGGCAATAGTTTTAAAAATGCAACCCTGCACCATATTCTATAAAGGATAAATCAATATGCAAAGCATATTGGGAAAATTACCTATTATCACATCTTAAGGGATAATAATAAAAGTGTAGACAATCAGGCAAATAAGGCAAATGATAGAACAATGGGACATGCCAGTATTGACAAATATCTTGTCAAAATACCAATCCCATGATTAAGAATATTACAACCTCATTACCAGTTAAAAATGTGTATCACTACAAGGAAAAGACCCTCTAGTGGAGGTTATAAAGGAGGTTTTTAGTGTTATAAAACTGGCCAAAATTGTCAAAAAAACATTTTATACAATATCTGTTTTTGGTAACAGAGGTTTTAGCGGAGCTTTTAACATAATTTCAATACAACTAAAAAAATTGGGTGGTTGGAGGTTATTACAGATGTGTTTTTCATCAGTGCACTACTAAGGTGTCAACGCACTGGTGCGTGTCATCTAAATGGTCAGCCCAGGGTGGTCGAAGGTGCATACACTGATCTGTAAAGGTCTAAAACCACACCGGGCGCACTGTAGGTGATACAACGCATGGGGCCGTTCTAATTGGTATTGGGATTTATGCGGTGCCCATAGGTCGTATCAACGCACCGGTACGTAGTCTTATAGAAACGCACCGGTGCGCAGTATTAGAAAAATTCACCGATTTTTCTAATTTGTATTGGTATTTGTGCGGTGCCCATAGGTCATACAAACACACCGATGCGTAGTCTCACATAAACGCACTGGTGCGCAGTATTGCACAAATGCACCGAGATTTATAATTGGTATTGGTATTTTTGCAGTTCCCATAGGTCGTAGAAACGCATCGGTGTACAGTAACTGACACGCACTGATGTTTATTTTGTTCGTTTAATTATAGAACAAAATAAGATTTTTTTGTTCTATTAATTATAGAACAAAATAAGATTTTTTTGCTCTATTAATTATAGACGGAGCTAAGTAAAAAAAGATCGATAGATGCTTACAAATTCCACAATTAATTTCTGATATGCCAACATATACTCACAACCCATATTTAACCCAATGTCAATCAATTCGTCTGATGGTTCTTCTTTGTATGTTAGCACCTGTTTGAATACATTCAATGATGATTTTTGTAAAACAACTTAAAATATACAAAAATGAAATATAGTTAAGTTTTTCTAAGGAAGTAACAATTACTCACAAACTTAGATATCAACCCTTTTCTTCCTTGTCGTCCTGTTTAATGTGCTAAATGGGTTCCATTTTCTTTTCATTTCTGCAAGAAAATACTTGAAAATTAATATCTAATGCTAAATTGTTTATTTATTGTACCTAATGATCGAAAAAATCAATGATTGCATATTACATTTGAAGCACATTATTGTTGAGATGGCTCCTCCTACGATGCAATTTTGTCCATTTATTTCACCATCTCCTTATACACCTTTTTGGACATTCCTACTGGCATATTTCTGATATCAGCTCGTTCATCTTTTGAGATTTTCCTAATCCTTCTGAAAATGTAACATGACAATAACCTATTTAATTTTATATTGATATATGAAAAGTAAATATAACAAAAGTGATATTTATAAATAATTCTAGAAAAACATTTAAAGGAATATTACTTTTTCATTCCTTCTTTTTTGTTGTTGTATGTTTTTGTTATTAAAAGTTTGACATGTCTCATTGACTAATTCTCTGGAAACTCTTCTTGTAGTTTAGATAAAATTTGGTTCTTGGAATCATTGGATTGATTTTTTATTGTAAGTGGAAAGAACGTCTATACATTTGTTCCACTAGATCCCTCAAAATTTTGTAAAAGTTTTTCCCCCTTTCGTTAACCTCCATATCTCCCATCATGTGGAAGGAAGCACCAATATCAAGATACCACACCGATACCATTGCACTTGAAACCAAGCATATGATCAAGCAAAAATCAAGTTCAAATTGTGAGGTAAGGGCCTCACCAGCTGCAACTCTAGCAGCCTTCTTGTTCTTCTTTTTCTGTGGGTAGTTAGTGGCGAGATGCCCATGTTCGTGACAATGAAAACACTTCACCTTGGACAAGTCTAGCTTCTTGCCTTTAGACTTGGATTTTGAATCGAATTTCTTCCCCTTCCCTTTCCTTTCATTGGTAGACAAAGCACAATCATCTTCATCATCATGCTGTGATGAAGAGCCATTTCTGGTGTTCCGCCTGAACTCCTCCTGCACTAGATCCAACCACAATCGTTCCCAATCTCGCAGTTTTTTCCGTCCGTTGACAGAGTCTTGATAACTATGCCAACTCTTAGGAAGTCCCAAGAGAGCCAAGCTCACCAAATCATCATCAGTAACCATGATTCCCACACTCCCCAATTCATCCCGACATTGGACAAACTTTGTGAGATACTTAGGAATATTATCGCCCTTCTCCATCTTGATCTTTCTAAGTTTATCCTTCAGCACCAATTTCCTATGGTTGTTGTTGCTTTGGAAAATATCTGTCAAATCCTTCCACATAGCAAATAGAGTGGCTTTCCCATGAAGGCTTGAGACAATATGGTCTCGTACACCTTCCAAAAGAATCCTTCTTGTCTTCGCTACTTTATTTTTCATGTGTCAAGTAACACAACATCCGTCGAAGTGGGCTTAGGAACATCACTGTCGATGAATTCCTTCAAGACATTATCTTCAAGCACTGCCTCCATCCCGTCCTTCCAAGAAATTTAGTTCGAGATGCCCTTGAGTGCATACTCTAGCTGCAAGCCATTGAAAGCCATTTGGATGTTTACACAACTTTCACACCAAGAAATTCTTGCAGCAAATTCGAATTGTTTCCACCAGCAAACTCAACTACTTCTTCAAAATTTCAATCTTCTTTGCTCCGATACCATGTATAAATTTTAATACAGTTATGTATTTCCTGGATTCTCCTGATCTAACAATTATATGACACTATTAAATACATAATTGCTTCTACAAAAATATTTGTGGAAATTTAAAACATGGTCGCCAATTGCAAACACATGAAGAAAGATCAATCACACATAACACAAATGTTTTTACTGGGAAATCATAAAGCTAAAAACCCCACTATAATATATTATGTATATATCATGGATCATGAAACAATCTCATACAAAACTAGAATCCAAGAGCTCTCAGTACAATATACAATCGTCTCACACTGTCATACAAAAATTGGCAAATACATGCACCAATTTACTGCCTCCTGACAGCCTTCCTCCAGCGCAATCCCTGTTAATAACAATCCATGAATGAATGAGATCCTGCCTTGACTTTACTGTGCAATCCTCATTGGAATCTCCAATGTGTGTGTGGTGTCATGAGTGCACCCACTAATGTCACAACTGATAGTCAAACTGTCCCTTTTACCTATCTCTCAACTGGGTCTCCACTGGATCTGACATGCATGTAGTTAACAGTAGTAAATCTTCAGTTTCATGTGAGACCATTGCTTGTGAATTAATTAAATAATTAATTCACTGATCTCTCACTAATGTATGTTCAGTTACAACTGGCACAACTAAGTTTAACTCACTTAACTGAGTTAAACTACATTACAACTCACATAAATACACATCAAACTCTGTTAGAACTTATAATCACTCAGTTACAACTAAGTCCACTTGCATGTCCCACCAACCAACCACTCAACTCGAAATCTACTTTAGCTAACTGATTTTCCACTTCAGTTAACTATTTCCAAGTGCTCATTGAGAATAGATTAATGTTTATTGTCTAATTATTAATAAGAGATAATAATAATCGACATGCATTCTATATTTAGACATGCGATCTATAAATATACTTCACACATGCATCTAAAAATAGAACCTCATCTATAAATAGAATTTTCTCACCATTATAAAAATAGACTTACACCTAAAAATAGCCTATGGGACCCACCTAGTGTAGGTGCTTAATTTTCACTAGGATCTTCATCTTGTTGAATCTCAATAGACTGCCACCCTGGGCCTGAGCACCTCCACCTAGAACCCTCCTAAGGGGCTCGTGTCCCACCAAGGGAGCAGTAGGACTTCCAAATGCTCCCACATTTGTAAGAGAAACAAATATAGTGTCAGTGTCACCACAATACACATATAAATATACACATCATAAAATACTCAACAAATGCAGAAACACATAAAAAAAGCATGCCTGAAGGCCCCCACGCATAACCAACATGAAGAGCCATATCCGGATCTCTCTGAAATTCCATCCTTGACTATGGGAGCTCTAGGAACATCTGGGGGTTCGCCTCGAACCATGCCTCGGTGGTCGCATCCCAGTAGTGACCCACCTCCTCCCCTCCACCTTGGGGCATCACCGGCCCCCATTTCCTCATCTGAGGGTCTTGGTGAGGCCCAATAGGAACAAGCACGATGGGTGCAACAGTTCACCGTCTAAAACAAAATGCTACAAAAGATTCTAGCATAAGTGAATAATTTAGAAGATCTTCCTCGAACCTTCCCTAACTGCGACACCATGCCATCGTAAACATGGTGTGCCCAATCATAAAAATGGTCAGCCAGGAGTCGGTGCAGAACACCAATCTAGGGTACCGATGCCCTGTGTGGCGATGACGACCCTGTCAACCATATGATCATAGCTAAGGCATATCGCTTAGCTAGATCGGTCTCTGATTCAATGAGAATGCATCCCTATGAAAGAGGCACCTCGCCACAGTGATGCTGCGACTAGTGCTGGAGAGCCACCCTCCCAGGTGGGAGTGGGTGTGGAAGTGGCTCACCCTGAGACAATAATACGGTCACAAAATAGATATCCGTCTCCGAAGGGATAGGGATATCCACGCAGGACCATCACCTTGCGCCTCCTATTTAAGCTACGGACCAAGAAGCTCAACAGAAGATCCTGCAATCTTAAGAGGTCATTCTCTAAGAACTTGAGAAGACCCCATTGTGCCAAAAAAATTTGTGCATTGAAATCCTAGGCCACAACCATGTGAATATCAGGCCATTCACACTCTCTCCACAACAACCTGTCACCAAAAACAATCCCATCATTGAGATAAAATCAAAATATTTCAAAAATACTTTAGTTGACTTCTTGCCACGCTCGTTTCCCATACAGGCACGCTGATCGCACGTCTGTCTCAAAGACAGACGCCTAAGATCACACGTAAAGTCTGAGAGAGACGTGAAATCTCTGTAGAAAATCTCATTTTCCCGTGGATGTCTCCACGCCTATACCTTGATCACCCACGCGAACAAGGCCAAAAAGAAGTTCCGTAAAAACCTAATTTATACAGACCCCCACCCAAAAAACACTGAAAATATTAAAATGATGGACGTTCAGGGGCCTACCTGGCACTAATGACGCAAATCCCTGGTACACAGGCTGACCACAATGGTAAGAAAGGCTCAGTAGCAAGGGATCCACTCTGACCTCACAACTCTCAAACAACACAAATGAACTGAAATGAGCCATATTGACTTATATATCACCCTATTCGAATTATTTAATGAACTATAACGAGAGCTCAAAATTCCCAATTATGAAACTAAAAGTAACACAGTGATCAACACCTCATAACTTCCAATGGAGGCTTCACACCTTCACGCCTTAGAAAAATTAATTTTTTCAATTACGACAGGTATGCTATCTCTTATCGTTTTTTCATTTAGCACATTTGTCGATATATTTGAATGAAAAATATGCTTTCACTTCAGGTGTTTGTTGTAGGTGTTACACAGCATGACAAACCACCTTTTTCCCCAGTCAGTGAAGGTTCCAGAGCAGGTATCATTCTACCCTCAGCATGATATATTCCGAGAGAATATTTTCATATCTTGACATCATTTCTCCATAAGAATCAACCATACGTTCCAAGCACCTGACCATTTTTATCATATCCCCACCTTGCACATGATAAACATTCTCGTCGATCGGTAGAGCCTCACCCTCCATGGCGTCCATCACTCAAGTAGACCATGCATCAAAAATATGATGCCATGGTCGTAACATCCCAGTCTGGGAAGCACTTCATGTTCATCCATCCACCATGCATCAAGTCAATTTTTACCATGTCATAAAACCCCTTTCCTGGAATACCACTTTCGCAAGTAGATCGAACATGAACCACGGTGTCTCGCATTTTTTCTACCATACCTCCATCAGCATAGCCCATCTGTGATACTTTCCATCCGCTTCACCACCCCTGCACCAATACTAACCAATGAGGCCCCCACCCTCATCAAAAACACCTTCTTCATATCATCAGTGAGTGATAATTTTAATGTTTTTGGGGCACCCGTCTCCGTGCTTGTACATCCGAACCCATTTTATATTATTTTGGCAAGTGTACAAATATTGCTTTTAGGAGAAAACCTCCTACCCATCCATCCAATTTTCTCCCCTGGCAGTAGTCCCTAATCACCCTTGGTCGAAGCTTCACATCTCTCATGGAAAGCCACCACACATTCATAACAAACATATACCCACCCTAGGCATCCTACAGACTCTAGGGTTTCCTCACCATAAATCATTATAACTACCGCAAAATTTAATTTACAAGCTCTATCTTGTGCCACTGAACTCCCATCATAAATTTTCAGCCATTTTTGTCCATCATGCCTATGTTAACCTATCATCCCCCACCTGCTATATCAAAGACCCTGGTCCCTTGCATCAGTATTTCTCTCGGTCGGTTGAGGCTTCCTTCTTTTTGACTTCAACAACCATTTTCTAAGAAGGAATCGTTACCTTGGATGGCTCCTCACCTCAATAGGGGTATTCTCGGATGACACTGCGAGAATCATCATTGTCCATTGATTTCATCGATCCTCCTGACATTCGAATACAACACAAGCTTTCATGTCAAGATGGTATTGTACTTCACAACCATTGCACTTTTTCAGAATTCATTGAAGACCCATGCCATCATAAGCATCTCTTTCAACAATTCTTCCACGGGAAGGTCCCAGTCATACACCCATGCATACAATGAGTATTTATTCTAAAAATATGTCATACCAAGATTATGCATGTGGGCACTACATTCAACCTATTTTCAAATAAAAAATGCCCCTGAGGGCATCAAAAATCGTCATCATAACCAAATCAGTAGACCACTACCATATAAGTGACACAAACAGAACCTCTATCTGTCAAATAGGCTTTAACTAGAGAAAGCATCACAAGCATGGGACATGCCCGCCTCGTAGAAATATTGTATTTATGATATCTCTTGCAGGTTTCCAACAGAACATGGTCCCTCTTTTACTCACAGCAAGGGGTCTCCAACTTTAGGCTTCACTCAAGTTACTCTCTCTCTCTCTCCCTCAACACGGGTTATATAGAACATAAACTACAATGTATTTCGGTTATACAGTTTTTCCTATACATGATACATTAGGGGGCAACTGTTATCACTAGAAAATCGAACAGGAAAAGGACATCATGAAATGTCAAGCAGAAGGATTTACAGGATGGAAAAACATTACAAAATCTAGAAAATTTAACTTTTCCTAAGGTCAAAAGGAAAATTTATTAAGTCTCGCATAGAAGGCACTAGCACAAACTACTCCGTGCGGACTTTTCTTTGATAGTAGTAGAGATCTCCGCGGCTATCCCTCAAATAGCCACGTGATATTGGGTATGGCAGAAGGTCACCATCCAGGACCACTTTTCACACTTCAAGAAGAAGATTCTCCACTCAAGGCTGCCAAGGAAAATTGCCTAGAGCCACCTTGAGGCCTCAAGTGTAGCACACCATGGAATCAACTTCCACTCTTGGGTCACTATCCATAATTGTACCAAGAGAGGGAAGAAGATTTGAATTTTTCCTATAAAATACCACCGTGAGAAGAAAAATTTAGAACGCATTGTTATGCTGACCAAATTTCCCATGAGAAAACCAGTAGTGTATTGCCCAAACAGAAAAGATTGAAGGGATTCATTTGTTGGCCATCCAACATCTCTATCTCAAAGGAGAAGTGCATCAGTTGTCCATTATCCGATCACTCATTCGAGGAGAAGAGAGAGGCTTGCAAGCAGCTTAAGGGAAGGGCCCTCCCTACTTTGAGTATTAGAGCTTCATGGCTCTAAGGATTCACTGCGAGTGTTTTAGCGTTCTACCTCTTTTTTACCACCAGCAGCTAATAAAAGGGGATTCGTTCTCCATTGATATTATTAGTTTGTTTAAAATCGATATTTAGCTTGTGTTATATTTGTATTTGTTGTTTCTTGTTTCCTCCTCTGTTGTAGTATGCTATGTTTTATGACTAATTTTTCTACATGTTATGATGATTCATTAACCATCTAAAAACTCATTTTTTCCCTGTGACATTGCTTGTAGGAAATCAACCTCCCCTACCAAACACCGTGCATTTCGTACACCCTTGTGTCAAATGAACTAATACAACAGTTATTGAAGGCATCATCCTAGGAAATCGAGTTAGTAAATATGGTTTAACTATGGATATGGTAAAGGTGCCACCCCTCTCCTATCAATATATTCCTCCCTCGCAAGGCTGACATGGAGAAGATTTAGAAATAAGTATAGAAATGGAAGGATAAACATCTGGATTGGAATGTACTTTATAAGCGTCGTATTTTATTAAGAAAGTAAGTAACCATAGCGAATATAAGTAGCTATTCTTTATATAAGCTAAATTTTCTCTTCAAAACCCTGCCACGATCGATGAAATGGAATATGTTTATGTACAATAAATTCCTAAACAAGTATTTAAATATATGGGTTATGATCTACACAATGGTTAGAAAATAGATCATCTAGAGTATGGCCGTTATTTGTAGAGTAAGAACATGTATAAGTATAAATTATACAGAAGAATAATAGATATAGTTACTAATGTTTAAGAACTATACTTAATGAATTAAAGATTAGTTTGGTTCTTGGCTCCATCTCCTCCATAATGAGGGGTGGAGAATTATGTTTACTGAACTACTAGACCTGAAATCAAAATATCCATCTTGGTAATTGTTGTGGAACAACTTACTTATTATTAATTGCATGTAAGATGCACTTTTTCATAATGGATGAGACATTTTGGCCAAAGTACTCAAGACCTCTATATGAGGAAATCTGCATGTTTATTTTTTTCTGCATGAAGGATGCACTTGGTTTTTATAATATTTTTTTTCTGCATGAAGGATGCACTTGGTTTTTATAACTAGGTTGGGCAGACTTTGCCCTTCCAGGAAGTGATATGCTTCTATCACATTCCCAATGTTGAATTCCTTTGATACTACTCATGGAACTCTAACTCTGCTTTACAGCTAGAATTCTTTAATGGCATAACAACTTATCACTATGAGAGGTTGTACCTCATAAGAGACTAATAAGAAGCTTAAGTATGGTATATAGCATAGAGTTATCTTAATTGTCAATTTAGATAAAATTATATTAGTAAATTGTCTACAATCTTATTTCCATGATAAGGGACATTTGGGCCTTTTTTATCCCTTGGGCCTGCTTAATTAATCTCAATCCACATAAATTTATATTAGTAAATTATCTACAATCATATTGCTATAATTACTCATAATTAGGGAATCTAGCGACTTGTTTAAGGATAATAATTCAAGACCTTACTGCCTTTTAAAGATCATTTATTTTTCCATCAAATAAAAAGAAACAATCAAATTTTGTAGTGAGAAGAATGGCAACAAATTTTAAATGTAATAACTCCCATCAAATAAAAAGCAACAATCACATTTTGTAGTGAGAAGAATGGTAACAAATCTTAAATGTAATAGCTCCCTTCCCTGGTGATATAGTACATTTTGGTTTTGAAAGGAATACATTTTGGTTTTCAAATGAAATTATATTGTTCATCTTTTAAATAATAGATTCCTCCCCAAGAGACCCTTTAGTAATACCTTTTTTTACAACTAATTGAAATAGGTAAGTGTATTTTGTCTATTGTTTTCTAGTCATTGAATTTAAGGGCGAAGGCAAAGAGAATTAATTAATATTTGAAATATGATATAATTTTTTATATTGATAAAATCAATTATAATAAAATTCACAAATACGTCTCACCCAAAATGGTATCATCATTGAATTTAAGGGCGAAGGTAAAGAGAATTAATTAATATTTGAAATATGATATAATTTTTTATATTGATAAAATCAATTATAATAAAATTCACAAATACATATCATCCAAAATGGTATCACCCAAGATAGAGATCGATTCTTAATATGGTTATTATGAACACAATAATGGTACAATGTTTTTCTCTCTATTTAATTAGTAGTGGTGTACTTGATTTTTCTTTGCATTTGGTTACTACACAAAAATATATTTGTATATACACATGTTTGATAAAAAATTGGAAAGGGTATGTGAGATATGAGTTTATAGCTGTTGGTAAGTACAAAAAAGAGTGTTATGTACAAATATCAAATATCTATTAAAAATAAGAGTTACTTTTATTAAAAGATGTAATGGGAGTGGGAAGAAAAGAATTTAACAAAATATTTTGGTAAGTTTTTATCACTATATATTTTAATTAAAAGTATTATAAATTACATGCTTTTAATAAAAAAATTTGAAAAAATTTACCATTTACATCAATTCAAGAGTCGTGAATATTGTAAAAGTTATAAAAAATAAAATAATATTATAAAAAATCCACATCTTCCAATAATGTCATGTTGTATTTAATCAAATTTTTATTTGAATTATATTTTTTACCATTTACATCAATTCTAAAATCATAAATATTTTAGAAATTAAAAAAAAAAAAAAAAAAAAATCGCACATCTTCCAATAGTATCATGTTTCAAACAAAGAATAAAATTACACACAATATTATTTAAAAACAAACCAATTAACTCTAATTTTTCTTTTCTTTTTCGAATTTAAATTATTAATATTATATTTAAACTAAAATAAACAAAAATATTAAATAAAAATATATTTCCCATAATATCAAACAGCGCTCATAATAATGAAACAACTTTTTTTTTTAATTTTAATTTTTTTTTTAAATATTCTTAATAATCAATTCCAAAAAAATGCAGCTTCTATTTCTCCCTCGTCATTTGTGAAAATTCCAAGTGGCAAAAATTTTGAAGCCCCTACATATTCAAGATGAGAGTATTGGCAAAGATTTTGAAGCTACGACATATGCTAAGACTATCGGCAAAGATGAGACATATGCCGGCTCCAAACTTCCCTTGTGTAAGTTCGTAAGGTCTGTAAACAAGAACAACAATTAACAATATAGTAAGGGTAATTAGTAGGGTAATTAGGTAGACTCATAAATAAATGCAAAAATCTTATTTTTAAACTCAAAAGGTGTATAAATATTTTGTGATAAATGAAAAATATGTATGAATATATTGTAATAAAAAAAAAATTGAAGAAACAACAGGCATTAAAGAATTTAAATTTTCATAGTGTTAAAATTGAAGAGTCATCTTCACAACTAATAATATGTTGACCAAATAAATACGGTTACACGGAATGTAGTTAGCCATAAGGTCTCACTCACTAAAGCACAAAAAAAAATGTTGCACATAATGCAAGGAACAACGAGCCATAAGGCCTCATTTAAGCACAAAAGAATGGTATAAGTATAGGGATAGGTTTATATGTTTTTTCCCAAGAAAAAATCGAACTTTCTATTAGGAGAAACAAAAAGTTACATCGTGTATGCCGTCGCATTCCATAAGTCCTTGTCCCCAGCATGAGAGCAAGGAAAAATACCAGCCATCCAGCACCTGTGGGTGAGAAGACAATAGTTGTGATACCATGAGCACTCAGAGACCAACTTAGACAAAATAAACTGCAAAAGTGGTAAATGAGCATAGCAGCCATAAGCAAGTCAAACAATACGGGCCTCCAAATAAGGAGAAACACTCGACAAATAGGACAATGGAACAACACCATCCATGACCAGGCCTCTCCAAAAGAGAGACCGTTCAGTACAATATAATAATAATAAGTTTAATCAGCAGTAAAGTCCAAAAATATACAATAATCGATAAGTTTGTAGTTTAAAACATGAGGCAAAATATATACATCATCTCCAAGAGATATAGCAGTGCTGGAGTAAATAAGGAGTAAGTAAAAGAAAAACTTTGTATATGAGGGAAGCTTGTCCATTAGTATGGTTTGGTGCCCGACACACCGACCACCATACCATCCTTTTCTTCTATCAACCACGTGCTTTGAACCTGTCTAAGACCGATCTTAGACGAATCGTCAGCATGCCGGTTTCGTTCCCTGTATATATGGCAAACAGAAATCCATGTAAAATGTGTTTTTAGTGATAGAATCTCATCAAGAATGGAAAGCAATAAATAATTTTGACATCTTTGCGAGTTTTTAAACCAATTTATGACATTCAATGAGTCCCCAAATATTTTTATTGAGGTGATATCCATGTGAAGAAGCCAACATAACAAGAGTTTTAAGGTTTGTAAGTCTGCAAAATTATTTGTCCCCGCACCAAGACCCACAGAGGTTGCATAAGAAATATTTGATTTTTTGTGAATGATCGTACCAGCCCCATATAGCCCCTGAGTAGCAGCTCGATCAAAATAGGCCCAAGGAATATCAGTAACAATGACTTCGTTCAGCACCCGCCTGAGATGAACTGTTGAAGAAGGGGAAGAGGAAGCCGTGTAAATGGCAACACTTTCACTTGCGACCAGAGCTAGGGAAGAAAGGGATTCTTTGAACACACATTTGTTCATTGAAAGCCAAATTCCCCAAGAGATAATCAGTGGAAGACACTTGCGTTCTGGTTCTTTACATTTCTCCCAGCAGGACTTCCACGCTTCGTTACAATTATTTCCCACCCAGAAAAGATCCACATCACAAAGTTTAAGGGTATATTCCCATACCTTCTTGGTGAAAGGGCATGAAATGAATAAGTGGTCAATAGATTCCTCTACCTTATTACAGAGACAGCACCACCCTGGACCAGTGAGAAATCATTTTTGTAGGGAATCCCATGTCGGCAATTTCCGACAGAGAATTTTCCAAAAGAAAAGCTTTGATTTTGCAGGGCATCCAAGCTCCCAAAGAGCCTTATACCACCATTATTTATTCCCGCCCTCCATGGAGGCCATAATATAAGCATATCCTTCCTTAGGGGAATATAACCCATATTTTGAATGAACCCAGACAAGACTATCAAGAGACTCTTTTAAGCGCACTTGGGTACTTTCCAACTCCTGTATGTAGACCTGCCATTCATCAACCCACTGAATTTCCAGTCCAATCTCCTCCGCCTTTTTCGATGCCTGAGCCCAAATGGTGGTCTGACCAGGTGCGTTGATATGAGCAAGAGTACTAATGCCTTTCTGGTGCAGGGAATCCCTATGACCCATTGAGAGAGAGTAATTTTCATTGCATCCAACCCAAGGGTCTAGACCAATTCTACATCATTCCCCATTACCAATATTTCAAGAAATTCCTTGACCCTGTAGTTCAAAAACAAGAATGGTAGCTTTCCATATGTTGGAAACTCTCTTAATTTCTTTAAATGGTGTTTCAATCCAATCGTCCAAAGGAGTAGGATCAATATATTTTATTCTTACCACAGAGGTCCATAAATTGTTTTCATAAAGAATCCTTCGGATAGATTTAGCAGCCAGTGTTGATGCGAAAGGTTTTATTTGCTTGATACCCCAACCCCCCCATTCCTTAGGTTTAGAAATCTTATCCCAAGCTACCCAAGGTAGATTTTTCTTGTCCTCCTTACCCGACCAAAGGAACTTCTTTTTTTTTTTTTTTCCAACTGGTTCACTGTCCTATGTGCCCGCACACACGTACTGGCTACATCCAGGGTCTTAATAAATCACAGTACATCCTCCCAGGGGGATCTACTGTCGGGCCTAACACTGAGGCCTAACCCCGCGGGTGTCAACGAGATTTGATCCTCGGACCTCCCAATCGGGGAGTACTTCAAGCGGGGACTCCACCGATTGAGCTAACCCTTGGGGCACCCGACCAAAGGAACTTGCTGCAGATGCATCTGATTTTATTAAGAATACCAATAGGAACCCATGCCAGACTGATCTAATAGACTAGAATGGAAAATAAAACAAATTTTATTAGGACTAATCTCCCCTCTCTAGAGAGCCACTTATGACTCCAAGAATTAATTCTTTTTTCAATTTTTGAACCAATCAATACCAATCCTGTTTTTGATACCCATCCGGCTTTAGAAAAAATCCTAAGTACTTTATGCATGTTCCCAACGGCGCCTGTAGGAAAGGAAGTAGACCATAAGTCCATAAGAGATCATCTTCGAGAATGCCCTCGTGGGCGAGGGAGGACTTTTGATTGTTGATAGTTAGGCTTGTTGCCTTCATGAAAAGATTCAACATTTCTTTTAAGGTTTTTACTTCGCGCCTATTACCGTTTTTGAATAATATATAGTCATCCACAAATAGGAGATGTGTGATAATAAGATTTGAAGCCACTTCGATGCCCCCAAGGGTCCCAGATCTTTTGGCCTGGTGAATGAGATGACTAAGTCCTTCGACTGCCAATAGGAAGAGTAAAGGAGACAAAGGACATCCTTGTCTCAACCCTCTTTGATTTGACAAGAATTGTGAGGCTACTCCATTAATAAGAACAACAAAAGAACTTTTAGTGATACATCTCATAACCCAATTAATAAAATCAATATGGAACCCAAGATGGGTCAAATAGAAGTCTAAGATAGAGCCAATTGATTCTGTCATATGCCTTAGAGAGGTCAATCTTGACTACCATACATCTTTTTTGGGATAATTTAATACTGTGGAGAGTCTCCTGTGCTACCCCAATGGCTTCATGAATTTTTCCACCATCCACGAAACCAAATTGTTCTTTTGAGATGGAGCTTGAGTGGAGAGGCTTTAATCGATTAGCAATCGTTTTAGAAATAACTTTATAGATACAATTACAAAGGGAGATAGGACGGAAATCATAGAAATAGGGTGGAGCATCACTTTTTGCAATGAGGGCCAAGAATGTAGATTTCATGATGTCATAGATGTGGCCTAGTGATCGAGATTCCTCCACCACATTTGTAATGGCATCCCCCATCAGGTCGAAAAAATGTTGAAAGAATTCCACAGTCCAACCATCAGGCCCAGGGTTTTTGTCAGCTTGCATAGCTTTTAAAATGTGTTCAATCTCCTTTTTTTACATAGGTGCCAAGAGTAAATTATTGCTTCCCTCATCAACATAGCAAGGAAATAGTGGCAACTTGAATGGCTTCCTTGATGTTTACCCCTTCTTGAGAAAAATAAAGGCTTTTGAAATGAATTCTCCCGATGGATGAAAGATTTTTGAATGTCTTCACCTTAACCCCTGTTTAGTTTTCCATTTCCCAAATGGTATGTATTTTTCCGCCCCTTAGCATAATTGTGAAAAAAATATGTCTTTTCATCTCCCGCTGCAAGCCAAATGGCCCGACTTCTTAAGCACCAGAGCTCTTCTCTATCATTGAGCATTTTCTTCCTTCTAGTTTCCAACTCTTTAATCTTATTCCATGCCTCCTCATCCACAAATCCCCTCTCCCCATCACTGTACAAGGATCCCAAGGACTCATTGATAATTTTAATTGATTCCATATCTTTTTGGGCATTTTCTTTTACCCAGAGAATGGTGGTTTTTTTAATATTTTTCATGTTATCAATGAAATCCTAGGCATGGGAATAACCCTCTTCTACTCGGGGGTAGCGTGATCAACCACTAATTGGTGGTAATCCACCTCCTTGAGCCAGCCAGTGTTAAACTTGAAAGGAGTAGGAGGCTTCTTGAAAGGACCCATTAGCTCCAAAAGAATAGGGGAATGGTCATATATCCCACCAAAACCAACCCATTTCCGAAATCCAATAGGATTGTTGGAAAAATCGTCGCTTAAAAGGAACATGTCCAATATTTTGGTGATGCGGGCCTCTCACATCATCCTTCCTTCCCACTAAGTGGGAATTAGTTTAGTAAGAGAGGGGTCGAAAAGGGATCTTCCAGCATCATTTTTAGGAAATAATCCACCAAAGGGTCAATCCAAGCACACAAGCCTCGGGCTTCAAAACAACCCAAGGAAAAATTTAAGTCGCCCCCCATAATCAAATTTGGGCCATTCATAAAGGATTTGCCCCTCAAATTATTCCAGAAAGAAACTCTCTCCACACAGGGACCATAAATGTTAAGCACCGCAAAATTGGAGCCCAATTCCATAGAGTAAGCCTCCACACCAATCAAAGATTCTGATGTCCAACGATTGATCAAATTTACCGAATTATTCTTTAGACTGGTCATGAGACCACCAGAGAAGCCCCTTACATCAGAAGAAACAAAGGTCCAATTTGGAAGAAACAGAGACAATATTTGAAAGATTTGTGCCCCAGTACCCAAGGTTTCCTGGAGCAGGATGAGGTCTGGATGGTGCAGATGAACAAGGTTTTTAAAGGCTATTTTTTTGGGCTCAGTAGCTAAATCCCTACAATTAAAGGAAAGCACAATCAATTGGTAACAAGGTCTAGGGAATTCGCCGCTCTAAGCGCCCCTTTGAGGGATAATTGTATGTTATCAACTATGTCAATAACAGCCTTGAGCTAGGCTTTAGAAAGGTCAGACTTCCTACCCCTGAGTTTTTTGACTTTCTCGATATTGGGTAATTTCCCCAGTCCCCCAAAAATTTCCTTCTCTAGTAGTTTTTTTTTCTCTAGGTCTCAAATTATAAGGGACAGTGTCAATGGATAGTTTAGGAATAGTGGTAATGATACTATCCATAGCCATAGATAAGTTACTAACACACAGAGGGGGGTGGATACAAGCCTGGAGAGACCAAGCTTAGTTGAATTAATAAACAAAAGATCAAAAGAGTTTAAAATAGGAGAGGAGGGGAAAGGGTATGTACTTGCTAAATCCAAGGCAGGATCAGCAGGGGGGGCAGTGATTTCTCCGCCACCATGTCCACCTCCTCCATCTGGGCCACTGCATATGTTTTTGTTATGTTTTTAGCCATCTGAAATTCAACCACAGGATCATGTTCAACCCCTTGACATCCATAGTCACGTGTTTCTTTGACTGAAACATAGTATCCTCCTACACCTTGGTGTTCACCTCTGTGAGATCCTCTGAGTCCGTGACCTCCTGTATGTATCTATCATTGTGGAAGGAGCCCCTTTTTTGCTTGCGACTCTTTTTAAATCCAAGAGGACAACCTCTGGCCAGGTGGCCAAATTTGTGGCATCTGTGACAGAGGAAAGGGACTTTTTCATAATCAATTACCTGCTCAAAAGCGTGTCCTTCTATGTTCAAAACAATTTTTCCAATCAGTCCTTCCTTGGGGCCAACTTGACCAGAATTCTCGCAGTGTTCTTGGATATTGATTCCAAGAAAGACATATCCACTTCTAGGAATGTCCCCAAGTTGTTCCCAATATTCCTTAAAACCTCCGTGATCCTAAAGTGAGGTGGAAGAGCCGGAAGATGAACCCAAACCAGATCTCATCCACCCTCTCCCTGTTAGCATCAAAAAGTGGAGTCCATCGTTTGAAGAGAATAGGAGCAATACCGAATCCTCGTTGATGAGCCAGGACCCATTCCAGTGTTGTTTCATTTTTTAAAGTCACCATAAACCGACCTTTAGATAGCGTAGTGACCTCAACATCCCTATCAGGGGCCACTGACCAACTAGTTTGAATCCATTCCATAATATAATTTGCAGAGAAGAATTTCCCTCTGTCCCTTCCCACCAAAATCAATTCAGAGGTTTCCATCACACTATCGAAATGTAGATCAACTTTGAAAATCAAGTTCGAGCATTCAGAGCTCTCCTTAATCATTTTTCCTTTCTTTCTTTTGTTACCCTTATATCCATCGAATTTCACAGAAAATAAAGGCAAATCCTTAAACAATAAAGGTTAAGTCCTCTATCAATGCACAATGTAAATATTTTTGCAATAAGGCCAAGCCTTCATCACTAGAAAATGTGGTTTGTTGAGCGATAAGGACAGGCTTGAACCTTTGTCTCTAAAATGTTGAATTCAAAGGTAAAAAAAGGTTTACTCCTAGGCATTGTCATTATATTATAAAGAGGTCTCTTTATCTTTAAAATGAATATAAACATGTAATAAATGAGTATGAGTGCAAAATATGTCACCAATAATCCATGAAGTGTAAACTAGTTTCTTTGAGTGGGTTTTAGTCACCATTGGGACATTATGAAATTCACAATTCATTGTAGTCTACTCAAATTATTATAAACTTTTTTCTTCTTGTCACTAACTTTATATTCACTTAGATCATCTTGAGCCATTCCCTTTGTGAGAAGGAAATACAAAGCCTCCCAAATCTACAGTGTTTGCATTTAATTGAATTCTAGCTAAAGCACTATCCACTTGGGTTTTTCTAGGTATATACATATGAGTTTTCTTGTATGTTAAATCGATATGGTCATATTAAACATATATGTAACTACAATTAGTGTAGCCTACTATTTTTTGTTGAAAAAAATTGTTGGATGATCTGCATTTAATAAATAATTGAAACATAAAACATAATGGGAAATGGGAATTCAAGAACAAAGAATACACCCAAAATACCATGTCTCTGATTACATTTCAAATACCATGGTTTACAAAATCTATGGGTGAATATCATGAGAAATATAATAAATTAAGGTATCGTGGATAAATATAATAAATTACAATACCATAAATAAATACAATGGTTTACAAAATCCATGATGAATACCATAGTTTACAAAATCCATAAGTAAATACCATGCATCACTCATGGTTTTAACAAACATTGATATAAAAATAATTAATAAATATGGAAATTATTTTCCACCTAGATCAATCAACCACTTAATTGATTGTTAATGGTTAGTTGATCTTTCGATTGATTGCCTTCAAAAGCTCCAAAAGTGTAATGAACCACCCTAACCTTAAGTTCTCACAAAGAATATAGGAAACCGTGTATTTTTCAAACTAACTAATTACTTTGCTAGAAATATGAATTGGGATATGGATTCATAAATATTATAAATATTGAAATTAAAAAAATTACCAAAAATTACATAGCTTAAACTTACAAGTTAACTTATATGTTAGAATTATTAACTACGGTCATTGACATTGACATTAATGTTATTGACAAACTATTCTTAATAATATGTATATTTGTTTAAAATGAAATAGAACTAATTTAAGAATTTTAATTATCAAAACATAGCATAATACTTCAGTTTTAATATTTATTAAATAACGACATTGAGGTGGAATCATTTTGTTACAAAATTAATAATGTTTAGTGAATTTTAGTATATTGTGCTTTATTTATTTATTTTTGATTAAATCAGTTTTTACTTTTTATCAAAGCAACGTACAACGATAGAATGTTTTACATTACAATATTAACAAAACTATATTATACAATAATTAGTTCATGTTAAGTATATTTATTTATTAATTAAATCATTTTATTAGTTAATATAATACAAGACAAAGTATAATTTCACATTTCATCTTTGCAAAAACAACACTTAACAATGCTTAATAAATATTATCATACTATCCTTTTTACTTCTTGATTAACCCTTTAGTTACTCTTTTTATAAGCACAGCAACATTAACTAATATTCTTAATGTTTTTAATTAAATCATATAGGCTAGATCCATAGGGAAATGGGAAAAAAATGCAAAGACATGTCTTACCTCCATGATGCATATTTTTCATCAAACAAGGTCAAAGAAAGTACCAATCATATACTGAAATCTTAAGAGAGAGACTCTAGTTTATGGCACTCCAATTGACTATTCAACTTAGTATACAATTTCTTGATTTTTTGTCTTTACTTTGGAATAGTTATCGTTCCCACATTTCTCGTAACTTAAAAAAACAAACATATCTTATAAATACAATGTTTACCATTAATTAAAAAAAATTAATTGAGAGAATTCTCGACTTCCCTTTGAGAGAATGGTGTATAACTTGACTTCATACCAATAGAATAGAATTAATGATCATAATAACCTAGCCCATCAAATAATTAAAAGGCCTCACTATTCTATCTTGCTAGCATGTTTCAAGGTGAAAGAGCCTTGTATCTAATAATTTCACTGACAACTGAAAATAAACCACGATAACACAAAAGTCAAGAAAAAGGCCTCCAATAATGATGCGATCTTGCCAATTTGTGTCTAATGTCGTTGTTCTTTGTTCTTAATTGTCAAACTTGCACAAGAGAGTAATGGTTCAACAAAGGCATACTAAATCATACCATGTCACCATCTAAAATTTAATCCTGAATATATTTGTTGTTGTATAATTAAAACCCCATCTAAAATTTAATCTTGAATATATTTGTTGTTGTATAATTAAAACCCCATCAATTAAAGCACCTAGGATTTAAATTATATATGCATATATTTTCAGAGCATCTTAAAAACATTAAACTGAAATATATTCTTATGTGCACTTTCAATTGCATAAAATCTTAATATGTTAGTCCTTGCGCCACAAAATCCTACCAAAAAGAGATAATATTGGCTACATGTACATCGTAAATAAAAATTGTCTAATTTTGTCTCCCACTTATGTGTCATCTTGCATAAAGAATCAAAATAGCTTTCACCACACAATGCTACCTTCATAAAAAAAATCTTTCACTACACAATGCTACCTTCATAATCTTTTGAGCCCATTACTTGTAGCTTCTCTATTTTTATGGTGCCCGCCTACATTCATCTGTTAATATCAACCTCAAAACGAATGGGCTTATCAATACAATGTTTTTCATTAATTAAGACAATTTAATTGAGATAATTATCGACTTCCCCTTGAGAGAATGGCTTATATTAACTTGGGAGTCCTTTTCTTTGAAGAGATAACTTGACTTCGTACCAATAGAATAGAATTAATGATCATAAAAACCTAGCCTATCAAAAAATTAAAATGCCTCACTATTCAATCATGTTAGCATGTTTCAAGGTGAAAGATCCTCGTATCTAATAATTTCACTGACAACTAGAAATAAAGGACGATAACACGAAAAACAAAAAAGGGCCTCCAATAATCACATAATCTTGCCAATTTGTGTCTAAAGATGTTGCTCTATGTTCTTAACTGTCAAATTTGCACAAGAGAGTAATGGCTAAATAATGGAATACTAAATCATGCCATGTCACCATCTAAACTTTAATCCTGGATATATTTGTTGTTGTATAACTAAAAGCCCATCAATTAAAGCAGCTAGGATTGAAATTATATATGTAAATATTTGCGGAGCATCTTAAAACCATTAAACTGAAATATACTCTTACTTGCACTTTTAAATGAATAAAACCTTAATATGTTAGCCCTTGCACCACAAAATCCTACCAAAAAGAGATAATCTTGGCTACATGTACATTGTAAAGAACAATTGTCTAATTTTGTCTCCCACCTATGTGTTATCCAGCACCAAGAATCAAAATATATTTCACCACACAATGCTACCTTAATAAAAATATCTTTCAAGCACAATGCTTCGTTCATAATGTTTTTATCCCATTACTTGTAGCTTGTCTATTTTGATGGCGCTGACCTACATCCATCCATTAATATCAACCTCAAAACTAAAGGGCTTATCAATGTTTACCATTAACTAAGGCAATTTAATTGAGAGAATTCTCGACTTCCCCTTGACAGAATGGTGTATATTAACTTGGGAGTCTTGTTCTTTGAAGAGAGAACTTGTCTTCATACCAATAGAATAGAATTAATGATCATAAAAACCTAGACTATCAAATAATTAAAATGCATCACTATTCAATCCTGCTAGCATGTTTCAAGGTGAAATATCCTCGTATCTAATAATTTCTCTGACAACTGAAATTAAAGCACAATAACATGAAAGAAAAAAAAGGCCCCCAATAATCGCATGATCTTGCCAATTTGTGTCTAATGTCGTTTTTCTTTGTTCTCAATTGTCAAATGTGCACAACACAGTAATGGCTTAGTAATGGCATACTTAATCATACCATGTCACCATATAAATTTTAATCCTGGATATATTTGTTGTTGTAAAATTAAAACCCATCAATTAAAGCTGATAGGATTGAAATTATATATGTAAATATTTGCATAGCATCTTAGAACCATTAAACTGAAACATACTCTTATGTGCACTTTCAATTGCATAAAAACTTAATCTGTTAGTCCTTGCACCACAAAATCCTACCAAAAAGAGATAATATTGGCTAGAGAACTCTTTGTTCTTTGCTCTTAATTGTTAAATTTGCACAAAAGAGTGATGGATCAATAATATAATACTAAATCATACCATGTCACCATCTAAAATTTAATCCTGGACCATTATTAATTTATTGTTTGATTGATCTAGTTCTAGGACCATAGCCCGTAACGTCCCTTATAGTTACAAAGACAAAGGCGGCTAGAGAGATAGCAGTTCGTTGCCCAATTCAAGATAGATATCTACATGAGTTTGCCTCCTACTAAGGCAAAGGGTTGCATCTAACGCATTAGACCATTCGGAACCCATTTCTAGGTCGAGATTGATACCCCAAACACACATATTAGTATTGGTTCTTATATTATGCTTGTACCGTCATCCGTCATGTATCGAGATAGGTGATATCTCCTAATTGTACATATAAATAGTATGTAGTGCTTATATGGAATTAGTCTATGGGTTCTTGGTTAAATGGTGATGAGGTAGGGTGTTATAGCACTCATCACAGGTTCAATTCTTTTTTTCGATCTGGGTGATGTATCTAGACATGTCGATGAAAATGGAGTAAAAAAAAGAGAAAAAAGTGAAAAATGAAAGAAACTACCAAGCTTACAAAAAAAAAAATACTAATATGGAATTAGTAGTCATAACTCTATAATAAGCAATGAATATGGGTAAAACAACAAAGTTCGCCATGTTGTACAAGCAAAGCAATATCTAATATTCACAATGATGATCACTAGGTGCTGTATTAAGAATAGGAAGACACCAGCACCTCGCTGAACAACCGAGCTTGGGAATGAAGATAGAAAATCATGCAACTGTTTCCCAACGAGCTTTCTTCTTGTCGGATTGCGAAAATTTTCAGAAACTTCACCACAATCCGAATTGAAAGAATTGGAAGCAACAACCGGGAATTTTATTTCTTCGAACGGAATTTCTGGCTCCGTCTACTGCGGCATCATTGACGAAACTTCAGTGGCCATCAAGAAAATACAACGCGACATCTGGCATGAAGTCAGAGTTCTCTAAAAGCTCCACCGCTTCAACCTATTTTGCTTATTAGGGTTGTGTCTCCCACACACATTCATACCTCGTCTTCGTGTGTACCGACAATGGATCTCTTGCCGAATACCTTCACAAAAATTCACCCTTTTTGACCCGGAGACGTAGAGTGGAGATCGATCTGATGTGGTAGACGGGCTCCATCATGTTGCTTTATCTTCCAATAAAATTTGGACATCTACTTATTTAGAAATTAATAATATCTATGGTAAAATTTAATACTAGCAATTGCACCATATGTTTTAAACGAAACACCTTAAAGATGTAGCATAGGAAAGAATAACATAAATGAAATGTGGAACAACTTATTTGTTATTAATTGCATGTAAGATGCAATTTTTCATAATGGATGAGGTGTTTTGGCCAAAGTACTAAAGACCTCTATATGAGGAAATCTACATGTTTATTTTTTCTGCATGAAGGATGCACTTGTTTTTATAATGGGGCTTGGCGCACTTCACCCTTCGAGGAAATGATTTTCTTTTATCACATTCCCAATGTTGAATTCCTTTGATACTACTCATGAAACTCTAACTCTTCTTTACAGCTAGAATTATTTAATGGCATAACAACTTATCACTATGAGAGGTTGTACCTCATAATAGGCTACTAAGAAGCTTAAGTATGGTATATCCATCTTCACCTGTCATTTGAACATAGAGCATAGAGTTATCTTAATTGTCATTTTTTATGGATAAGGGACATTTGGGCCTTTTAACCCTTGGGGATGCTTAATTAATCCAAATTAGTAAATTATCTACAGTCATATTGCCATATTTCCTCTTTGAATGACTCAGTCATAATAACAAGGATCATCAAGACCCAAAAGTAAGAAGAAAAAATCAACTCATAATCAGGGAATCTAGCAACTTATTTAAGGATCATAATTATTTAAGAATCATAATTCAAGACCTATGTGTCTTTTAAAGATCATTTTTTCCCCATCAAATAAAAAGCAACAATCAAATTTTGTAGTGAGAAGAATGGTCCATTTTCTGGTGATGGTACATTTTGGTTTTGAAAGGAATACATTTTGGTTTTGAAAGGAAATTATTTTGTTGATCTTTTAAATAATAGATTCCTTCCTAAGAAACCCTTTAGAAATACCTTTTTTTTCCACTGATTGAAATAGGTAAGTGTATTTTTTCTAGTGTTTTCTGAATCATTGAATTTAAGGGCGGAGGTAAATACATATCACCCAAAATGGTATCACCCAAGATAGAGATCGATTCTCAATATGGTTATTGTGAACACAATAATGGTACAGTGTTTTTCTCTCTATTCAATTGGTAATGGTGTACTTGAATTTTTTTGCATTTGGTTACTACACAAAAATACATTTGTATATACACATGTTTGATAATAAATCAAGATTTGACCACAAATTTTTCCGCTGGATTCCGGTCATAAAAGTTTAAATAACATAAATCAATATTTGACCTCAAATTTGAATCCAGAAAAGTTTAAATAACATAAATCAATATTTGACCTCAAATTTTTGCACTAGATTCATGCAAGAAAATCCAACAAAAACTCGTAGCATTAAAGACAATTCTTAAATTACAAAAAAATAATTAATATTTGAAATATGATATATTTTTTTATATTAATAAAATTAATTATAATAAAAAATCATTTAAAATAATAATTAAATAATGGTAATAAAATATATTTACTAATTAAAATTTTCAATGTATATATTTATTAATTAAAATTTTCAATGTATATATTTATTTTTTAATATTTAAAGTAATTTTTATAATAACAAATTTTATTTTATTTTTATTTTATTTTTATTTTATATTTATATTTATATTGAGTTTAAAAAATTAATTAATGAAGTTATTTAAATTATAATGGTTTCCATTTACATCAATCCAAAAATCATAGAAATTATAAAAAATCCACATTTCCAATAATGTCATATTTTACTTAGTCAAAATGTTGTTTGAATTATAATTTTTATCATTTACATCAACCAATAGCCATAAGGCTTCATCGAGCCACAGAAGAATAGTCCAAATATAGGGATAGGTTTATATGTTATTCGCAACACAATTCTCATTTATTTGTGGGAATATGGTGGAGTAAATAATAGAAATAATAAAGAAAAAGCAAGAAAGGATTGGAATGAAATTTGGTGGTATATCTCACAGAGATAAGTTTAGTTCCCTATTCCTCTACCTTCATTGCCACAAACACCACTGTATTAATATCTATATCAATCATGTACAATTCCCATGAACCTTGTAGGAGACAAATAGTTGTGCAAAGCAAGTTTCTTGGAATTGACATCTCATTCAGTTCAAACTAAGTTTCTCCATATCAATTTTAAAAAAAACATTGCAAAAGAAATAAAACACCACTTTAGCACAACATTTTAAATTTTATATCTATTTTTTTTTTATAAAGACTTTAATTAATTAACTGGTAGCTTCTCAACAATCTAGACTCCAATTTAATTATATTTAAACTAAGTGGAAAATACTAACTACTATACAGCACTTGCTATATAACACATTAATTATTAAATTGACTTTATATTAATTTTCTTTTCATCCAATTTTTTTGGGATAACTACACCATTTTCTAATCATGAAATACTTGAGGTATTGGTATGGTAAACTTGGCTTCACTATCTTTGACAATTCTTATCATCCTTTTACCAATGTTGTAAAAGGCATTCCACAAAGTAGAAACCTAAAATCTAGAACGTGCATTTCTCGGTGATGGAATCGACTCTTTGGGAAATAGGCTGGGAAATCTATCAACAGTTTTTTGGATTTGCACAGCTTTCCCTTTGTGGAGAAATCCTGAGGGGACTGGCTTGTCTGATTTCTTTTCTTTTTCCTTCTGGGCTTTTTCAGACAAGTTTGACACAAGTTGTCGGGTAGAAATAGACTGCTCTATAATACAATTTTCTACCTCATCAACCATCTGTAATGACTTTAAAGAAAAATATTTAACTACTGAACAATTGTACTGTACAAAATTCAATTCCTTATTTACATCATTCAAAGAAACTTGTATCTAATCCATCTGACTTTTTACAACAGAAGATTTGGCAACATTCTTTTCTAATCCTGTAATGGCAGTGTTAGTCTAGTCTATTTGTTCACTAACAGTCTGGACTCTTCTTTCAATTCCTACCAGGTTTTCCTTCTGTACAATAGGATATGCATTAGCTGAATTTTGTCCTTCTCCTAGGACAATCCCTTTAAAAGGAGGATAACTGGTGGATGTTTCCAGTTTACTACCATCTATTGCTGTCCATGAATGACCAGAAGAAGATGTAGATTCATTCATCAATACTACTTCAGATTCCTTAACCTTTTTCCATGAATAGAAAGAAATCCAAATTTTTCTTTCTTCCATATACTGTTTCCATTCTAAGGCTAAAGCTTTCTTCTGTTCTGGAGTATGGCTGACAGCAAATTCATCAGCTTCTAGGTGAGTAAACAGATCCCAATTTATCATCTGCTTCATCCATTGAGTAGGGATTCTGTGTTTCTCACAACCATCCATAAGTGTATAAAACTTCTGGATTTCTGGAACAGATGGTCTTTTGACATCTTCTGGCAGATCTTTGAATCTGCATTCTGGGATTAAAAAGTATTTTTGATTGTAATACCCTAAACCATGCTTGTCTTTAGGGGATTGCATATTCATAAATATCACAGTAAGTCTGGGATCTTCATCTTGCAGAGAGGGAACTAAATGCATCATAAGAACGTGGTCATCTTCATGAGGAAAAGGGATATCAGAACATTTCGGATTTGGACAAGGGGTGACAGATGTGGAAGGAGGAGCTTCACCCGTTCTTGGATTATGGTTCTGATGTCTAATGACCATTTCAGCAAGATGTTTAAGATTTACAGACTGATAGCATTGTGGGCATTCAACTTGCAATGAATTGAAATTAACTAACTGAGCAAATTCAAACAAATCTGTATGTTGACAGGAAGTATTTACAATACTGGAACATGCGGTATCTGATAAACTAGGAGGTATATACAGTGGAGACTTTTTACATTCTGCTTCAATCCTACGCCTGTCTATTGTAGATCTTCTTGGGAAAGACAAAGTGGCAGTAGATTGATTTTCTGTGATGTTAGCAGAAGTGATTTTCTGTATAGCGAGAGGCTTTGGATTTGGCACTACCCAGTGTTCAGGAAAAGATAGATCCGCCCATTTTATGGCTTGGTGTTCTACCTTTTGATTTTTAGGATCTGTCATGACTACTACACTGGTTTTAGACTCTTTGCTGGGGGCATGGAGGACTGCCGGAAATAAGGTACTGGTATGACGAAAGAAACCTCTGAACTGGATGGCGATATTGTTTATTTTTCTCCTCATATCAAATCCCGTGGTCTAGATTTGCAATTGTAAAATATCGGCCAACGTTTCATCAAATGCAACACAGAGAAGTTGGGGTAACATTCAAACCAGACTGGACCATTTGACAACGGTGCAACTATTCCTCCAATGAGGGAATCAGTGTATTTTTTATGTGTTAGATCTTTGACAGTTGCTAACACATATGACTCAACGCCTTGATGAACAAGGGCTTGGATTCCCACTCTGATGCATCCGAGATGCAAGAATTGTGTTCCCATCTTTCTAGCTTCTGCTTGTAGCTCCTTGGGATTTAATAATGGAATTAATTGTACACGGTCTGAATTTTCTTCTATTGAGCTTATGGATTCTTTAATTGTGATTCTTGTGGCAGCTTTTAAGTGCTAAACACCAAGATCATTATAGACTTGAGAGGCAGAGATCTTGGGTAGAACCCATTTGGCTTGATGCTCAGTTTCTTCATACAAATGTTCAGACTCATTTGTAACTCTACTACTACTAGATGCAAACATTTCCCTGAGAGGGTCTTGTTGAGCTTTATCTTGCTCTTCAAGTTCTCGGAAAGATACAGATTTTCTGAAAGGGTCCATTTTATAACTTCAGAAAATAAAGAGAGAATGATTATAAGAACTGACCTTTTCACGAACCAGTTGACAAACTACTGGCTCTCATACCAATTTTACTGCAGGGACCTCTCACACAGGTTTGCACTGCAAACTGCTCAACAGGAACCTCTCACACAGGTTTGCATTGCAAACTGCTCAACAGGCAGGCTGGCTCACTGATTGACTTCTTGCTTCTTTAAGAGACCCTATGCGAACCCATACACGAACCTACTATCACGTTCACACTTCTTTCGGCTCTCTCTGTGGCTTCCCTTGCCTTTTCTGGCCTACTCCGTGTCCCTCGGTGATTTCGCGAACCTCTGGGTAACTTTCGGCGATCAAAAAGAAGAAAATACTAACTCAATGGACATTCATAAAGCTCAGAGTTACAGTTCATATGATGCGGAGTGAAACTTTCTCTCTTTATTAAATCTCAAAATGATATTACAATCTGGTTACATACTTTATGGACTTAGATCTCTTTCCAGAGATTGACTGCAGTGGCATTTACCAGATTTGCTACTCAATAAATGAGCGAGCGATACTGGAGGCTATCTGGCCAGTTGCAGACTCTGTCTTAGAGTTCTATAATTCAAAACACACAGACAAACTTTACAAACTTAACTATGGATCTCGCCACTTCAGATTCTTGCCTATGCCGAGCACATAGACATGCAGGCTAGTCAGATCCCCTAAGGACTTGATTCTTAGCACCGTGATGCAAGCAGATCGTGAGACTTTGCGCAGATGCAGAGCAGGGAGCTTCGGCTCGACTCCAAACTCAAATGACTCTAGACTCTAAACTTTCCGAATGCGAATGCCAAACAATGCGCCTTATCCCTCCTTATATAGGAATGGAGGGGGGACAAACATTTGTTCGGCCCGTCGGATTATTGACACGTGGAGGAGAATCATGGCTTTTGGGTAACACCGAGGTGACATCCGCATCGAGATTCGTCCATCCGACACTAACATGTGAAGTGTGTGTACATTACACTGTGGATACCTTTAAGTACAAGGCCCACGAGGAAACAGACATTATTAAATACAGAGAGGAAGCTTTTTCGAACAGGTGAAAAGCCCTCGGGAAAAGACCTATCACTGTAGACCCATGACTGGGTATTAATACATCATGGATACTTTTGTTTTAGCGAAGCCCACTAGAACCGCTTGTACTGGTTTCAGGTTGATCAAGAATAGTAATTCCGGGAAACCGGAGCCTTGGATACAGATCATCATCCCATGCTTTGGTATAGATTCTTCTGACAATCATAGGTTTATTTAAAATAATCTGGTGTTTAACTTTGGTCAGAACCAACCATTTTAATTGTCTTTTCTTGTAACAATTCAATATAGGATTTACAAGTTTATGTTCTAGTTGGCTCAAATCACGGACTGTTTGGCACGGGCTGTGAAAACATTCTTCCCAACTACTTTCGAGACAATCATTGCATTGTCTTTGAAAATATGATTCATAATAAACTGGATCCATGCCATATGCGCTTAGTCCATAATCATACCACCAGTTTTCCGTCCATGGACATGCATAATGAGATTGATTTATCCAGGTAGGTCCAAATCAGAGCTTGGTGTGGTGTGTCTCACCCCGGCCATCTTTATTTAGCAGATCCCACCAAAGCTACTTGTATCCTGCAAAATTATACACAGTGTCAGGGAAAATCAGGTCAGGATTGTTACCTGGCCATGTCTAGTATCTTCCTCCGGTGTATTCTCCTGGCCACCGTGTGCGGTTGATAGTATAAGACTTATAATAGAATTTTGTTCTGTCACTGCCACCAGTACAAATGACTGACAGATCACAAAAATCTTGTGAAAGGGGTCTTTCTGCTTCATAGGAGGCTGCCATACTTGTGGAATATATCATATCATGTATCCACTTGTTTCCTTTAGGATAAACCCTCCTTTTAGGTACAAGATGCATAATATCAGTATGGCTTTGCAGATTTGCATCAAGTACTTTTGTATTACGGAGCTGCCATGTAGGCCTCCATTTCTCTTTGTACACAACCCATGATTCATCATCTGAAATAGACTGGAGTGTCTCTTTTTGTTGTGTATGATCCCATTCTGTGATAGTAACCATAACATGGTTATGATCTTCTTCTTCTTCCTGTTCTTGGTGCTGGATGAATTCTCTGCTGAGAAAATCTGGTAGAGAATTATCAATTCCCTTAATATGCTCAACCTTAAAATCAAAGTTAGCAAACAAAGCTTGCCATCTTGCAAATTTAGCATCTTCAGGGTTCTTTATAGTTTTATTCAAAACTTTGTCTAAGGCTTTTGCATCAGTCCTTAGCAAAAAGAATCTATTATCTAAATGAATAGAGAAATTACTGACACAATTCCAAGTAGCTTTCACTTCTTGCTCTATTGTGGAATAATTTTTCTCAGCTTTACTCCATGTTCCGGATGCATACTGCACAAATTTTTCTTCATTTTTCATGATCTTGTCAGTAGGTCTCTGTTTGAGTACACCTCCCCAACCTATATTGCTGGCATCTAATTCTACAATTTTGAAATATCCATCTTCTGCAACATGAAGAATGGGGAGCTTCCTTACCTTAGCCTTGATTTGTTTGACTGATTCGGTATGAGCTTTTTTCCAAGGCTTAGGACTATTTCTGAGTCTCTGGTTTAAGAGAGACCTGTCAATTTCACAATTTGGATAAAAATTGCTTACATAATTTAAACATCCCAAAAACCTTTGCAGTTGGGTTTTATCCAGAATGACGTCTGGAAACTTATCTGCAAATTCAATAGCATGATTCTGTAAAGAAATTAATCCATTTTCTATTGTGTGCCCCAAAAATTTGATCTTAGTCTTACACAATTCCATCTTATTTTTACTTAAGACTAAGCCATTTTTCTTTACTAATCTCATAAAAATCTTCTGATTTCTGAAGTGGTCTTGAAGATTTTTAGAGAATATCAAGAGCTCATCAATGTATGCTAGAAGCCATTCTGCATATGGTTTGAAAATAGAGTCCATTACCTTCTGGAACTTAGAGGGTGCATTTTTCAGTCCAAATGGCATCACATTCCATTCATAGTGGCCGCCAGGAATGCTGAATGCAGTTTTCCACTTGTCTTTTTCTGCTATAGCCACTTGCCAGAAACCAGACTTAAGATCAAACTTGGAAAATATCTTGGCTCCTGATATCCTTCCCAACAGATCTCCTTTGTGTGGGATAGGATAAGTATCATCTGCGAGAACATAATTAAGAGGCTTATAGTTAATAACTAACTTGGGGATTCCTCTTATCTGTTCGCTTCTCTTATTCACATAGAAGCCATATCAGTTCCAACGACAGCTTGACTCCCTGATCAGCTTTCTCTGCAATAGCTGATTTATTTCTTTCTCACTGAGCTCTCGATATTCTTTATTCATGGGGATTGCTCTGGATTTTCATGGTCTGCCCGTATATCCTTCTTTGTAGGGCAGTTCAATACTATGTTGTTTGCGATGCCAGAATGCATTTGGCTCTTCTGCACAGCATTGTTCTTCAAACTGTTTCTGTAATCCAACAATTTGTTTTTGAACTACTGCAGAACTCAACTGATCTTCAATTTTGATCAGGTTCTTGTGGTCTTTTAGTTCTGCAAGACGGTCTTCTGCTTTTTTGAGTTCCTGCATGGCTTGTACCATGGTTGATATTCTTGGCTTGGATATATAAGGCAAATCAATTCTTTTGCCCTTTTTATCAGAAGTGGGCATTGTAATAAAATACCCTGCCTTATTATCCTTGGTTCTCCATGAACCATGAGGCTCGACAGCTGCAAGGAAAACATTCCCCAAAATGCAATCAACAGGAATATCAGCCACAGCAAATTGTGCTTTTATACAATGAGAATCAAAACAAACCATGGCTTTAGGAACTTCATATTCTAGTGTTTTGTCCCCCAGTCCCACGATTTTTCTTTCTGCTTTAGCCCAAAACTTTGAGGGGACAACCTTCTTATCAAGGATGTTCACATCTGCACCTGAGTCAATTAATTCAGTTACATTATAGGTTTTTCCTTGCACCAAAATATTTACCTTGACATGATGATGCTGATACTGAATAGCAAGGACCTGCATTTCTCTGAATCCAAAAACTGGATCAGCTTTTCCTTCAGCAATTTCAACCTTTGGTTGTTCAGGAGCAGAATATGAAGGAGTTCCATGAATAGTATAATTTATATTTCTACCTGAAACAGGGTGAACTACTTCCTGTTTTCCTTTTTCTAATTCAGACACTTTCAGTTTTAAGGCAGAAATTTCACCTTTCAGCAAGTGTATCTCCTTACTCACCTCCCCCAAAGTGAGTGCACGAACTTTTCTTTGTTGTTGTTGACGGAGATAGCTTCTGGTGTTCATCTCATAAGAAGCATCTAAAAACAAGGGCTCCTTGGCTAGTTTAGAGGAGGAAGAACCAGAAGAGGACTGCATAAAAGCATCAAGCAGCTGATTCTTCATATCACCATCTTCCATGGCTCGAATATGAGAGCATATATTCATGTCATCTTCACTGCTTTGAGCCATAAGAACCTTGACTTTTTCGGAAAATTCTTCCGCAAGATGATCATCAGAAGAAAAACCAGACTTTGAAGAACAATTTGTACGTTTACAATTTTCAGAGTCAGAACATTCACAATAAGCATGGAATTCTTCAATATCAGACTCAGAAGAAGAATATTCAGAATTAGAAACAGAAGAAGAGTCTTCTTGGGCTTGTTGAATCATTAACCGAGGATAATCTTCTGTTTTATGGAAGCTAGAGCCACATTGTTCACATTTATCTTCAACTTTGACTTTCTGTTTGCCTTTGTTTTTTTGTTGGGGTTTTTGTCCTAATCCTTTCCTTGATTCTTTAGCAGCAGGACATAAGTTTGAAGTATGTCCTTGCTGTCCACAAATCCAACAAGTCATTTGTTGCATCCTTTTCAACTTAACATCTTTAGGATGAATATAATGTGGATCATAATAATGAGTTTTTGGGACATATCTATATGAGTGTCCCTTTTTAGCAGGCTTTCTATAGGACTTTCTAGGCTTTGGAATGCCAAATATTTTTCTGCTAAATCTCTGATAAGTGTAAGGCTGGCGACTTCTGGAAGTCTTTTTAGCCTTCTTCTTGGACTTGCGCCTTTTCACCAATGGATCATCAATTTTGATACCATACCTACTACAAAAAGATTTAGTACCAGGCAATCTATCAACTTATCAATAGATTTATTGATATTAGAACTGGTACAAAGAGTAATTAATACTCTGGTTATTATACTATACATCTGACCCCATAAATATGTTTCCAGTGGCAACTGGAAAGCTTCTTGCAACTTTAAGATGTCTACCAGCTTTGATGGCAATGCTGCAAGGTAGACTTGTTTCTATAGGATGTTATTAGGATCTTTTACCAGGAAGATTATTTGGATCCAATCTCGATGGAAATCTTCGTACTGGTTGATATTGCGACATTTCAGATTCATGAGAATCATTTTATTTTGATCTGAAATGTTGGGGTCATCTCCACAGAATGTTTGTTGGATTAGTGCTATGAGAGCACCAATCATATTAATCATGGCTGTTCCATCTTCATGAAATCTGACATCTCCATTTTTATCTTTCAACACCTCAGCTTCCATTTTCGTTATGAGAGCAAGAGAGGACTCTAGTTCCCACCACCTGGCTAGAGTTCCTGTGAAACATGGAATGAGGGATTTGCATGCCTCAACTTCAGATTTCCCATCTATGCACATTAACTTATACTCTGTGATCATCTGATCAATCACTTGTCTGATTTGGGCAGAGGATAAGTTATCTATGTTCCATTCTTTATAGCTTTGGGAATGGAAATTTTCTCTTGCAGGAATTTTTCCCGGGCCATTCAAGTCAGGAGGAGAGTACCTAGTATATTGGGCTTCAAGGGGCTCATATACAGGTAAGACATCATCTTCGGATTCTGACTCATGTAACAGAGAGGCAATAGTCACTTTATATTTCGGAGACTCTGGAACAGACTCTTTGGGAAATAGGCTGGGAAATCTATCAACAGTTTTCTGGATTTGCACAGCTTTCCCTTTGTGGAGAAATCCTGAGGGGACTGGATTTTCTGATTTCTTTTATTTTTCCTTCTGGGATTTTTCAGACAAGTTTGACACAAGTTGTCGGGTAGAAATAGACTACTCTATAATACAATTTTCTACCTCATCAACCTTCTGTAATGACTTTAAAGAAAAATCTTTAACTACTGAACAATTGTACTGTACAAAATTCAATGCCTTATTTACATCATTCAAAGAAACTTGTATCTGATCCTTCTGACTTTTGACAATAGAAGCTTTGGCAACATTCTTTTCTAATCCTGTAATGGCAGTGTTAGTCTAGTTTATTTGTTCACTAACAGTCTGGACTCTTCTTTCAATTCCTACCAGGTTTTCCTTCTGTACAATGGGATATGCATTAGCTGAATTTTGTCCTTCTCCTAGGACAATCCGTTTAAAAGGAGGAAAACTGGTGGATGTTTCCAGTTTACTACCATCTATTGCCGTCCCTGAATGACCAGAAGAAGATGTAGATTCATTCATCAATACTACTTCAGATTCCTTAACCTTTTTCCATGAATAGAAAGAAATCCAAATTTTTCTTTCTTCCATATACTATTTCCATTCTAAGGCTAAAGCTTTCTTCTGTTCTGGAGTATGGTTGACAGCAAATTCATCAGCTTCTGGGTGAGTAAACAGATAACAATTTATCATCTGCTTCATCCATTGAGTAGGGATTATGTGTTTCTCACAACCATCCATAAGTGTATAAAACTTCTGGATTTCTGGAATAGATGGTCTTTTGACATCTTCTGGCAGATCTTTGAATCTGCATTCTCGGATTAAAAAATATTTTTGATTGTAATACCCTAAACCATGCTTGTCTTTAGGGGATTGCATATTCATAAATATCTCAGTAAGTCTGGGATCTTCATTTTGCAGAGAGGGAACTAAATGCATCATAAGAACATGGTCATCTTCATGAGGAAAAGGGATAACAGAACATTTCGGATTTGGACAAGGGGTGACAGATGTGGAAGGAGGAGCTTTACCCGTTCTTGGATTATGGTTCTGATGTCTAATGACCATTTCAGCAAGATGTTTAAGATTTACAGACAGATAGCATTGTGGGCATTCAACTTGCAATGAATTGAAATTAACTAACTGAGAAAATTCAAACCAAGCTGTATGCTGACAGGAAGTATTTACAATACTGGAACATGCGGTATCTGATAAAATAGGAGGTGTATACAGTGGAGAATTTTTACATTCTTCTTAAATCCTACGCCTGTCTATTGTAGATCTTCTTGGTAAAGACAAAGTGGCAGTAGATTGATTTTCTGTGATTTTAGCAGAAGTGATTTTCTATATAGCGAGAGGCTTTGGATTTGGCACTACCCAGTGTTCAGGAAAAGATATATCCTCCCATTTTATGGCTTGGTGTTCTACCTTTTGATTTTTAGGATCTGTCATGACTACTACACTGGTTTTAGACTCTCTGCTGGGGGCATGGAGGACTGCCGGAAATAAGGTACTGGTATGACGAAAGCAACCTCTGAACTGGATGGTGATATTGTTTCTTTTTCTCCTCATATCAAATCTCGTGGTCTGGATTTGCAATTGTAAAATTTCGGCCAACGTTTCATCAAATGCATACACAGAGAAGTTGGGGTAACAGTTAAACCAGACTGGACCATTTGACAATGGTGCAACTATTCCTCCAATGAGGGAATCAGTGTATTTGTTATGTGTTAGATCTCTGACAGTTGCTAACACATATGACTCAACGCCTTGATGAACAAGGGCTTGGATTCCCACTCTGATGCATCCAAGATGCAAGAATTGTCTTCCCAGCTTTCTAGCTTCTGCTTCTAGCTCCTTGGGATTTAATAATGGAATTAACTGTATACGGTCTAAATTTTCTTCTATTGAGCTTATGGATTCTTTAATTGTGATTCTTGTGGCAGCTTTTAAGTGCCAAACACCAAGATCTCTTTATGGACTTAGATCTCTTTCTAGAGATTGATTGCAATGGCATTTACCAGATTTGCTACTCAATAAATGAGCGAGCGATACTGGAGGCTATCTGGCTAGTTGCAGACTCTGTCTCAGAGTTCTATAATTCAAAACACACAGACAAACTTTACAAACTTAACTATGGATCTCGCCACTTCAGATTCTTGCCTATGCCGAGCACATAGACACGCAGGCTAGTCAGATCCCCTAAGGACTTGAGTCTTAGCACCGTGATGCAAGTAGATCGCGAGACTTCACGCAGATGCAGAGCAGGGAGCTTCGGCTCGACTCTAAACTCAAATGACTCTAGACTCTAAACTTTCCAAATGCGAATGCCAAACAATGAGCCTTATCCCTCCTTATATAGGAATGGAGGGGGGACAAACATTTGTTCGGTCCGTCGGATTATTGACACGTGGAGGAGAATCATGGCTCTCGGGTAACACCGAAGTGACATCCGCACTGAGATTCGTCCATCCGACACTAACATGTGAAGTGTGTGTACATTACACTGTGGATACCTTTAAGTACAAGGCCCACGAGGAAACAAACATTATTAAATACAGAGAGGAAGCTTTTTTGAACAGGTGAAAAGACCTCGGGAAAAGACCTGTCACTATAGACCCGTGACTGGGTATTAATACATCATGGATACTTTTGTTTTAGCGGAGCCCACTAGAACTGCTTGTACTGGTTTCAGGCTGATCAAGAATAGTAATTCCGGGAAACCGGAGCCTTGGATACAGATCATCATCCCATGCTCTGGTATAGATTCTTCTAACAATCATAGGTTTATTTAAAATAATCTGGTATTTAACTTTGGTCAGAACCAACCATTGTAATTGTCTTTTCTTATAACAATTCAATATAGGATTTACAAGTTTATGTTGTAATTGGCTCAAATCACGGACTGTTTGGCACGGGCTGTGAAAACATTCTCCCCAACTGCTTTTGAGACAATCATTGCATTGTCTTTGAAAATATGATTCATAATAAACTGGATCCATGCCATATGCGCTTAGTCCATAATCATACCACCAGTTTTCCGTCCATGGACATGCATAATGAGATTGATCTATCTAGGTAGGTCCAAATCGGAGCTTGGTGTAGTGTGTCTCACCCCGACCATCTTTATTTAGCAGATCCCACCAAAGCTGCTTGTATCCTGCAAAATTATACACAGTGTCAGGGAAAATCAGGTTAGGATTGTTACCTGGCCATGTCTGGTATCTTCCTCCAGTGTATTCTCCTGGCCACCATGTGTGGTTGATAGTATAAGACTTATAATAGATTTTTGTTCTGTCACTGCCACCAGTACAAATGACTGACAGATCACAAAAATCTTGTGAAAGGGATCTTTCTGCTTCATAGGAGGCTGCCATACTTGTGGAATATATCATATCATGTATCCACTTGTTTCCTTTAGGATAAACCCTCCTTTCAGGTACAAGATGCATAATATCAGTATGGCTTTGCAGATTTGCATCAAGTACTTTTGTATTACGGAGCTGCCATGTAGGCCTCCATTTCTCTTTGTACACAGCCCATGATTCATCATCTGAAATAGACCGGAGTGTCTCTTTTTGTTGTGTATGATCCCATTCTGTGATAATAGCCATAACATGGTTATGATCTTATTCTTCTTCCTGTTCTTGGTGCTGGATGAATTCTCTGCTGAGAAAATCTGGTAGAGAATTATCAATTCCCTTAATATGCTCAACCTTAAAATCAAAGTTAGCAAACAAAGCTTGCCATCTTGCAAATTTAGCATCTTCAGGTTTCTTGATAGTTGTATTCAAAACTTTTTCTAAGGCTTTTGCATCAGTCCTTAGCAAAAAGAATCTATTAGCTAAATGAATAGAGAACTTACTGACACAATTCCATACAGCTTTCACTTCTTGCTCTATTGTGGAATAATTTTTCTCAGCTTTACTCCATGTTCCGGATGCATACTGCACAACTTTTTCTTCATTTTTCATGATCTCGTCAGTAGGTCTCTATTTGAGTACACCTCCCCAGCCTATATTGTTGGCATCTGATTCTACAATTTTGAAATATCCATCTTCTGCAACATGAAGAATGGGGAGCTTCCTTACCTTAGCCTTGATTTGTTTGACTGATTTGGTATGAGCTTTTGTCCAAGGCTTAGGATTCTTTCCGATTCTCTGGTTTAAGAGAGACCTGTCAATTGCACAATTTGGATAAAAATTTCTTACATAATTTAAACATCCCAAAAACCTTTGCAGTTGGGTTTTATCCAGAATGACGTCTGGAAAATTATCTGCAAATTCAATAGCATGATTCTGTAAAGCAATTAATCCATTTTCTATTGTGTGCCCAAAAAATTTGATCTTAGTCTTACACAATTCCATCTTCTTTTTACTTAAGACTAAGCCATTTTTCTTTACAAATCTCATAAAAATCTTTAGATGTCTGAAGTGGTCTTGAAGATTTTTAGAGAATATCAAGAGATCATCAATGTATGCTAGAAGCCATTCTGCATATGGTTTGAAAATAGAGTCCATTACCTTCTGGAACTTAGAGGGTGCATGTTTCAGTCTGAATGGCATCACATTCCATTCATAGTGGCCGCCAGGAATGCTGAATGCAGTTTTCCACTTGTCTTTTTCTGCTATAGCCACTTGCCAGAAACCAGACTTAAGATCAAACTTGGAAAATATCTTAGCTCCTGCTATCCTTCCCAACAGATCTCCTTTGTGTGGGATAGGATAAGTATCATCTGCAAGAACAGAATTAAGAGGCTTATAGTTAATAACTAACCTGGGGATTCCTCTTATCTGTTCGCTTCTCTTATTCACATAGAAGCCATAGCAGTTCCAAGGACTGCTTGACTCCCTGATCAGCTTTCTCTGCAATAGCTGATTTATTTCTTTCTCACAGAGCTCTCGATATTCTTTATTCATGGGGATTGCTCTGGATTTGCATGGTCTGCCCGTATATCCTTCTTTGTAGGGCATTCCAATACTATGTTGTTTGCGATGCCAGAATGCATTTGGATCTTCTGCACAGCATTGTTCTTCAAACTGTTTCTGTAATCCAGTAATTTGTTTTTGAACTACTGCAGAACTCAACTGATCTTCAATTCTGATCAGGTTCTTGTGGTCTTTTAGTTCTGCAAGACTGTCTTTTTCTTTTTTGAGTTCCTGCATGGCTTGTACCATGGTTGATATTCTTGGCTTGGATATATAAGGCAAATCAATTCTTTTGCCCTTTTTATCAGAAGTGGGCATTGTAATAAAATACCCTGCCTTATTATCCTTGGTTCTCAATGAACCATGAGGCTCGACAGTTGCAAGGAAAACATTCCCAAAAATGCAATCAACAGGAATATCAGCCACAGCAAATTGTGCTTTTATACATTGAGAATCAAAACAAACCATGGCTTTAGGAACTTCATATTCTAGTGTTTTGTCCCCCAGTCCCATGATTTTTATTTCTGCTTTAGCCCAAAACTTTGAGGGGACAACCTTCTTATCAAGGATGTTCACATCTGCACCTGAGTCAATTAATGTAGTTACATTATAGGTTTTTCCTTGCACCAAAATATTTACCTTGACATGATGATGCTGATACTGAATAGAAAGGACCTGCATTTCTCTGAATCCAAAAACTGGATCAGTTTTTCCTTCAGCAATTTCAACCTTTGGTTGTTCAGGAGCAGAATATGAAGGAGTTCCATGAATAGTATAATTTATATTTCTGCCTGAAACAGGGTGAACTACTTCCTGTTTGCCTTTTTCTAATTCAGACACTTTCAGTTTTAAGGCAGAAATTTCACCTTTCAGCATGTGTATCTCCTTACTCACCTCCCCCAAAGTGAGTGCACGAACATTGCTTTGTTGTTGTTGACAAAGATAGCTTCTGGTGTTCATATCATAAGAAGCATCTAAAAACAAGGGCTTCTTGGCTGGTTTAGAGGAGGAAGAACTAGCAGAGGACTGCATAAAAGCATCAAGCAGCCGATTCTTCAGATCACCATCTTCCATGGCTCGAATATGAGAGAAGATCTTCATGTCATCTTCACTGGTTTGAGCCATAAGAACCTTGAATTTTCCGGAAAATTATTCCGCAAGCTGATCATCAGAAGAAAAACCAGACTCTGAAGAACAAATTGTACATTTATAATTTTCAGAGTCAGAACATTCACAATAAGCATGGACTTCTTCAATATCAGACTCAGAAGAAGAATATTCAGAATTAGAAACAGAAGAAGAGTCTTCTTGGGCTTGTTGAATCATTAACCGAGGACAATCTTCTGTTTTATGGAAGCTAGAGCCACATTGTTCACATTTATCTTCAACTTTGAATTTCTGTTTGCCTTTGTATTTTTGTTGGTATTTTTGTCATAATCCTTTCCTTGATTCTTTAGCATCAGGACATAAGTTTGAAGTATGTCCTTGCTGTCCACAAATCCAGCAAGTCATTTGTTGCATCCTTTTCAACTTAACATCTTTAGGATGAATATCATGTGGCTCATAATAATGAGTTTTTGGGACATATCTATATGAGTGTCCCTTTTTAGCAGGCTTTCTATAGGACTTTCTAGGCTTTGGAATGCCAGAGATTTTTCTACTAAATCTCTGATAAGTGTAAGGCTGGCGACTTTTGGAAGTATTTTTACCCTTCTTCTTGGACTTGCGCCTTTTCACCAATGGATCATCAATTGTGATACCATACCTGTAAAATTGGTATCGGAGCCAGTAGTTTGTCAACTGGTTCGTGAAAAGGTCAGTTCTTATAATCATTCTCTCTTTATTTTCTGAAGTTATAAAGTGGACCCTTTCAGAAAATCTGTATATTTCCGAGAACTTGAAGAGCAAGATAAAGCTCAACAAGACCCTCTCAGGGAAATGTTTGCATCTAGTAGTAGTAGAGTTACAAATGAGTTTGAACATTTGTATGAAGAAACTGAGCCTCAAGCCAAATGGGTTCTGCCCAAGATCTCTGCCTCTCAAGTCTATAATGATCTTGGTGTTTGGCACTTAAAAGCTGCCACAAGAATCACAATTAAAGAATCCATAAGCTCAATAGAAGAAAATTCAGACCGTGTACAGTTAATTCCATTATTAAATCCCAAGGAGCTACAAGCAGAAGCTAGAAAGCCGGGAACACAATTCTTGCATCTCGGATGCATCAGAGTGGGAATCCAAGCCCCTGTTCATCAAGGTGTTGAATCATATGTGTTAGAAACTGTCAGAGATCTAACACATAACAAATACACTGATTCCCTCATTGGAGGAATAGTTGCACCGTTGTCAAATGGTCCAGTCTGGTTTGACTATTACCCCAACTTCTCTGTGTATGCATTTGATGAAACGTTGGCCGATATTTTACAATTGCAAATCTAGACCACGAGATTTGATATGAGGAGAAAAAGAAACAATATCGCCATCTAGTTCAGAGGTTGCTTTCGTCATACCAGTACCTTATTTTCGGCAGTCCTCCATGCCCCCAGCAGAGAGTCTAAAACCAGTGTAGTAGTCATGACAGATCCTAAAAATCAAAAGGTAGAACACCAAGCCATAAAATGGGAGGATCTATCTTTTCCTAAACACTGGGTAGTGCCAAATCCAAAGCCTCTCGCTATACAGAAAATCACTTCTACTAACATCACAGAAAATCAATCTACTGCCACTTTGTCTTTCCCAAGAAGATCTACAATAGACAGGCGTAGGATTGAAGCAGAATGTAAAAAGTCTCCACTGTATATACCTCCTAGTTTATCAAATACCGCATGTTCCAGTATTGTAAATACTTCCTGTCAGCATACAGATTTGTTTGAATTTTCTCAGTTAGTTAATTTCAATTCATTGCAAGTTGAATGCCCACAATGCTATCAGTCTGTAAATCTTAAACATCTTGCTGAAATGGTCATTAGACATCAAAACCATAATCCAAGAACGGGTGAAGCTCCTCCTTCCACATCTGTCACCCCTTGTCCAAATCCGAAATGTTCTGATATCCCTTTTCCTCATGAAGATGACCATGTTCTTATGATGCATTTAGTTCCCTCTCTGCAAGATGAAGATCCCAGACTTACTGAGATATTTATGAATATGAAATCCCCTAAAGACAAGCATGATTTAGGGTATTACAATCAAAAAGATTTTTTAATCCCAGAATGCAGATTCAAAGATCTGCCAGAAGATGTCATAAGACCATCTGTTCCAGAAATCCAGAATTTTTATACACTTATGGATGGTTGTGAGAAACACAGAATCCCTACTTAATGGATGAGGCAGATGATAAATTGGGATCTGTTTACTCACCCAGAAGCTGATGAATTTGTTGTCAGCCATACTCCAGAACAGAAGAAAGCTTTAGCCTTAGAATGGAAACAGTATATGGAAGAAAGAAAAATTTGGATTTCTTTCTATTCATGGAAAAAGGTTAAGGAATCTGAAGTAGTATTGATGAATGAATCTACATCTTCTTCTGGTCATTCATGGACAAGAATAGATGGTAGTAAACTGGAAACATCCACCAGTTATCCTCCTTTTAAAGGGATTGTCCTAGGAGAAGGAAAAAATTCAGCTAATGCATATCCCATTGTACAGAAGGAAAACCTGGTAGGAATTGAAAGAAGAATCCAGACTGTTAGTGAACAAATAAAGTGGACTAACACTACCATTACAGGATTAGAAAAGAATGTTGCCAAAGCTTCTGTTGTAAAAAGTTAGATGGATCAGATACAAGTTTCTTTGAATGATGTAAATAAGGCATTGAATTCTGTACAGTACAATTGTTCAGTAGTTAAAGATTTTTCTTTAAAGTCATTACAGAAGGTTGATGAGGTAGAAAATTGTATTATAGAGAAGTCTATTTCTACTTGAAAACTTGTGTCAAATTTTTCTGAAAAATCCCAGAAGGAAAAAGAAAAGAAATCAGACAAGCCAGTCCCCTCAGGATTTCTCCACAAAGGGAAAGCTGTGAAAATCCAGAAAACTGTTGATAGATTTCCCAGCCTATTTCCCAAAGAGTCTATTCCAGAGTCTACGAAATATAAAGTGACTATTGCCTCCTTGTTCCATGAGTCAGAATCCGAAGATCATGTCTTACCTGTATATGATCCCCTTGAAGCCCAATATACTAGGTACTCTCCTCCTTACTCGAATGGCCTGGGAAAAATTCCTGCAAGAGAAAATTTCCATTCCCAAAGCTATAAAGAATGGAACATAGATAACTTATCCTCTCCCCAAATCAGACAAGTGATTGATCAGATGATTACAGAGTATAAGTTAATGTGCATAGATGGGAAATCTGAAGTTGAGGCATGCAAATCCCTCATTCCATGTTTCACAGGAACTCTAGCAAGGTGGTGGGAACTAGAGTCCTCTCCTGCTCTCATAACGAAAATGGAAGCTGAGGTGTTGAAAGATAAAAATGGAGATGTCAGATTTCATGAAGATGGAATAGCCATGAATAATATGATTGGTGCTCTCACAGCACTAATCCAACAAACATTCTGTGGAGATGACCCCAACATTTCAGATCAAAATGAAATGATTCTCATGAATCTGAAATGTCGCAATATCAACCAGTACGAAGATTTCCATCGAGATTGGATCCAAATAATCTTCCTGGTAAAAGATCCTAATAACATCCTATAGAAACAAGTCTACCTTGCAGCATTGCCATCAAAGCTGGTAGACATCTTAAAGTTGCAAGAAGCTTTCTAGTTGCCACTGGAAACATATTTATGGGGTCATATGTATAGTATAATAACCAGAGTATTAATTACTCTTTGTACCAGTTCTAAGATCAATAAATCTATTGATAAGCTGAATAGATTTCCTGGTACTAAATCTTTTTATAGCAGGTATGGTATCACAATTGATGATCCATTGGTGAAAAGGCGCAAGTCCAAGAAGAAGGCTAAAAAGACTTCCAGAAGTCGCCAGCCTTACACTTATCAGAGATTTAGCAGAAAGATCTCTGGCATTCCAAAGCCTAGAAAGTCCTACAAAAATCCTGCTAAAAAGGGACACTCATATAGATATGTCCCAAAAACTCATTATTATGAGCCACATGATATTCATCCTAAAGGTGTTAAGTTGAAAAGGATGCAACAAATGACTTGCTGAATTTGTGGACAGCAAGGACATAATTAAAACTTATGTCCTGATGCTAAAGAATCAAGGAAAGGATTAGGACAAAAATCCCAACAAAAATACAAAGGCAAACAGAAAGTCAAAGTTGAAGATAAATGTGAACGATGTGGCTCTAGCTTCCATAAAACAGAAGATTGTCCTTGGTTAATGATTCAACAAGCCCAAGAAGACTCTTCGTCTATTTCTAATTCTAAATATTCTTCTTCTGAGTTTGATATTGAAGAAGTCCATGCTTATTGTGAATGTTCTAACTCTGAAAATTTTAAATGTACAAATTGTTCTTCAGAGTCTGGTTTTTCTTCTGATGATCAGCTTGCGGAAGAATTTTCCGGAAAAATCAAGGTTCTTATGGCTCAAACCAGTGAAGATGACATGAAGATCTTCTCTCATATTCGAGCCATGGAAGATGGTGATCTAAAGAATCGGCTGCTTGATGCTTTTATGCAGTCCTCTTCTGGTTCTTCCTCCTCTAAACCAGCCAAGAAGCCCTTGTTTTTAGATGCTTCTTATGAGATGAACACCAGAAGCTATCCCCATCAACAACAACAAAGAAAAGTTCGTGCACTCACTTTGGGGGAGGTGAGTAAGGAGATACACTTGCTGAAAGGTGAAATTTCTGCCTTAAAACTGAAAGTGTCTGAATTAGAAAAAGGCAAACAGGAAGTAGTTCACCCTGTTTCAGGAAGAAATATAAATTATACTATTCATGGAACTCCTTCATATTCTGCTCCTGAACAACCAAAGGTTGAAATTGCTGAAGGAAAAGCTGATCCAATTTTTGGATTCAGAGAAATGCAAGTCCTTGCTATTCAGTATCAGCATCATCATGTCAAGGTAAATATTTTGGTGCAAGGAAAAACCTATAATGTAACTTCATTAATTGACTCAGGTGCAGATGTGAACATCCTAGATAAGAAGGTTGTCCCCTCAAAGTTTTGGGCTAAAGCAGAAAGAAAAATCGTGGGACTGGGGGACAAAACACTAGAATATGAAGTTCCTAAAGCCATGGTTTGTTTTGATTCTCATTGTATAAAAGCACAATTTGCTGTGGCTGATATTCCTGTTGATTGCATTTTGGGGAATGTTTTCCTTGCAGTTGTCGAGCCTCATGGTTCATGGAGAACCAAGGATAATAAGGCAGGGTATTTTATTACAATGCCCACTTCTGATAAAAAGGGCAAAAGAATTGATTTGCGTTATATATCCAAGCTAAGAATATCAACCATGGTTATATCCATGTAGGAACTCAAAAAATCAGAAGACAGTCTTGCAGAACTAAAAGACCACAAGAACCTGATCAGAATTGAAGATCAGTTGAGTTCTGCAGTAGTTCAAAAACAAATTGCTGGATTACAGAAACAGTTTGAAGAACAATGTTGTGAAGAAGAGCCAAATGCATTCTGGCATCGCAAACAGCATAGTATTGAACTGCCCTACAAAGAAGGATATACGGGCAGACCATGCAAATCCAGAGAAATCCCCATGAATAAAGAATATCGAGAGCTCTGTGAGAAAGAAATAAATCAGCTATTGCAGAGAAAGCTGATCAGGGAGTCAAGCAGTCCTTGGAACTGCTATGGCTTCTATGTGAATAAGAGAAGCGAACAGATAAGAGGAATCTCCAAGTTAGTTATTAACTATAAGCCTCTTAATTATATTCTTGCATATGATACTTATCCTATCCCACACAAAGGAGATCTGTTGGGAAGGATAGCAGGAGCCAAGATATTTTCCAAGTTTGATCTTAAGTCTGGTTTCTGGCAAGTGGCTATAGCAGAAAAAGACAAGTGGAAAACTGCATTCAGCATTCCTGGCGGCCACTATGAATGGAATGTGATGCCATTCGGACTGAAACATGCACCCTCTAAGCTCCAGAAGGTAATGGACTCTATTTTCAAACCATATTTAGAATGGCTTCTAGCATACATTGATGATCTCTTGATATTCTCTAAAAATCTTCAAGACCACTTCAGACATCTGAAGATTTTTATGAGATTAGTAAAGAAAAATGGCTTAGTCTTAAATAAAAGAAGATGGAATTGTGTAAGACTAAGATCAAATTTTTAGGGCACACAATAGAAAATGGATTAATTGCTTTACAAAATCATGCTATTGAATTTGCAGATAAGTTTCCAGACGTCATTCTGGATAAAACCCAACTGCAAAGGTTTTTGGGATGTTTAAATTATGTAAGCAATTTTTATCCAAATTGTGCAATTGACAGGTCTCTCTTAAACCAGAGACTCAGAAAGAATCCTAAGCCTTGGAAAAAAGCTCATACTGAATCAGTCAAACAAATCAAGGCTAAGGTAAGGAAGCTCCCCATTCTTGATGTTGCAGAAGATGGATATTTCAAAATTGTAGAATCAGATGCCAGCAATATAGGTTGGGGAGGTGTACTCAAACAGAGACCTACTGACAAGAGCATGAAAAATGAAGAAAAATTTGTGCAGTATGCATCCGGAACATGGAGTAAAGCTGAGAAAAATTATTCCACAATAGAGCAAGAAGTGAAAGCTGCATGGAATTGTGTCAGTAAGTTCTCTATTCATTTAGCTAATAGATTCTTTTTGCTAAGGACTGATGCAAAAGCCTTAGACAAAGTTTTGAATAAAACTATCAAGAACCCTGAAGATGCTAAATTTGCAAGATGGCAAGCTTTGTTTGCTAACTTTGATTTTAAGGTTGAGCATATTAAGGGAATTGATAATTCTCTACCAGATTTTCTCAGCAGAGAATTCATCCAGCACCAAGAACATGAAGAAGAAGAAGATCATAACCATGTTATGGTTATTATCACAGAATGGGATCATACACAGCAAAAAGAGACACTCTGGTCTATTTCAAATGATGAATCATGGGTTGTGTACAAAGAGAAATGGAGGCCTACATGGCAGCTCCGTAATACAAAAGTACTTGATGCAAATCTGCAAAGCCATACTGATATTACGCATCTTGTACCTGAAAGGAGGGTTTATCCTAAAGGAAACAAGTGGATACATGATATCATATATTCCACAAGTATGGCAGCCTCCTATGAAGCAGAAAGATCCCTTTCACAAGATTTTTGTGATCTGTCAGTAATTTGTACTGGTGGTAGTGACAGAACAAAAATCTATTATAAGTCTTATACTATAAACCTCACACGGTGGCCAGGAGAATACACCGGAGGAAGATACCAGACATGGCTAGGTAACAATCCTGACCTGATTTTCCCTGACACTGTGTATAATTTTTCAGGATACAAGCAGCTTTGGTGGGATCTGCTAAATAAAGATGGCCGGGGTGAGACACACCACACCAAGCTCCGATTTGGACCCACCTGGATAAATCAATCTCATTATGCATGTCCATGGACGGAAAACTGGTGGTATGATTATGGACTAAGCGCATATGGCATGGATCCAGTTTATTATGAATCATATTTTCAAAGACAATGCAATGATTGTCTCGAAAGCAGTTGGGGAGAATGTTTTCACAGCCCGTGCCAAACAGTCTGTGATTTGAGCCAACTAGAACATAAACTTGTAAATCCTATATTGAATTGTTACAAGAAAAGACAATTATAATGGTTGGTTCTGACCAAAGTTAAACACCAGATTATTTTAAATAAACCTATGATTGTCAAAAGAATCTATACCAAAGCATGGGATGATGATCTGTATCCAAGGCTCCTGTTTCCCGGAATTACTATTCTTGATCAGCCTGAAACCAGTACAAGCGGTTCTAGTGGGCTCTGCTAAAACAAAAGTATCCATGATGTATTAATACCCAGTCACGGGTCTACAGTGACAGGTCTTTTCCCGAGGGCTTTTCACCTGTTCGAAAAAGCTTCCTCTCTGTATTTAATAATGTTTGTTTCCTCGTGGGCCTTGTACTTAAAGGTATCCATAGTGTAATGTACACACACTTCACATGTTAGTGTCAGATGGACGAATCTCGGTGTGGATGTCACTTCGGTGTTACCCGAAAGCCATGATTCTCCTCCACGTGTCAATAATCCGATGGACCGAACAAATGTTTGTCCCCCTCCATTCCTATATAAGGAGGGATAAGGCTCATTGTTTGGCATTCGCATTCGGAAAGTTTAGAGTCTAGAGTCATTTGAGTTTGGAGTCGAGCCGAAGCTCCCTGGTCTGCATCTGCGCGAAGTCTCGCGATCTGCTTGCATCACGGTGCTAAGACTCAAGTCCTTAGGGGATCTGACTAGCCTGTGTGTCTATCTGCTCGGCATAGACAAGAATCTGAAGTGGCGAGATCCATAGTTAAGTTTGTAAAGTTTGTCTATGTGTTTTGAATTATAGAACTCTGAGACAGAGTCTGCAACTGGCCAGATAGCCTCCAGTATCGCTCGCTCATTTATTGAGTAGCAAATCTGGTAAATGCCACTGCAATCAATCTCTGGAAAGAGATCTAAGTCCATAAATTCTGTAACCAGATTGTAATATCATTTTGAGATTTAATAAGGAGAGAAAGTTTCATTCCGCATCATATGAACTGTAACTCTGAGCTTTATGAATGTCCATTGAGTTAGTATTGTCTTCCTTTTTATCACCAAAAGTTCGCCAGAGGTTCGCGAAATCACCGAGGGACACGGAGTAGGCCAGAAAAGGCAAGGGAAGCCGCAGAGAGAGCCGAAAGAAGTGTGAACGTGATAGTAGGTTCGTGTATGGGTTCGCATAGGGTCTCTTAAAGAAGCAAGAAGTCACTCAGTGAGCCAGCCTACCTGTTGAGCAGTTTTCAGTGCAAACCTGTGTGAGATGTCTCTAATTTGGGCAGAGGATAAGTTATCTATGTTCCATTCTTTATAGCTTTGGGAATGGAAAGTTTCTCTTGCAGGAATTTTTCCCAGGCCATTCAAGTTAGGAGGAGAGTACCTAGTATATTGGGCTTCAAGGGGCTCATATACAGGTAAGACATGATCTTCGGATTCTGACTCATGGAACAGAGAGGCAATAGTCACTTTATATTTCGGAGACTCTGGAACAGACTCTTTGGGAAATAGGCTAGGAAATCTATCAACAATTTTTTGGATTTGCATAGCTTTCCCTTTGTGGAGAAATCCTGAGGGGACTAGCTTGTCTAATTTATTTTCTTTTTCCTTCTGGGATTTTTCAGAAAAGTTTGACACAAGTTGACGGGTAGAAATAGACTGCTCTATAATACAATTTTCTACCTCATCAACCTTCTGTAGTGACTTTAAATAAAAATCTTTAACTACTAAACAATTGTACTGTACAGAATTCAATGCCTTATTTACATCATTCAAAGAAACTTGTATCTGATCCATCTGAATTTTTACAACAGAAGCTTTGGCAACATTCTTTTCTAATCCTGTAATGGCAGTTAGTCTAGTTTATTTGTTCACTAACAGTCTAGACTCTTCTTTCAATTCCTACCAGGTTTTCCTTCTGTACAATGCGATATGCATTAGCTGAATTTTGTCCTTCTCCTAGGACAATCCCTTTAAAAGGAGGATAACTGGTGGATGTTTCCAATTTACTGCCATCTATTGTTGTCCATGAATGACCAGAAGAAGATGTAGATTCATTCATCAATACTACTTCAGATTCCTTAACCTTTTTCCATGAATAAAAAGAAATCCAAATTTTTCTTTCTTCCATATACTATTTCCATTCTCAGGCTAAAGCTTTCTTCTGTTCTGGAGTATGGCTGACAGCAAATTCATCAGCTTCTGGGTGAGTAAACAGATCCCAATTTATCATCTGCTTCATCCATTGAGTTGGGATTATGTGTTTCTCACAACCATCCATAAGTGTATAAAACTTTTGGATTTCTGGAACAGATGGTCTTTTGACATCTTCTGGAAGATCTTTGAATCTGCATTCTGGGATTAAAAAATATTTTTGATTGTAATACCCTAAACCATGCTTGTCTTTAGGGGATTGCATATTCATAAATATCTCAGTAAGTCTAGGATCTTCATCTTGCAGAGAGGGAACTAAATGCATCATAAGAACATGGTCATCTTCATGAGGAAAAGGGATATCAGAACATTTTGGATTTGGACAAGGGGTGAGAGATGTGGAAGGAGGAGCTTCACCCGTTCTTGGATTATGGTTCTGATGTCTAATGACCATTTCAGCAAGATGTTTAAGATTTACAGACTGATAGCATTGTGGGCATTCAACTTGCAATGAATTGAAATTAACTAACTGAGCAAATTCAAACAAAGCTGTATGCTGACAGGAAGTATTTACAATACTAGAACATGCGGTATCTGATAAACTAGGAGGTATATATAGTGGAGACTTTCTACATTCTGCTTCAATCCTACGCCTATCTATTGTAGATCTTCTTGGGAAAGACAAAGTGGCAGTAGATTGATTTTCTGTGATGTTAGCAGAAGTGATTTTTTGTATAGCGAGAGGCTTTGGATTTGGCACTACCCAGTGTTCAGGAAAAGATAGATCCTCCCATTTTATGGCTTGGTGTTCTACCTTTTGATTTTTAGGATCTGTCATGACTACTACACTGGTTTTAGACTCTCTACTGGGGGCATGGAGGACTGCCGGAAATAAGGTACTGGTATGACGAAAGCAACCTCCAATTTTACTGCAGGGACCTCTCACACAGGTTTGCACTGCAAATTGCTCAACAGGCAGGCTGGCTCACTGAGTGACTTCTTGCTTCTTTAAGAGACCCTATGCGAACCCATACACGAACCTACTATCACGTTCACACTTCTTTCGGCTCTCTCTGCGGATTCCCTTTCCTTTTCTGGCCTACTCCGTGTCCCTCGGTGATTTCGCGAACCTCTGGAGAACTTTCGGCAATAAAAAAGAAGACAATACTAACTCAATGGACATTCATAAAGCTCAGAGTTACAGTTCATATGATGCGGAATGAAAATTTCTGTCTTTATTAAATCTCAAAATGATATTACAATCTGGTTACAGACTTTATGGACTTAGATCTCTTTCCAGAGATTGACTGCAGTGGCATTTACCAGATTTGCTACTCAATAAATGAGCGAGCGATACTGGAGGCTATCTGGCCAGATGCAGACTCTGTCTCAGAGTTCTATAATTCAAAACACACAGACAAACTTTACAAACTTAGCTATGGATCTCGCCACTTCAGATTCTTGCCTATGTCGAACACATAGACACGCAGGCTAGTCAGATCCCCTAAGGACTTGAGTCTTAGCACCGTGATGCAAGCAGATCGCGAGACTTCGCGCAGATGCAGAGCAGGGAGCTTCAGCTCGACTCCAAACTCAAATCACTCTAGACTCTAAACTTTCAAAATGCGAATGCCAAACAATGAACCTTATCCCTCCTTATATAGGAATGGAGAGGGGACAAACATTTGTTCGGTCCGTCGGATTATTGACACGTGGAGGAGAATCATGGCTTTCGGATAACACCGAAGTGACATCCGCACCGAGATTCATCCATCCGACACTAACATGTGAAGTGTGTGTACATTACACTGTGGATACCTTTAAGTACAAGGCCCACGAGGAAACAGACATTATTAAATAAAGAGAGGAAGCTTTTTCGAACAGGTGAAAAGCCCTCGGGAAAAGACCTGTCACTGTAGACCCGTGACTGGGTATTAATACGTCATGGATACTTTTGTTTTAGCGGAGCCCACTAGAACTGCTTGTACTGGTTTCAGGCTGATCAAGAATAGTAATTCCGGGAAACTGGAGCCTTGGATACAGATCATCATCCCATGCTTTGGTATAGATTCTTCTGACAATCATAGGTTTATTTAAAATAATCTGGTGTTTAACTTTGGTCAGAACCAACCATTGTAATTGTCTTTTCTTGTAACAATACAATATAGGATTTACAAGTTTATGTTCTAGTTGGCTCAAATCACGGACTGTTTGGCATGGGCTGTGAAAACATTCTCCCCAACTGCTTTCGAGACAACCATTGCATTGTCTTTGAAAATATGATTCATAATAAACTGGATCCATGCCATATGTGCTTAGTCCATAATCATACCACCAGTTTTCTGTCCATGGACATGCATAATGAGATTGATTTATCCAGGTAGGTCCAAATCGTAGCTTGGTGTGGTGTGTCTCAACCCGGCCATCTTTATTTAGCAGATCCCACCAAAGCTGCTTGTATCCTGCAAAATTATACACAGTGTCAGGGAAAATCAGGTCAGGATTGTTACCTGGCCATGTCTGGTATCTTCCTCCGGTGTATTCTCCTGGCCACCGTGTGCGGTTGATAGTATAAGACTTATAATAGATTTTTGTTCTGTCACTGCCACCAGTACAAATGACTGACAGATCACAAAAATCTTGTGAAAGGGATCTTTCTGCTTCATAAGAGGCTTCCATACTTGTGGAATATATCATATCATGTATCCACTTGTTTCCTTTAGGAAAAACCATCCTTTCAGGTACAAAATGCATAATATCAGTATGGCTTTGCAGATTTGCATCAAGTACTTTTGTATTACGGAGCTGCCATGTAGGCCTCCATTTCTCTTTTTACACAGCCCATGATTCATCATCTGAAATAGACCGGAGTGTCTCTTTTTGCTGTGTATGATCCCATTCTGTGATAATAACCATAACATGGTTATGATCTTCTTCTTCTTCCTGTTCTTGGTGCTGGATGAATTCTCTGCTGAGAAAATCTGGTAGAGAATTATCAATTTCCTTAATATGCTCAACCTTAAAATCAAAGTTAGCAAACAAAGCTTGCCATCTTGCAAATTTAGGATCTTCAGGGTTCTTGATAGTTTTATTCAAAACTTTGTCTAAGGCTTTTGCATCGGTCCTTAGCAAAAAGAATCTATTAGCTAAATGAATAGAGAACTTACTAACACAATTCCATGCAGCTTTCACTTCTTAATCTATTGTGGAATAATTTTTCTCAGCTTTACTCCAGGTTCCGGATGCATACTGCACAACTTTTTCTTCATTTTTCATGCTCTTGTCAGTAGGTCTCTGTTTGAGTACACCTCCCCAACTTATATTGCTGGCATCTGATTCTACAATTTTGAAATATCCATCTTCTGCAACATGAAGAATGGGGAGCTTCCTTACCTTAGCCTTGATTTGTTTGACTGATTTGGTATGAGCTTTTGTCCAAGGCTTAGGATTATTTATGAGTATCTGGTTTAAGAGATACCTGTCAATTGCACAATTTGGATAAAAATTGTTTACATAATTTAAACATCCCAAAAACCTTTGCAGTTGGGTTTTATCCAGAATGACGTCTGGAAACTTATCTAAAAATTCAATAGCATGAATCTGTAAAGAAATTAATCCATTTTCTATTGTGTGCCCCAAAAATTTGATCTTAGTCTTACACAATTCCATCTTCTTTTTACTTAAGACTAAGCCATTTTTCTTTACTAATCTCATAAAAATCTTCAGATGTCTGAAGTGGTCTTGAAGATTTTTAGATAATATCAAGAGATCATCAATGTATGCTAGAAGCCATTCTGCATATGGTTTGAAAATAGAGTCCATTACCTTCTGGAACTTAGAGGGTGCATGTTTCAGTCCGAATGGCATCACATTCCATTCATAGTGGCCGCCAGGAATGTTGAATGCAGTTTTCCACTTGTCTTTTTCTGCTATAGCCACTTGCCAAAAACCAGACTTAAGATCAAACTTGGAAAATATCTTTGCTCCTGTTATCCTTCCCAACAGATCTCCTTTGTGTGGGATAGGATAAGTATCATCTGCAAGAACATAATTAAGAGGCTTATAGTTAATAACTAACCTGGGGATTCCTCTTATCTATTCGCTTCTCTTATTCACATAGAAGCCATAGCAGTTCCAAGGACTGCTTGACTCCCTGATCAGCTTTCTCTGCAATAGATGATTTATTTCTTTCTTACAGAGCTCTCAATATTCTTTATTCATGGGGATTGCTCTGGATTTGCATGGTCTGCCCGTATATCCTTCTTTGTAGGGCAGTTCAATACTATGTTGTTTGCGATGCCAGAATGCATTTGGCTCTTCTGCACAGCATTGTTCTTCAAACTGTTTATATAATCCAACAATTTGTTTTTGAACTACTGCAGAACTCAACTGATCTTCAATTCTGATCAGGTTCTTGTGGTCTTTTAGTTCTGCAAGACTGTCTTCTGCTTTTTTGAGTTCCTGCATGGCTTGTAACATGGTTGATATTCTTGGCTTGGATATATAAGGCAAATAAATTCTTTTGCCCTTTTTATCAGAAGTGGGCATTGTAATAAAATACCCTGCCTTATTATCCTTGGTTCTACATGAACCATGAGGCTCGACAGATGCAAGGAAAACATTCCCCAAAATGCAATCAACAAGAATATCAGCCACAACAAATTGTGTTTTTATAAAATGAGAATCAAAACAAACCATGGCTTTAGGAACTTCATATTCTAGTGTTTTGTCCCCCAGTCCCACGATTTTTCTTTCTGCTTTAGCCCAAAACTTTGAGGGGACAACCTTCTTATCAAGGATGTTCACATCTGCACCTGAGTCAATTAATGCAGTTACATTATAGGTTTTTCCTTGCACCAAAATATTTACCTTGACATGATGATGCTGATATTGAATAGCAAGGACCTGCATTTCTCTGAATCCAAAAACTGGATCAGCTTTTCCTTTAGCAATTTCAACCTTTGGTTGTTCAGGAGCAGAATATGAAGGAGTTCCATGAATTGTATAATTTATATTTCTTCCTGAAACAGGGTGAACTACTTCCTGTTTTCCTTTTTCTAATTCATACACTTTCAGTTTTAAGGCAGAAATTTCACCTTTCAGCAAGTGTATCTCCTTACTCACCTCCCCCAAAGTGAGTGCATGAACTTTGCTTTGTTGTTGTTGATGGAGATAGCTTCTTGTGTTCATCTCATAAGAAGCATCTAAAAACAAGGGCTTCTTGGCTGGTTTAGAGGAGGAAGAACCAAAAGAGGATTGCATAAAAGCATCAAGCAGCTGATTCTTCAGTTCACCATCTTCCATAGCTCGAATATGAGAGAAGATCTTCATGTCATCTTCACTGGTTTGAGCCATAAGAACCTTGAATTTTCCGGAAAATTCTTCCGCAAGCTGATCATCAGAAGAAAAACCAAACTCTGAAGAACAATTTTTACATTTACAATTTTCAGAGTCAGAACATTCACAATAAGCATGGAATTCTTCAATATCAGACTCAGAAGAAGAATATTCAGAATTAGAAACAGAAGAAGAGTCTTCTTGGGCTTGTTGAATCATTAACCGAGGACAATCTTCTGTTTTATGGAAGCTAGAGCCACATCGTTCACATTTATCTTCAACTTTGACTTTATGTTTTCCTTTGTATTTTTGTTGGGATTTTTGTCCTAATCCTTTCCTTGATTCTTTAGCATCAGGACATAAGTTTGAAGTATTTCCTTGCTGTCCACAAATCCAGCAAGTTATTTGTTGCATCCTTTTCAACTTAACATCTTTAGGATGAATATCATGTGGCTCATAATAATGAGTTTTTGGGACATATCTATATGAGTGTCCCTTTTTAGCAGGCTTTCTGTAGGACTTTCTAGGCTTTGGAATGCCAGAGATTTTTCTGCTAAATCTCTTATAAGTGTAAGGCTGGTGACTTCTGGAAGTCTTTTTAGCCTTCTTCTTGGACTTGCGCCTTTTCACCAATGGATCATCAATTGTGATACCATACCTGCTACAAAAAGATTTAGTACCAGGCAATCTATTCAACTTATCAATAGATTTATTGATCTTAGAACTGGTACAAAGAGTAATTAATACTCTGGTTATTATACTATACATCTGACCCCATAAATATGTTTCTAGTGGCAACTGGAAAGCTTCTTGCAACTTTAATATGTCTACCAGCTTTGATAGCAATGCTGCAAGGTAGACTTGTTTCCATAGGATGTTATTAGGATATTTTACCAGGAAGATTATTTGGATCCAATCTCGATGGAAATCTTCGTACTGGTTGATATTGCGACATTTCAGATTCATGAGAATCATTTCATTTTGATCTGAAATGTTGGGGTCATCTCCACAGAATGTTTGTTGGATTAGTGCTGTGAGAGCACCAATCATATTATTCATGGTTGTTCCATCTTCATGAAATCTGACATCTCCATTTTCATCTTTCAACACCTCAGCTTCCATTTTCGTTATGAGAGCAGGAGAGGACTCTAGTTCCCACCACCTTGCTAGAGTTCCTGTGAAACATGGAATGAGGGATTTGCATGCCTCAACTTCAGATTTCCCATCTATGCACATTAACTTATACTCTGTGATCATCTGTTCAATCACTTGTTTGATTTGGGAAGAGGATAAGTTATCTATGTTCCATTATTTATAGCTTTGGCAATGGAAAGTTTCTCTTGCAGGATTTTTTCCCAGGCCATTCAAGTCAGGAGGAGAGTACCTAGTATATTGGGCTTCAAGGGGCTCATATACATGTAAGACATGATCTTCGGATTCTGACTCATGGAACAGAGAGGCAATAGTCACTTTATATTTCGAAGACTCTGGAACAGACTCTTTGGGAAATAGGCTGGGAAATCTATCAACAGTCTTCTGGATTTGCACAGCTTTCCCTTTGTGGAGAAATCCTGAGGGGACTGGCTTGTCTGATTTCTTTTCTTTTTCCTTTTGGGATTTTTCAGACAAGTTTGACACAAGTTGTCGGGTAGAAATAGACTGATCTATAATACAATTTTCTACCTCATCAACCTTCTGTAATGAATTTAAAGAAAAATATTTAAATACTGAACAATTGTACTGTACAGAATTCAATGCCTTATTTACATCATTCAAAGAAACTTGTATCTGATCCATCTGACTTTTTACAATAGAAGCTTTGGCAACATTCTTTTCTAATCCTGTAATGGCAGTGTTAGTCTAGTTTATTTGTTCACTAATAGTCTGGACTCTTCTTTCAATTCCTACCAGGTTTTCCTTCTGTACAATGGGATATGCATTAGCTGAAATTTGTCCTTCTCCTAGGACAATCCCTTTAAAAGGAGGATAATTGGTGGATGTTTCCAGTTTACTACCATCTATTGTTGTCCATGAATGACCAAAAGAAGATGTAGATTCATTCATCAATACTACTTCAGATTCCCTAACCTTTTTCCATGAATAGAAAGAAATCGAAATTTTTCTTTCTTCCATATACTGCTTCCATTCTAAGGCTAAAGCTTTCTTCTGTTCTGGAGTATGGCTGATAGCAAATTCATCAGCTTCTGGGTGAGTAAACAGATCCCAATTTATCATCTGCTTCATCCATTGAGTATGGATTCTGTGTTTCTCACAACCATCCATAAGTGTATAAAACTTCTGGATTTCTGGAACAGATGGTCTTTTGACATCTTCTGGCAGATCTTTGAATCTGCATTCTGGGATTAAAAAATCTTTTTTATTGTAATACCCTAAACCATGCTTGTCTTTAGGGGATTTCATATTCATAAATATCTCAGTAAGTCTGGGATCTTCATCTTGCAGAGAGGGAACTAAATGCATCATAAGAACATGGTCATCTTCATGAGGAAAAGGGATATCAAAATATTTCGGATTTGGACAAGGGGTGAAAGATGTGGAAGGAGGAGCTTCACCCATTCCTGGATTATGGTTTTGATGTCTAAGGACCATTTCAGCAAGATGTTTAAGATTTACAGAATGATAGCATTGTGGGCATTCAACTTGCAATGAATTGAAATTAACTAACTGAGTAAATTCAAACAAAGCTGTATGCTGACAGGAAGTATTTACAATACTAGAACATGCGGTATCTGATAAAATAGGAGGTATATACAGTGGAAACTTTTTACATTTTGCTTCAATCCTACGCCTGTCTATTGTATATCTTCTTGGGAAAGACAAAGTGGCAGTAGATTGATTTTCTGTGATGTTAGCATAAGTGATTTTCTGTATAGCGAGAGGCTTTGGATTTGGCACTACCCAGTGTTCAGGAAAAGATAGATCCTCCCATTTTATGGCTTGGTGTTCTACCTTTTGATTTTTAGGATCTGTCATGACTACTACACTAGTTTTAGACTCTCTGTTGGGCGCATGGAGGACTGCCGGAAATAAGGTACTGGTATGACGAAAGCAACCTCTGAACTGGATGGCGATATTGTTTCTTTTTCTCCTCATATCAAATCCCGTGGTCTAGATTTTCAATTGTAAAATATCGGCCAACGTTTCATCAAATGCATACACAGAGAAGTTGGGGTAACATTCAAACCAGAATGGACCATTTGAAAACGGTGCAACTATTCCTCCAATGAGGGAATCAGTGTATTTGTTATGTGTTAGATCTCTGACAGTTGCTAACACATATGACTCAATGCCTTGATGAACAAGGGCTTGGATTCCCACTCTGATGCATCCGAGATGCAAGAATTGTGTTCCCAGCTTTCTAGCTTCTGCTTGTAGCTCCTTGGGATTTAATAATGGAATTAACTGTACACGGTCTGAATTTTCTTCTATTGAGCTTATGGATTCTTTAATTGCGATTCTTGTGGCAGCTTTTAAGTGCCAAACACCAAGATGATTATAGACTTGAGAGGCAGAGATCTTGGGTAGAACCCATTTGGCTTGAGGCTCAGTTTCTTCATACAAATGTTCAGACTCATTTGTAATTCTACTACTAATAGATGCAAACATTTCCCTAAGAGGGTCTTGTTGAGCTTTATCTTGCTCTTCAAGTTCTCGGAAAGATACAGATTTTTTGAAAGGGTCCATTTTATAACTTTAGAAAATAAAGAGAGAATGATTATAAGAACTGACCTTTTCACGAACCAGTTGACAAACTACTGGATCTGATACCAATTTTACTGCAGGGACCTCTCACACAGGTGTACCTTTTTATATTATTTTATTGGCCAGTATTTTTGTAAAAAAGGTATTTGATATTTAAAAACCTTTTTTGGTCTAGCAGCCTTTTTCCCAGTCAAATCGAACAAAACCTAATTGCATTGTGCCTCAAGTTTTCAAATTATTTTTTTATAATTAAAATTGTTTATTATAACTTTTGAATATTTTATTAAATTTTTATTATATAAAATCTATTTTTAGATAAATAGATTCAGATCCTTTAAAAATATATAAATTTTAATTTATATAAATTTAACTATTTTTTTTATTAAAAAATATTTTACAATGCAAAAATATAATTAATTTAAGTTGTATGATATTTTTGGATTATTCACTCTTTGTTATTTTTAATAATATTTATCTTTCAAAATGGAAAAGGTACATGGTGATAATCTGAATAGATAGAACATGTTCGAAGTTGTCTAGGATGTATATATTAACAATGATGTAATATATTATATTTCTAATATGTTTCTGAACAAAAATAAAGTAAGATTTATAGAAAATATTATTTAATTAAATACAACATCATGTCTTATTGGTTCTCATGGATGATATGGTTGAACTCTATTAATTTCTTAGAAAGGTTAAAAATATGTAGGCATCCTGAATGATAGAAAATGGATGTTATTCATTGTTTGTTTAACCTTGTTCTAGGTCCTTTAAGATGACGATCATTCTTCCACCATATTTATAGTTGGTTTATTTGCAAGTTCCGCCCAGTATAAAGAAGCTACGCTCATTCAGTTTAGGTTGTCCTTAGTTAAAAGGGTAATCTTGTGTTCCTTGTTCCCCTAAGCCTTTTGGATTTCCCTAGTAAATTTTGTCTAGCTCAGGATTTTAGAAACTCTTGCTTTCCAATGTTATACTTCCGTATGTGCAACCAATAGATATATGGTTTCTTCTTCAAATTATAACACCTTCTATAGAAAATCATCATTAGCTTTCCGAAATCTATGGTGTTCTTCCATAAGGTTCCCTACTATATTTGTAGTCCCCCTGTTTTCTTTCTATTACTGCACTTGATGTTGGAGGGATGCCACCTCTTTTTTATCCTTTTACAACTCTCTTTCCTCTTTTTTGGCTTTATCTAATGAAGCATGGGAGATGGATAGTCCAATTACCACTAGATTAATGGTCCATCCCCTCTTAATATCTAGTATGACCTCTTATTAAATTTAGACCATGCCAATATCCACAATGATTTTCCTTTTTCTTTTTTGTTCTCCTATGATAGAATTTCTTTTAACTATTGTAAGTAATAGATTCAAAGTAAACAACATCATTCATAGGTTGTGGTATAGCTTTCTCTCACTAAGATAAAGTATTTTCTAGGCTACCTTGTGTATGAAGGTGTTCCATTATAGCCCCTTGCTTTCATTTTTTCTTTGGTCTTTTCTAGTCCCTTGTCCATTTGTACAAGTTTCCTTTTTGGTTGCAGAATAATCCTTAGTCTCTTTGAAATATATTTTCATTTTAGGTGATTCTTGAGAGTGTTGGATATTAGTAACCTCGTCATTAAGAATAGTTACGATGTATTGAGTTTTCTTGGTGGTAACTGACCCATCATCCTTAGTGGAGATAATTTCCTTAACTATAACTTCTCCTTCGTCTCCTTCAACATTTTTCTATTCTTCCTTCCCTGAAGCATTAGTAACTGTGGGGTGCTCATTTACAACGAGGATTATAGTTATTTTTGTCACTTCTTCTATAGTAAGGTCAATGGCATCTTTTAGCATGATAGGTGATGGGTGTCCAAATTGATATATCTTTAGTACCCATCCAACAACTTTTTTAGTACTTTTTTCCATTTTTGTACCACCACATCACATAGTTTTCCCATAAAGATGCATTTTTTATCAAGGTACAATTATCTTCCAATTATGTCCTTTTAATGTTCATTCTTATATATTTAGGAAGAAATTTTCCTTTTTATGCTAATCGGTGAAAATTCATAAGAATCACTTCAAGAATATTCATACAAATATCTTTGAAAAGGAAGTAAAGGAAATTTGTTGCAATACCCTTTGTGTTGCTGCAATACCTTTAGGTTGCAACAAAACCCCTATATTGTTTCAACCTCTAGTAACTCATTGTTGCAACATGACAAAATGGAAGTTCTACAAATCTATTGTTGCAACACAGCCATAGTGCATGTGCTGCAACTCCAACTATTGCAACACAACATAATTCATTGTTACAACACAATTGATGTAACATGATAGAGTGTGAATGTTGCAAATCCATTACTACAACACAACATAGTTTAGTGCCACAATACTGATGTTAGAACACATCCATATTCATATGTTGTAACACCTTATCGTTAAGGATAACTAATGAAACTCCTAGATAGTAAGTACAATGTGGCACCAATCAACCCCTAGCCATACAAATGGCATCCACAGATTTCTTAATAATAGATTGGTAATTTAATTTACCAACATAGGAAGTGACAAGAGGTATTTGGTTTCTTAGTAAGGAAATGTTGACGACGAAAAAATTATTGACCAAACTTCCACTTGTCACAATAACTAAATGAGTTATCATTTGTCATTTTTTCTATTTTTTTGTCAAATTGTTTTAACAAAGAAGGAATAGCTTGAGAATCTCAATATTCTCATGCCTATCCCTTCATACCTTGATTACTTGAAGGATAAACCATTGTATAAAAACACCCTTCTCTACTTGAGATGGGGGATGGAAATTGATTGTAATTTGTATTCTGAATTTCTAATAATACAAAGCTTGTGGTTCTATTCAATTTCCATTATGCTCGATGCATATGATGTGTTGATAATTTAGGCGCTTTACTATTTTCGTACGAGTACCTCACCTAAGGAGGTAGGGATCCCTCCTTACTCACGTATTGCTTGTAATTATATAGAGTAGCTTTAAGTTTATTTATATTTATGTTGGTTTAAAAATTACTTTGTTTAATAATGTTATTGCAACTCATTAATTTGATAAGTAAATGTACTATGTTCCTAGATATTATGCTTCACTTACTCTATTTTCCCATATTTAAAATGTTACATTTAATACATTTAGCTGGATTGGATTTTATATGTACAATTTTTCATCATTTCACCATTTCATATGCATCTTTATTGCAAGGATCGAGATCATCAAAAACCTTAAGCAAGTCACCACTTTATTTCCTGTGTGATTTAATTTTGTGTGTGTGCTTTATTTCTTCCCGTGTGGTTTGATCTACTTGTGGGGGTTACAACATTAAGCTTCCTAAGTCCACTAGGTGGAAGTTTACCATTTCCTTTCCAGCAAAAGTAGATTAGTTATTCTATTTGTGTTGGGAATTACAATGTTAAGCTTCCTAAGCCTACTATGTAGAAATGTGCCATTTCATTTCCTACAAAAGTAGAATAGTTATTCTACTTGTGTTGGGGGTTATAGAATTAAGTTTCCTAAGTCCACTCGGTAGAAGTGTGTTATTTCAATTCTGCAAGTGCGACCTTTAAATTCTTGCACGTGTGGTTTTATTTCTTGGGTGGATTACAAAAGAACATTAATATCTTTCTACGTAACCCTCTTTTAGAATATTACAACCTCATTACCAGTTAAAAAATTGTATTAGCATATACAATGTACGAAAGTTTGAAAGTTCCATATGAACACCAAATTGATAATTAAATGACAGTTTCTCAATTATCTACTAAGAAATTATAAGGTAATTCAAAAAATTGTCATTTTTGGCATTGTTGCTAAGGAACTATAAATTGTATATGATATTGTTTTGTTTATTGATTGGTTAGTAGATTTATTTTAGGTAATTGATGTGATATGTTTCATTCAAGTTTTTCTTTATAAAAAATTGTTTTATAAAGAATGATTTTTAAATTTTCCATAGTTAGGGACCAACAAGGTATATTTATTAGCTCCAGTAAAATCCCCACAATACTAACAATGTAGGAAAATATAAAGAGGAAAACGAGAACAATAAGTTGAATTATTTAACTCCTACAACAAGCTCCCTTACCAAGAAGAAACATGAATCCTCTATTGAGGGACTTGAAATTGTACAAGCCTCATCTTCTACACATACAAAAATATTTTTCCATGAAGGTCTGTTAAATGAGTAGTTCCACTCTGAAGAGTTAATTTTTCCTAACTCTCCCAATGTACCTTTAGAAGATGAGGAAATTTCTCAAGAAAATATGGCACATGATTTTGTCAAAGAAGAGACATCCTCTTTCGAATTCTCTATTTGAGAATCATATTAAGAGACCAAGATGAAGAACCATTAAGCCCTATATAAGCACCATGATCACCCTAAAACCCTTATTAAGCCCTATACATTAAGTGATTACATTTATATTGTTATTTTTATGTCGGCTAGAACCCCTCATGGTCCCATTTTATTATAATTGTACCCCTTGTCTCTTATATATATACGAAAGAGACCGTTTTAGGAGCATCAAATATTTTTTTGTACATTTTATTCTTTGTAAAAGAGGTTTCCCTCTTGAAGATAACTGTAATTATTGGTTTCTTATAAATTTTAAGGTGGAAGCCTAATCATAACATTTGGGAAGTTCCATAACATCAAGCTAAATATGGGGGAGTATTTGTTGGTTAGTCCCATGATTGGAATCCAAATGGGTGGTGTTAATATTGTACTAAGGGTCCAATGATTACCATCATTGGGAATATTGGCCCTTAATTTTCACGATCTTGTCATAACCATTTTCTTAGAAGGAAATGAAATTGAGCATAGAGGTATCCAAGGGAAACATAGTAAAGTGATAAGCTCTAAAAGCATGACAACATTTCTAAAAAATGGATACCGGGTGTAATTGCACAATTGTGTTCATTACATGTTCAAACATTTATATCCTCTGCTCCAATGGATCTCAAAAAAGTTATCAACAATCATTCTGAGGTATTTGTTGAAATTCCTAAGGGTATTCCACCTATCTGAGATCATGACCATGCTATTCATTTGTAACCTAGAAGAGAACCACATAATATTAGGCCTTGCAAGTATCCACATGCAAAAAAGAGTGAGATTGAGCATATGGTTCAAGAAATTTTAGAGGAATGCTTCATTCAACCTATCCAAAGAGATTTCCCTTCACCGGTGGTTCATGGCATATGTGTTCAAAGTACATATAGCTCAACAAAATGACATTCATAGATAAATTTCATATTATTGTTATTGATGTATTATTAAATGAATTGCATGAAGCAATTTTATTTTCTAAGTTGGATCTTTGTTTTGGATATCATCAAATCAAAATGGGGCAAGAATAATTTCCCAAAACAACCTTTAGAACACATGAAGTTCATTATATGTTTTTTGTTATGCCATTTCAACTTACAAATGCACCTTCAACATTTCAAATCACGATGAATTCTATTTTCAAACTCTTCCTTAGAAAATTTGTGTTAGTATTTTTTGATGGCATACTAATCTACAACAAATATTTGGAAGAACATGTATAACATGTTGACAAGGTCGTGACACTATTGGGAGGGAAACAACCATATGAAAAGCCTTTCAAGTTTGCCTTTGGGGTTCAAGAAGTGGAATATTTGGGTCATATTGTATCACATGAGGGTCTCAAGATGGATCATCCTAACCAAATCAAAGCTATGAGGGAATGGCCAATCCCAAATACCTTTAAGAAACTCAGAGGATTCTTAGGATTGACAAGATATTAGCATAATTTTTTCAACAATTATGTTTAAATAACATAACCTTTAACAAAATTATTGAAGGAAGCATTTTCTTGGACTAAATAAGCAACCACAAATTTTGAGAACTTAAAGAAGTTATGTTTACAACTCATGCGACACCTGCCTTCAAAAATTATTTGTTGTAGAGTGTGATGCCTCAACCCATCACGTTGATGTAGTTTTGATGTAAGAAGGAAGGCCCCTTTCTTTTGAAAGTATCGAAATTAAAGGAAAGAACTTACATAGACTCATATGTGAAAAAAAATGTTGGTCATACTATATGCAGTTAAGAAATGGCTTCAATACCTAATAGGAAGACACTTCAAAGTAAAAACAAATCATGATATCATGAATTACTTCTTGGAGAAAAGACTATCTTCATAAGAACAAAATAACGGGTCATAAATATGTTGAGTTATGACTTTGAAACTATCTACAAAAATGGAAAACATGCACTCTTAATCAAAGAGGAAGACACAAATGGTTTACTATGTGCTATTTCCATTCCATAATCTAAGTGGGCGGAAGAAGCAAGGATAGCATGGAAACAAGATGAAAAGATATGAAAAATCATTCAATAGCTATTGGAGTACCCCCATGCAATAGAAAAAATTATGTGGAAAAAATATTTTTTTATGGTATCAAAGATCACTTATACCTATGTAATAATTCTCAACTCAGATAGAAGGTCCTTTTGTAATTACATATTTCTCATATGGGAGGACATTCAAGGTTCTAGAAGATAGGAAATAGGATCAAGAGAGATTTTTTTGGAATGTATTAAAGAAAATGTGTGAAATTTTGTGGTGGAATGTGTGATATACCAATAAAATAAGGGAGATATTATTAAGACCTCGGGGCTCCTTCAACCATTAGCCATAACAAGCTAGTGTTGGAGAGAATTTTCAATGGATTTTATTACATGTTTACTTAAATCTGAAGGAAATAATTTCATATCGAAATGGTAGAAAAGATGAAAAAGTATGCCCATTTTTGTTCTCTTTCTCATCCTTTTAAATCAATAGTTGTGGTCGAAACATTCATGGAAAATTATCCAGTAGAAAGATTATTTTAAGTGAAAGAGATCCAATTTTCACGAGAAAATTTTGGACTGGATTATTTTCTTGTTTGGGTACTAATTTGGCTCACAAATCATCTTACCATCCTCAATTTGACGGGAAAATTAAGATTTTGAATACACATTTAGAATGAAATATATGTTACTTTGCATCTGATAAGCAAACACAATGGGTCAAATGGCTAGCCTTGGAAAAATGGTGGTACAACACATCCTTACATACTTCATAAAAAATGCCACCATTTATGGCACCTTGTGGATATCATCCTCCATATATCTCATCACCCTTGAAAGGGACTATAAAGGCTCAAGTCCTAGAGGACCACATACAACACCAATAAGAGGTTATCAAACTATTGAAATGCAACTTGGTTATGGCACAAAATAGGATGAAACAACAAGCCAACCAACATTGCAATGAAAGGGAAATTGAAGTGGGGGATTGAGTGTTTGTGAGGTACAACCATATAAACATATGCCCCTAAAGAAACAAAAGAAGGAATATAAATTAGCACCGGGGTATTACGTCTGGGGTGTGTACACCCAATATTCCATGTTTCTTTCTTAAAGAAGGTAATTAGTGGCAAGACCCCAATCCAAAATATTCTACTATAGATTAATGAAGTGAAAATAATACTCTAAAACTAGAAACAATTCTGGAAACAAGGACTCAACAAATGATAAATCTAGAAATCATTGAGTACCTCATCAAATGGAAGAATCTACTAGTGGAATAATTGGAATGGGAAGATGAGTTGTTCACACAAAAACACCCACAGATAGACAAGTATTGAGGACAACACTTATTTGAAGGGGAGGGGCATGTTAATCCATATATGAGCCCAATTTAACCCTAAATTCCCTTATTAAGCCTTATATATTGAGTGATTTATTTTTATTGTTATATTGTTATGTAAGATAGAAACCCTTATGGTCCCATTTTATTATAAGTGTACCTTTTGTATCCAATATATATACTAAGGATACCTGGTCTTAGGAGCATCAAATATTGCCTTGTACATTTTATTCACTGTAAAAGGAGTTTTACTCCTTTAAGAGAAGTGTAATTATTGGCTTCTTATCATTTTTAAGGTGCAAGGATTCTAGTAAGAACATTCTGCACTCAACCTTGCCTAACTTCCATGGCTTATCAAAAGAGGATCCTGCAACCTCCCTCTTTGAATTTCATGTTCTCTGTAAAATTTATGACTATGTGATGGATGCTCCAAAATTGAAATTCTTCCCTGATACACTAAAGAATGTTGCTCTATGATGGTTCTTGGGCCTTGGCAGAGACAACATCCACACTTGGGCACAAAATAAATATAAATCATAGAAAGTATAAATATTATTGTAAAGATAAGGAAAGGAGGGATGAAGTCTTTAGGATAACCCAACACAAAGAATAAAGTATTGAAGACTACATTAAAATATTCAAGTACAATTTACAAAGGGAAATACAGGGAGATTTGTCCCTGGAGACACTATGAGTCTTGCTACTACAAGGAATCCTAAATGATTTTTTTGAACTTCTAAACTTGATGGTTGGATGAGATGTCTCCTAATAATCTCATGATATTATCATGGATTTTTGTTAGAGATATTCAAGAGGTACTTCAGATATTAGTAGAGGAGGACCAAGAGACATATTAACAAAACTTGGCAAGACTATTGGTAATGGGATCACCAGAGCATATATTGGGAACATGTTAGAAGACTTTAAAATTGATATACTTAGTTCATTGAGTTCCTAGTTAGACACGTTACACATGAACAACTGAGAAGGTAGAAGCATAATTAATTTTAACAATATTTTGTCCGAAGTGTAGAGGAAAGCACCCATTGGGGAAATTCCAGATGGATAACATTGACGCTTGTGTAATTTGAAGTGAGGACCATGAAACAAGCAAGTGTCCATCTTTGCCCATATTAAAAGTTGTTTATCAGGAAGATGAAGAACCAGAGAACCTATGTTTTGTCTCTTATAAGTGACCATGGTAGCTAAAATCTTAAGGTACGATTCAAGTTCAATCAAAGTATTATAACTCATATTGGACTAACCCTTCAACGCATAATTCTTCCCTACCATGCTGCTTACTGCTAAGCTAATTTGGGTGCATAAATTAGGACATAATATTTGTACCAAAACGGGTGTTTGTAAACTTAGAATCACAAGAAAATATGTAAGGAAATATGCTAGATTGGCTATCACATTTTAATCCTAAGTATTAAAGTTAGATAATGGAATTCAAGATCTATAATTTAATTAAAGGACTAAACTGAGAAAGAAAAACTTAATCTAGTCACACATAAATCAAATGATTGTAAATGATTGAATCAAAAGAAATTCTCAATTGGTTTGTTTTAATGGATTGTTAATATACTGGGACATTTTCCACTAGTGTAAGTAAACAAACACTCTGGTATTTTTTTTCCAATCTGATAAACTCAACCTAACACTACTTAAAACAGTCAAGAATGCATTATGGCATTCTCCACTTGTGAGATAGAAAGTGTATGGAAACTCGGGTAGTCTTTTACTGAACTCATTAGTTGGTGTATACTTAAGCAATTGATGTAGGAAAGCAAGGAATGAATGGAAGAAATGAAGGAACTACAATAGGCTTGTTAATACAACACTAAGTGAGAAGATGTGAGAGAGTTAGGGCATTTTCGACCAAGAAAAGTAGTGGATGGCAGTCCTTGTCCTCTATGTTAACATATCAATTAGCTTGTCTTCATAACCAAAAACTATTTTGTGATAATTATGTTTCATAAACAATACTATAAACAATAAAATATAAACAACGATATATGACAAAATATGGGCAACAAGTTTATATGCAAATTATAAGCACAATAGCATAAAATGACAAGTATGAACACGATACTTTGGAAGAAAAAAAAATTCAAAATTATGAAGTATGAACATGAAAGAAACAAATATAAACAAGATATGAAGACATGTACAAAATGAGAAACATATGAAATGGAGTGTACATGCTCAGGTTATGGGGGTCCTCCATGCCTTAGCAAGCACACTCGTAGACTATCAATAATTGTGAATCAAAATATATGCATATATTATATGAAATAAAGTTGAACAAAAGCGTTAAATTTGAATTCTAAGCTCACCAATTATTTATTCAATCTCTTTAAATTACAAACTTACTTAACAAGCACCATTTGCTTGCTTTTATATGCAAAAAAGAAATAAAAACACAAAAATCCTACTTGTTGATTATTATGGGCTATCTTGGGACTATAAATATATCAAATCAACCTTATTCAAGGCTCATATTGTGGATAAAATCAAGAAAAAATAGATTTGAGTGAAAATACAAAATTGGTTTGTTAGACTAGGCGCATTGACTAAGCATCTCAGTGTTGATTCTAGTCAAGCAGATAAGTATTCATCCATCTTGAGATTCTAGTTAAAAAAAACCATGTCGTGGATTTCTCCCAGGTAGCTTGAATATATGAGAACAAATAATCAATTATGATATTTATTGTAGTTCTGTAATTTCGTTTTACAATGTAATATTTCATAGATTTCTAAAAATTAAAAATGACCAACAAAACACTTTGGAGAATGTATTTATTAGAAAAATATGACTAAATGGTATCAAAAGTAACTTGAAATGGCTTTCCTAAGGCTAAATGAAGTGATAAAACATTTTAAAAAAAATCAAGTCATAATAGGGGACTAGCACTTACCTGCTTAGCCATAGATGGCTCCTCCACCCAAATAGCCTTTGCAAGGGTGGAGGAAATCCCTCCTTCAAAGGCCCTCAACAAGCCTTATTGCAACCATCTATGTCACTTCTTCTTTCTCCACCAATGCAGCTATCCACATCAACTCCTCCTTGAATTTGGCTTCCTATGTAACCCAATCCTAACCCAAATAATGGTAAGGCAACTAAACCAACGCAAGTTGTTGGACTTGCTACTTACCCCACTTACTCCATGTATTCTCTAAATTTTCACGACATCCACTTCAAATAAGAGAATAATTTGAAAATAATAAAATCATTTTGTGCAAATTTAAGACTTTAATGAAAAATTTCTAAGTAAAGAACCAAAATCGGATCAATCTCCTAAAGCCTCAAGAACAAACACTTTATCTAGATTTTACTTTTTCTTTGTCCTTCCCAATTCCTTTTAAACCCATAAGAACCACACATATAAATTACATTAAAATCCAAGAAGGGGAAGCATTACAAGGCAACATGAAACTAAATAATGCACATGGAAATTTGTTCTTTACTATGACACCACTACCTTATCTAACCTATTGTGAGTACCATAATCGATGTTGCAATTACTCCCTTGTGATAAGCTAAGATAGTTAGGAGAGAAGAGAGGCTCAACTTGTACTAATACTAGCAATTTTCCCAAAAGGTGAAAAAATACACCGAAGGAATATGAGATTTGGGAAGATCGTCTCCCCAAGAATAGAGCCAAAATAAGCTCATAATTAAATTTTTGAATTCGAAATCAACTAAATAATTTCTATAAAAAAAATAATAACACAAATAATAAAAAATTCTATATATAAAATACAAATAACTAAAGAAATATAATTAAATTCAACATAACGATCACAAACAAATATTCATTTTTTACGAAAATTTTACATGCACACAAAATTTGTAATAAAAAACTCTAAATCTTACACTTGTTTTATTTTGAAAGTATAATTTACAATGATTTTATTGTCCCAACATGATGAATAAAAAATAATCTCACAATGTGATGAACAATAAATGATATGGAAATTAGACAAAAAATGACGTCATAATGTGAAAAACAAAAAATTCCATCACCCATGTGACAAAAAACAAATGACTTTGCAATGTGATGAACAATGAATGTTGTCACGATGTGATGAATAACAAACAAAATTGCAATGTTGTGACAAAAAAATGTGATGAAAAACAAATTTCATCACAATGTGATAAGCAAGTGCTGTGAGAATGTGATAACAACAAACAACATTGTAAAGTGAGTAACAACAAAAAAACATCACCATGTGACAAAATATAAACAATGTTGTAATATGGTGAACCACAAATGTCTTTGTAATTGGAAAAAAATGATGTCTCAATGTGATAAAAAAAATTGATATCATAATGCATTGATAAACAAATATTGATATCATAATACATAGAAAGTAAAGAATCTGATCTTAGTGACTATGGTTGGCTAATAAATGCAGTACAATGGATTTTTAAATCTAGGCAAGCCCTCACTTTTCTTATACATTTGCATTTGACGTGTATGGAGAAGCCATAGAGAGGGATAATTTGACAGCAACGGAAAAAGAGTTGGAATTAAAAATTTTCGAAGATCAACAACAACAGCTAGAGAAAACATTAAAAAGACTTTCCAAGATAATGGAGGGTCTTTTGATAACCAAAGCATTATGGCCAAGGGAAAGCATGTCTAAGTTGACTAGATTTTAGTCTGTTTCCTTCCTCTAGCACAGATGCAACAACCTCTGTGAGGTTTTAATCCTGGGTCACCTTACTAACGAGGCTCATCCTAGTAAGACTTGGGGAATCCATAAATCGTAAGCTATACATTATTAAATGCTCCTTTAGAGTCTTTATTATACCTCATGCCCATAATCCCATCCCATGTACCATATGGCCACCCATCGCCATGACATATATAACTCGTGATTTCTTGTCCATATCTATTACCTCACATCCCGAACCCCGGGCCTCTGCCCTCGGGAAATTGAATGGCGATGCCGGTGATGGGTTAGCATTCAATGAATTAAGCCTGCGTGGTGCCTTACTACAATTGATATTTCTAGAGATTGAATTGTGAATCCTTATTATGTGTGAATTCAGCCGCCATATCTTGTAACATTTAATTGCTGAATGATCCTGTTTGATTTGTATCCTCCTTCCTTTCAATTAAAACCATGGTTGTTGGCATTGAATGGGTGAATAAATTCTTCTTGTTTACTCCCTCAAATCGAGAAATTTTGGTTTATGAGTTCATCCCATAAGAAATTGCAGGACGTCTATGGTTTACAAGAATTTTATACCGGATTGTTGAGGTTAATATTACACCAGATTGTTGAGGTTAATAACCTGTAAGGTTCGGCACCCAAATTTTCTTGTTGCATTTGAAATACTTTTATTTTATTCAAAATTGTTTTAACCAAGCAAATTTTATTTGACTGGATAATATATTTATTTAGTTGAGCCGCTTACTTCCAGGAATATGAACATTATTTCTTCCAAGAATACGAACATTCTTTCATTCAGCCCATTTTTCAATATTTTAAGAATTCATCACATCTGTATAAGAATCCATTGAAAATTTACAATTAAATTACATTCTTGAGTCAATATTTAAGAATATGCAATGCATGATGCAAATGGTGGAAAAATATTATTTTATTATTTAAAATGGAGAAAATGGTCGAAATCTAGATGGCATGTTCTCAACTAAATTATTACAATACTGAATTCTTCCTTGTGGCATCTATGAGAGTTTCTTTTTTTTTGTTTTCCAATTAGATTGAGTATGGGTTAGAATGAGCATTAATTAGCTGTTTTTTGTTTTTTTTTGTTCTCATCAATCAACCAAAACCTGAAAACCCCCTTTGGTTATCTTTCAATACGTAAATTTGAAGTTTACAGTAATATTTGGTTTGGTTATAGTAAAATTGGTGACTTTGGACCATTCTATCAATACTTAAATTTGAAGTTTGCAGTAATATTTAGTTATAGTAAAATTGGTGACTTCGGACCATTTTGCAATACTTAAATTTGAAGTTTACAGTAATATTTGGTTATATTAAAATTGGGGCAGATTTCTAAATGAAATTTACTCTCTAAAACCCCTTCAGGATTTAGGAAATGGAATATGGTTACCTGATAACAACGTTGTTTGATTTTTTTCCAAATCAGGAAATGTGATATGGTTACGGGATAACTTTGTTTGATTTTTTTAATTCAATAACAATGGTGTTTGTTTGTTTGTTTGTTTTTTTTTTTTTTTTCCTGAAATTAGGAAATGTGATATGGTTATGGGATGAAGTTGTTTGATTTTTTGGGTTACGAGAGAAGTTGTTTGATTTTTTTTATTCAACCAGAAATTAGTTACAGGGCTTTAATGAAATTTGTAAAAAATCAAATATATATAATAATAATAATATAGAATATGCTATTGAGATAATGGGGGTTGCATTTAATTTTATAATTTTATTAAACAAAAAAATAAAATTGAGGTCAAAATTTCATAATTTTTGTTGTAGTAAAATTTATTTTGAGTAAATATAAAATTATAAGGTTTAATGTTTTGTATTTTCGTTATTATATGTTATAAATTAGAATTTTGTTTCTTGTGAGCAATGAGTAATTATAAATTAAGAATATAAATGTATATTTGGAAAAATATTTGTACAAGTTTAATATATGACTTTATCTCAAACTTAAAATTCTTGATAAAATGAAATTTCTGTGATTCATTATAATATAAAATTTGTAAGGAAATTAATTTTATATTGAGTAATATATAATATATGGTGTAGTTGGGTGAATGAATGAATACAAAAATTCTCACAAAATTTGCATTTCATTGGACGTTGGTCTTGTCATTGACTCTTGACTGAGTGTGTATTTTCAAGAATATTGGTTAAAAAACAAGCGTTACTCCTTCTCGTTTCCTCGTTCTTAAAGCGTGTGAAATATTAAAAGTTTAACTCCAACTAAATTGTAAAAAATATAGTTTAGCTACTAGCCCATTGATCCAAAAACACCAAAATAATACATTCAAATTAAAAATTCAACCTAAATTTACATGGCAAACACCTTTCTAAGAATACCATCTCTATTTTAATATATAAAATGTCAATGTCTTTTCACAAGATAATGGTATTTTGGGCCTATGCAATGTTTTTTTTTTCTTAGTAAGTTTAAATTCTATTACTGAAACATATGATACATTCAATCCATGGCCATCAGAGGCTTCATGAGTTCAGCAGAATAACAAAAATGGGCTGCCCACAAGGGGAAACCAGCCTGAGCAATGTATATGAGCTGCCTCGAAGGAGGAAACCAGCTATGACATAACAAAAGACTATGACTTCCCAGAACAACAAAATGACAGAAAAACTGAACAAAATTACTTGGAAAATGGCACCTGCACTAGAGACCATAATCTTCTGAGGGGGGTTCTTCTTCAATCTTGCACCAGTATCCATCATCGTCATCCGGAACAGGACATCCTCGAGCTGCTGCTGCGCCTGCCTCGCTGCTGCCATCCTACTTGCCTTTGTCCTGAGGAAGACTCGAGCTGCCATCGCCTGCCTTGAGAGAAACTTCTTTTTCCACGGTTTGAGTGGGTTGCACAAGGTCGGAGGGGTCCGGCTTGTGAATTGGACGCGCTAGAGAGGAGGGTTCAAGGACAACCTCTGAAATTTCCTTGAAGGTGACTGTAACAGTCGCTATGACCAGGGGCTGATTGGTTTGGCATTGGAAATGGAAATGGGTTGTAGACGGGCTGATAAGAGGGGAAGAGGCAGTGGGACGGGAGTGGGGAGGCGACGGAGAGGCAGAGACACCATGAATGGGGGAGGAAGGGAGTCTACGTCCACGCCCATGCCCACGCCCACTACGCGTAGAGAGATATCTTCCATGAAAACTATCAGAGGAGGACGACGGAGAGCTGATGGAGAGGGAGCGACGCCGGCCAGAGAGGGGGGGGCCTGGTGCTGCCCCGACGACATCTTAGACGATGCCTAAGCCTGGGCATCTTGTCACGAAGCCTGTGAGAGCGAGTAGAATTGGCAGCAGGCGACAGAGAGGGAGTCGAATTAGGCTGAGGCGGGGAGACGAATTGCAGAGGGCAGAACGGGCTGTGGGAGAAGTGAAAACCAGGAAGAAAATCCAGACAGCATCCCAAGTGAAAACACTTGCCAAGGGAGGTGCGTGAGCTGGGAAGCTCAGCCTCCGGAGGACACCCAGACCCAACAGGCGAGAGCCAATTCAGAATTGGAGGCTATCAAACGGAGTTAAGACAGAACCGAAGACCCTGACGCAGAGACGAAGAGCGAAAACAAAGAACCAGAGAGCATCATTATGCATTGCTTGCAACCTCGGCCTCCCCACCGGCATAAATGCCGCATAGGGTGACAGCCCGGGGAATTAAACTTCCTAGAGCTCCTTAACTGTAGCCTACGGGAGAACATGTGGCCTTGCCACGCGCCGTCCCGCAGGCTTATTGCTATCCCATCACTCGATTTAACCCGCATCCAGGGGGGCCTATGCAATGTTAGATTTATGACAGAATAATTTTTTGTTTTTAAAATATAGTTACATAAAAAAAATGGTACACATGAATAGTATTAAAATACTTGTTTATTTATGTTTTTTACATTGTCAAAATTATATAAATTAATTAAATTATAATTTGTTTTAAATGATTTTAATTATTTATAAAAAGATGTGATATATAAATTAGAATTATATATATTAAAAAACATATAACAAAATTTAAGGTTAACTTTTAGTTTATTATATAGATATATATTTTTAACTTTTAAATAAGGTATGTTGCAATATTATGAATCATATTATTTTATTTTATTATATATATTTTTATTTTATTTTATTATATACATCCATCAAGTATTTCTATATCAGATAAGTTTATCGAGAACAATGAAACAAAATCAAAGAGAATTCCAACATTCTTTTTTAGTTTGTCTAGTGTTGTTTCTACACAGGATTCAAGATTCCTTGTAACCATCTGTGGGGTTCATTTTTTTCTTTTTAAGTTTGATTGATCTCAAGAATTGACCTATTAATATTTAATTTCATATGTTTATTTATATATCAATATTTTTTTATTTTATGGTTGGAGTTGGGATTCATTTTTCTTACCAACTGGATTTCAGGTATTGGGTTCGTAATGTTTAAGTTATAATGTTTAAAATTTGTGTTTTTTTTTAATTTATAATTTTTTTAATGCAATAAATTAACAAGTAAATATTTTATATTAAATTGTTATTAAGTTGGTATTTGAATTTTATATAAATAGTTAAAAATGATTAAAAACATACTAGTTTTATATAAAATAGTTAAATGTTATTTAAAACATATAAGTTTTTGTATAAAATAATTAAATAAAAATTATAAAAGATTTTGGTTTTTATAATTATTATTTATATGAATTTTATATAAAATAGTTAAATGTTATTAAAAATATATATATAATGAATTTAATAATTATTATAAAAGATTTTGGTTTTTTATAAATATTATTTACATGAATTTTATATAAGATAGCTAAATGTTATTAAGAAAATATATGATGTAATCTAAAATAATTTTAATAAAGATTATTAGAGATCTTAGTTTTTTTAAATATTATTTACATTAAATTTGCATATTATGTTTAATCTAAGAATTTGTCTAATTCCTAAAATTCGATCAATAAAAAATATATTTTAATAAACCAATTTATAAAAAAATTTAAGGTAATAAATATAAATAAAATAGGAAATAATGCATTAATTAATTTACAATTATTAAGAGTTGGTCGGCCTTTTTCCTTTTTTCTTTTTCTTTTCCACCTTTATTTATTAACCTTGATCTTCTCTCTTCTTAGCAGGTTGTCCTGATGATGAGTCTAGATCTAGACTCGAAACGTAGACTAAAAATGACTACTGTGGATATTCTGAGTCCTACATCTGAAAAAATACACCACAGAAGCTTCCAATCTAGTATATAATAATAATTTTGCTAAATTCAATATTTTTTTTGAAAATTCATTTCCAATTTAAAGAGGAATTTTTCCTAGAAGTATATTGATCAGAGCTTAATTTTATCTTTTGTTAATAAGAAAATTGGGTATGCTTATTTATTGATTAGTATTTTTTTTAGCTACAAAATTAATGTTTATAAAAAATAAATGTTTAATTCGATTCTTTTATATTTTGGTTTTTTTAGGGGTATATTTTTTTGGTCAATTTTATTAAAATTTCAAAAAAAAACATTGGAATCATAAAATTAAGCTACACAGTTAATTAGCAAGGAGTAAGTGGCCCATATCCATGCATGCTTAGCTAGTTTCCATTTATTTTTTCCTAGTTTTATTATTATTTTTAATTTATTTTTTTCCACTAGGAATCGGGACCAGGACTAAATTATCTTAGAGAGCAAGTAATCTCTATTGCCCTTGCACCTTTTGGTGACCCTGGGCATGCATATGAACGCTCTCTTTTGATAATTTCCCATCTCCCTTTAGTCAAACATTTAGTTTAATAGGGAAAAATTGTAAGCGGCCCACTATCTGCAGATCATTTTGTTTTCGCAAGGAATAATCAAAACATAGTTTAAATAGGCGGACGTGTAAAGTATCACTGCATATCCACATCTTACAAACTTTTGTGATTGTTCACTTTCTCACACACATTTCCACATCATAATAAAAGTAAGCCACCTTAAAACTAAACATAAGGGAACTCATTAAATCTCCCCACAGGGGCCACAAGATAATCAATAGTTCAGGTTAGGACCATGGGGGTAGGCACCTAATAAGCCACCATGTTTAGTTTACATCTTGAAACATAGAAGTTGACTTTATAGGGAGCTTTAAACCCATCTATTCGCCCATGGAAAATAAAACCCGAGTGCCACAGAGACCCGACTTAGAGGGGGTTAAGCTTAGGCCTAGTGCGTGCGGTATTATTTGGGGCTACTTGAACCATTTAATGCTTAGTACTGGTAGTTGATTACCAAGAAGCTCAAGACTCGAATGCTCATATGGGACGATGGTACTTAGTGGCCAAATATAGGGCATCCTTTCTTATAGGTGATGGTGTAGGCAACACTAGATCCTCTTCCCATTACCTTGGTTGATTCTTTGGCTACTGGAAGGCATCACCAGTTCTTTTAGGACGTTAGCCCCAGTACCCCCCAGTACCCACCAGAAGATATCTTCACAAGGCCTAGTTACAATTGAGAGTGTGAGGATGTTTAGGTCTTTAGGATTTTGAGTATCACATGCAAAAACAACCATAACCATTTTTTGATTGATTGATCACATATAAATAATCTAAAGGGAAAATTAACCTTTTTTTTATGCTTTGTTTTATGTATGTGATCACCTTTTCTCTTTGATATATAATCTCTCTCGTCTCATAGAACTAAAAAATATTTCCAAAACCATACCTAGTCAACACCATAACAGACCCAACGGGACCTCGACGATCTAGACGTCTTTTTGACCTCTCCGCATTAGCGGGAGGATTTCCAGGTCTTTCATCATTTAGGCATCAAAGAGAGAACACTGCCACCCTTATCGGTTCATCCTTTGTCGGGGCATCTTTAGTAGGGAACCCCCAAGGGTCACCCAATGCCACACCAGTGGAAACCCCCCCAGGGTCACCGCACACCAATCCCACAGCCCCTAGGGTGCAGAGGAGCACTACCCATTCGTGGATCCAGTAGAACACACAGTCGGGTACATCACAGACTAACCCAATACCCAACCAGAACCTTGTTCTTTCACAATATAAAATGGCATTTGACACACAGTTACCTTTCTTAGCATATTTGAACTTAACCGATCTATCAAAGTTAACGAATGACCCCATTTCACACAACCCCACTTGGCCCCCCATGCCCATGAAGCTCCCTTTGGACATTCCAAAATTCGAAGGGAAGTAAGTGGAAGACCCCATAAATCATGTAATGACTTTCCACTTGTCGTGTTCATCGAATAATATTATTATTGATACTATTGGGCTAAGACTATTTCAACGCACCTTAACCGGACGAGCTGCGAAATGGTATATGGAGAAACCTTTTACTACACATGGAACCTTTAGTGCCCTCGCTACTGCATTCCTCACATATTTTCAATTACCCATCCACCATGATTCAGGAATGGAGTTAGTGACACATTTTAGACAGACACCAGTCATCCATATCTCGGACCATCTCCATGAATGGTGGCGACGTCGAAGTTTGTGTAAAGCCAAACTCGCCAATCGAGTTCTGCTGGACCTATTCCTGAAAACTCTCACTACAGAGATTTCGAAGGATGTGGAAACTCAAGGACCTATGTCCGAAGAGGATGCCATCAAAAAATCCCAGCAACTCGAGCTGATATACATGCAGTCAAGATACATTTATAACATCTTGCCCAACACCCCGCACCTACAAAATTATAAAGAATTTCCAGGCTTTTCAAACACTACAGACGGATTGATAGGGTCATTGACCCAAAATAACCTAGGCAACAGTAATCCGTACTTCGGTTACGCATATGATCCTAACCAGAACATCTCGCAACCAGGCTACCATCAGAGTCATCATGCACCTTTGCAGAACATGACCAATAGGGCATAGTCATACCATCATAAGCAAGGAGGACCATACCCTCCTACACAGGGGACCCAGTACGCATCTAGAAATGCCGACAGAAGAGCTCCCCTCCAGCAGTCATTCACAAACCAAGGACTGGGACCTCGATATCAGTCTAGAATATCACTATCCACCATTGTATCTTTGACAAAGGTTCATCCACATGCATCATGTCAAAGAACGTCTGAAAAAAGTTATGGTCTCCCGAACTGAAGCCATCGAACATCACACTCAGAGAATACAAGAGGCATCGTTCTTCTCTTGTTGGTCTCTATCAAAATGTCCCGGCCTACTTGGCTATAAAGACAGTCCTTATAGACATTGAGGTCTTGGATGCTCAGCTGGATTACGATATACTCCTTGGGTAGAGTTATATCTACGCCATGTCTGCCATAGCATCCTCCATCTTCTGAACCATGATGTTCTCCCACGAGGACTGCATCATTACACTGGACCAATTGACATACCACGACAAGCGATACCTGACAAACGTCGACATCGTTCTACCCTATGTAGACACATCTGCTAAGACGCTTACACGGTACCAAGAATATGGCCCTGGCCAATTCAAACCATCGTCTATCTTCGGATCATTCCTAAGATATCCCCCTGCCATACCAGAATCATCCGATGATATCATAAGGGCTCCAGTGTGCATGATGTCTAAATCAAGCACCGAAGCCAGCCAAGAGACAGAGACAAGCACTAACGACACTGAGGCCTCTGCCACGACAACATCTCTATCCGTTGCAGTCTCCCAAACTCCTTTTATATACCCTCCATCTTGCTTTGTGTCAGAGCATGTCTTGGCAACATTAGTGTTGTCAAACATATCTTTTCCAATACTAGTTTGAAACCTGGTCCCTCCTACCACGGCGGGAGTCACGAGCATTAACTCTATAGGGTTAATCCCCCTCATCCCTGAGGAGGCCCCACCTGTTAAGGAAACGGCCGCAACCATACCATCTAAGGAAACTCTCGTCTCAAAACCAATTGTCACGACCAAGAAAACCCATAAAAAGGGGAAGAAGGTAGAAAATCCCATCATACAACGAGAATTACAACCTTGCGCAATATGTGACCCACCCTACCCATATCTGCCTGGAGCTGGATGAACTAAAACCACTCCTAAGCTCCGAAAGAAATATCGCGGCAAAAAGTTCCCATAAAAAGGAACCGGCCACCAAAAACCAAGGCAAGGCATTGTGCACCAACCACATGTGCGCTATTTGTAGCAATTATGGGCATTACACCCATCATTATCCATAAATACTGTGATATAGGGATGCATTATATGCCCTCATACAATCATATCAAGATGATCCCTCCATGCAATCAAATGGAGAAGAACCTCGCATCATTTTATACCTGAAGGAGGCACGACAGTCACCAGAATGTCTCCTGTTCATCTTCCCTCCTCCTATCATACGTTGTGCACTTTGTGATGAACGTTACCATTTCATCGATGACTGTGCAACCCTAGAGCTCATCAAAAGATGGTATCCAATGGACCCAGTGTACTATGTTGGCCAGCGAGCAGCCCAGTTTTCATGTCCAATATATTTTGGGAATCGCCCATTAGAGCAGTGCCATTAAAACCCTCGGTTTCGCTTAGCACTAACCAGTTTATGCACGGCCATAGTTCACCTCTCACTACAAGATGACTTTGACATAGAATCCATGGATAGCTCGACAAGGTCCAAGCCATCAAAGAGGTACCTCCACCTCGAACCCTCAAGCAACTACAAAGCTTGCAGGGAGCTGAGGCCAACTTTCTAAGATGTTTTGTCCCAGACTACGCCACTTGTGCTCAAGGATTCCTGTGTCTCCTTTGTCAGAACATCCCGTTCAAATGGTACGATCGAGCCCATCAATCATTTGAGGCGTTGAAAGACACACTATCCTCAACACCATTGATCAGTCCCCCAAACTACACCAAAGACTACATCCTGTATCTATCAGCATCTGAGACCGCTTTGGCTGGTGTATTGATCCAGGAAGGCCCAGATGGTAAGGAACACGTAATCTATTACATTAGAAAAACCTTATCAGGCCTCGCATTAAGATATGAGCCCGAAGAAAAGACTTCCCTAGCATTAATACATGCAGTCCAAAAACTTCGCCATTACATTATCTTAAGGACTACAACAGTCGTCGCAGATATTAACCCCATCAAATACCTGCTCATGCGTCATTTAATGAACCATAAGTACTCTCGCTAGTTAGTCATTCGGTAATAATTAGACTTAAATTTTCGCTCCCCTAAGAGTAAGAAGGCTTTAATTTTAGCTGAGTTCATCACGGACCTCCCAAGTCAGATCAAAGGATCACCATTCAACGATTCGCTACCGGGTGAACATCTCTTCCTAGTAACGACCAATATCTTATGATCTTGCCTATTGATCAATTTCATATAAGATCCCCTCAATATTACTTAAGCCCAAAGTGGTTTACCTGAAAAGTATAAAATATTTACCTAAAAGTGAGACTTCCATGCTTAGTGATATGCATTAATCAAGACCATAATATTTACTCAGTATAAATTAGTTTCAATGCAATTTGTATAGGTATCTGAAGGATGAATAAGTGGGAGAAAATTAACAAGTTGGAAGTTGAAGACCCAAAGGATATAATAATATTTTCAGCCAAAGACTGAACATGGACAGAGGTTGATGGGGACCAAGTTGTAGTTATTCCATATTGTTGACTTGATGATTTTATAAGTGGAGAGCAATCAAATGAATTGGCACCAACTCAGTTTCTTCTTAAGTCTCATTGAATTAAAAATGTAGAGGATATCAAACACACATATTGTTCAACATATTTGGAGTATGCTATGTGAGTCTCTATATATTTTTTCAATATACGTATAATTATTTCAATATGCATAAATGTTATATCTAATTTTTTGTAATTTTTTTACATATAGTTATTGGTGTGCATATGGTATGGGGTCGCAAAAGAAAATTGTCAGTGCATCCTCATATCAAAATACAAACTGCAATCAACATGAAAGTATTAAATTTGGTTGTCACTATCACTTCATTGTGTGACGACTTCAACTCAGACCAGATGATGTTGTAATAATATATACTTCATGTAGGCATATTGATCAATCTAATGTTGTTTTTCATGAGAAAGATGTAATCCTTAAGCCGATGAGATTCAATTATGCACCACATTTAACAATGAATATGCGATCTAGTGCCCAACATTTCATTCAAAGAGGTTTTAATGTTTCAATGATATGGGACAAGTTCATCTCTGATGTGAAGGATGTATCTGGCGAGTTATCCACGGGGATATCTCAAGATACATACATGACAAGACAAGATATATTAAACATTTACAATGATACCATAAGGCTAGAGTATGTTAAATATCAAAGTGATCCAAACAGTGTAGAATGTTGGTATAAGGAAAACCCTGAGAGTTTTTTCTTCGACCAGAACAAGATATTGTTGAAAACATCCCTTTTATCATAGGCATATAAACAAAGTGGATGTGTTCAATGATGATAAAATACTCTCATAATAATATTATCTCAATGGATTCAATATTTAGTACAAATAAGTATGGGGTGAGTACATATTTATCCTAAATCCGATTCATTTATTCAATATCATATTAATGCATGTATCTTATATAATTATAATTATGCACATTGTTTGTAATGTAGTATCAACTTTACACTTTAATGGTTTTTGACGAACATCAAAATGGGGTTCCAGTAGCTTGGGTGATATCATCACGCAATACTATAGATTATATTTCTAAATGGATATTGGCCATATTTTCCATTGGAAAGAAAGAGCGACCAGATTGGCATGTTCAAGCCTTCATCACAGATGATGCTACTACTAAAATTGAAGCATTAAGGTGATGCATTTATTCTTTTTATCAAAGGCATAAATAATATTGTTAATGTATACTCTCTAAAAATTCTATTATTCCAGGTCTTCAATCAACTGTAAAATATTTTTATGTGTGTGGCATGTTCGTCGTTCATGGTTGAAGAATGTTGGAAATAAGGTCCACGGAAGGGAAAACCAAATCCGCATTTTTCATACTTTAGGAGAAATCATGCACACATGTCAAGATGATGAATCTGTAAAAAAGGCAGTTGAAAGTTTATTTGAAGAGTTCAGCGAACATAAAAAGTTTTTGGATTATTTTAAAACCACTTGGTTAGGCGATAACAAAATATGTAAGTTTCTTGTTGGTGGTTTTAATGACTCTATTTTTCATGTC